>QEPC01008309.1:6536413-6555383 GCA_003113815.1 Sphenodon punctatus
TACCTTAGGGACCGCCTCGCCCTTCGCGCCCCAGAGCGGCTCCTGCGGTCTGCCGGGGGTGCCTTCCTGGAGGTTCCCCGTGTTAAGCGGGGGGCCACGATGGAGAGGGCATTCTCGGTGGTGGGACCGCGGCTGTGGAACTCCCTTCCGGAGGAAGCTCGCCTGGCCCCTAGCCTTTTAACATTTCGGCGAAACTGTAAGACCTGGCTGTTTGCCCAGGCCTTTGGGAGGGAGGGTGGGTAGAGAGGTATTAGTCCCCCACCTATTGGTTTTGTGGCCCTGTTAATATTTATGATTGTTTTAAATTGATTTTACTGTATTTTTATTATTGTATTTTTAATTGATGGAAGCCGCCCCGAGCTGCGTGGCAGGAGGGGCGGGGTAAAAATTTATAAAATAAATAAATAAAATAAATAAATATTCCAGGACATCGGGTAGTCAAATCGAGTACTGACTGATACCTAATATTTCTGAGCCAATCCGAGTACTGGAAATTTGATAAGTATACCCATTTTTGCAGATTCTCATTTCAGCTCTAATCCTGATACCCCCCATCAGCTACAGAGAATGGCAAGTGGATTAACCAACATGTTCTCACAACCTTCATACTCAAATTTAGCTATGAATATAAGGAGTACCGATTTCTCTGCACAAGTTTTATAAACCTATCCCACGATCATCACATCAGTTCTACGGGATTAGGGGGAAGGGTTTAGCTCTGTACAGTAAGATGGGTGTTTATTCAACTTCAAACTGTTTTTGTTTAAAAAGAGTGTGTGGCTGCTGTGTTGGCTGTGAGTGACAGAGGAGGAGATGAAGTATTTCAAATGATAACTTTTATTGGACCAATAAAATGTGCAAGCTTTCAGACCTCACAGGTTCCTTCCTCAGGCAAGCAAGAGACAGAACTGAAGATTTGAGCAAAGTACAGTGGCTATATATCATGTAACAAAAGAGGCGGGGTGGGGAGAGAAGCGATAGGGAAGGGGTGCGATATATCAGGGAGACAAGTGAGAGGTAAAACAAAGTGGGTGATAAATGAACTATAGTAAGAGAAGGTGAGAACAGGGGGAGATAAGCAATACAAAGGGAAAGAGTGCGAAGGGAGGGTGGGGTACTTTAGAAGATACAGGAAGGTAGTGAGTGAATAAGCACGAGAAATACAGTGCGAATAGAGTGGAAGATAAACAAATCCCAAAATGTAGTGCACTTCATTCAATCCACCAAATGCCGGCATGGAAACTACCTTGGTGAAACCCAACAATCACTGCACTTAAGTATGAATTCGCACACACATAGAATTGCTAACAAAGTCATTGACTCTACACTGGGCAGTCACTTCTCCCAACACGACCACTCTATCTCCGATCTCTCAGTCCTCATCCCTAAAGGAAACCTACACAATCCTCTCAGGGCCTGGGAACTAAAATTCATAAACTTATTTGACACCAAAAACAACGGACTTAAGGACCTAAACTTCTCTAGCCACTACAAAAACCTGTAAACAACCAACAGTCTACTGCATACTTAACTTTTGTTACCTACTGTTCACATAATCCTTCAATTACTGCTGTGTACCATTTTCTTTCTATACTAGCCATTACTATATTTTATAAATCCACATCTGTACCTAGTTCTGTAACCTTCTTTCGCATTCTCCCATCCCTTTGCACCACACCCGTCTCCCAGCTCCTTCCCTTGTCGTCTCTTGCCTTTCCTATCATCTTTCTGTTGCCACTGTCCATTACATTCCTCACGGGGTATTGCTTATCTATAGCTCTACTCACATCTTGTTTCTAGTGCGTAGTCACTTATTACACCTTTCTGTATCTTCTAATGTACCCCACCCTCCCTTTGCACTCTTCCTCTTTGTATTGCTTATCTCCCCATATTCTCACCTTCTGTTACTATGGTTCATTTATCACCCACTTTGGTTTACCTCTAACTCATGTCTCCCTGATATCTCACCCCTTCCCCATCCCTTCCCCCCCAACTCTCCTGTTACATTACATATAGCCACTGTACTTTGCTCAAATCTTCAGTTCTGACTCCTACTTGCCTGAGGAAGAACCCTGTGAGGTCTGAAAGCTTGCACATTTCCACCAACAATAGTTGGTTCAATAAAAGATATAATTCAAACTAGCTTGTCTCCACCTTTGTTTAAAAGAGAAGACTCAAAAAAACCTACAGTTTAAGAATTTAATGTTTTTATTTTCTAAATTGCTAAAATGTCCTTGTACCCAGTAGAAATGGTAACACACATTTTGGCTCCTTTATGTTTAAACATATCGCAATTAGAGTTGCATGAAATGTCATTTAGGAGCTGTTCATAACTAACAAATGACATGTAATTTTACACAGCAGCAAAGTACAGGTTTACACGCCTCCATCCAACTCTACCTCATGGAAAACACCCTGCGACTGTGCCAAGGTATTAGCCAGCATTTTTATTTTTATAGCTGCATGCATGACGCATAAGTTAAGAAGGAAATCTAACCCCAGACATGCTGGCTATTTACTTCTAAGCTTTCTATCTAAGCGTCATGCAGTCTTTGAGATACACAGCTACAAAACGATGGGGTTTTTTCCTTTTGAAATCACACAGCATTAGCTTCATAAAATCTTTAGGAAAATTCACTTTTTAATGCCCTGGACCACTATACACAGATAAAATCCAGATGTAATATCTGCATTTTCAAGAGCCTCCATGGGTAGTTGATGGGCTACCTGGGTTCCAATCAGGTATCTAGATACTTGAAAAATCAGTAATTTCTGGTACCTTTTTTTTCAATTATCCGGTTACCAATTGGTAAATCACAATCGAAAGTTGACTGTCCAGGACACTGGGTACTTGATTCAGTACCAATTGGTATCCAATATTCTTGAGTTGATTCAGGTACCTGAAATTCAACCGGTATACCCGTTTTCGCGTACTCGTTCAGCTCTACTTCTGATGCTTCCAGTGAATGCAGAGAACAGCAGCCAATGACCCAGTATTGTTATAGTGCAGAAGAATTGTGTACCTATTATTAAGTATAGTATCAGCAATATATCTGGCACCGATTAATTATTAATTAGAGCATCTCTCTGCTCCAACCTGTGTACAATTCCAGTTATGTGTATTTGAGTCTCTTTCAGCACTTGCAATGTATTTCCAAGGGACATAAATAGACAATACCTGATTTCTTCAAATACTGGGTGCAACAAAAAAAAATAATGCATGGGTTCGTACTCTAGATTTGGGCATCAACACTTGTTTCAGCACTCAAGTGGAAACAGCAGACCCTGTTCTGGATTCTCTCTCTTTCATCAGAATCCACCCAACATTATGTACATATTTAATTTTACCTTTGAAAAGCAAATTTGGCATTCCATAAAATCATAACTTCCCATTTCCAACTTCTGATCTACGTACACGCGGTCATACTTTACATAGCTAATTTTGCTGGATCCACCCACTTCTGAACAAGAAGTACAGCCAGCTGGGTGTCTCAGTAATGAGTGTTGATGGTCATGCAGGAAAAATAGGGAAGAATCTGATCTTGGTTCTGCTTCCACAATTTTTAACCTGCCAAGGGCTGAAATACTCCCTGAACAGAGTGCTTGGACAAAACAGGGAGTAGGATGCATCTCTGCAGCAACTCCTCTGGCTAGGTTAGGAATGATCACACAGGCAAAGGCAGTCGCGTCCAAACATCCTACATCAGAGGTAGATTCTATTTCAAATCATTTGGGAAGGAAAGGCTCAGCACACTCACAAAGAAAAAAACGATTATTATACTAATACACATACACACACGAAGCCCCATGCCCACAAATGAAGGCTGATTGCAATATATAATTCCTCAATAATAAACTGACTCATGTAACAAATCAATTCTCAAATTCTAAACAATTATAAAAGTACAATAATTGTAATGACTTAATCACAAAGATTAACATAAAACCAATGAAACAATCACAGTAGAACAATCCCCAAAACAGTAAAAACAACCCAAACACGTTTCAGGGCATAAGCCCCTTCCTTCAGTGGGACATATTCATTAACATATAAAAGACTGTAAAAAATAAGTATTGTATTATAGTCACACATGTGCCATCATGCTAAATTGATTGCATAGATTTTACAGCAGGAAAATCCTCACTTTTATCCCTTTTAGTACTGCAAACTAGGGGTGGGACATCAGGGCAATTACCGTTACTGGTTTGACCAGTTACCGGATTTAAAAAAAAACGGATTACTGGATTTGTACCGGTTTACCGGTACCGGATTTGTTCCATTGATTTCAATGGGGAACTGTCCCCATTGAAATCAATGGGGGGGAAAAAAAAAAAACTCCCCCCTCCCAGACTGTGCGGGTAGAAGGGGGGGGCACCCCCCACCCATCCTGCCCAGCCTGGATTAAAAAAAAATAAAATAAATTATGTCCCACTCCCTACTAGTGTGGGCTTCGGGCTGCCGCTGGCGACCCGGAGCCCGCACCAGCAGGTACTAGGGTGATCCCTGGGGTGGGGTGGGGGTTAACACACACCCCCACCCCAGGGATCACCCTATCTCCCCACCCAGGGATCGCCTACCTTGTGCTCTGGGCGGCGGCGGCTTCAGCGCTGTCTGTGGCTGCCGGCTTCAGCGCTACTAGGCCTTCCGGTGTTTCCGCGGAAGGCCTAGTAGTGCTGAAGCCGGCAGCCACAGACAGCGCTGAAGCCGCCGGACCCCCGCTGCCACCGTCCGGAGCACAAGGTAGGCGATCCCTGCGTGGGGAGGTAGGGTGATCCCTGGAGTGGGGGGTGCGTTAAACCACCCCCCACCCCAGGGATCACCCTAGTACAGTACTAGTACCTATACCTAGTCCTACCAGTACCTACCTGCTGGTGCAGGCTCTGGGTTGCCGGCGGCGGCCCAGAGCCCGCACTTGCAGGGACTTCGGGGGGAAATTAATTTTTTTTAAATCCAGGCTGGGCAGAGTGGGTGGGGGGGTGTCCCCCCTTTCACCCGCGCAGCCTGGACTGGGGAGGGAAAGTGGGGTTTTTTTGTGTGTGTTGTTTTTTACATTGCAGCCATTCATTTGAATGGCCACAATGTAAAAAATCCGGTACGGGGAATCCGGTAAATTACCCCGGATTACCGGGTTTAATCCGATACTGCTGGTACACCAAATACCGGCAGTATCAGATACCGGAAGATCCGGAATTCCCACCCCTACTGCAAACCCCACTTGCTGAATCATGTGCACAGACTGGCTTAGGGGGGAGCAATAAACGAACCTCCTTCTGTCCATTGCTAGAACAGAAAAAGCAATAGGCATATTACAGGCCCAAACTCCATAATAAAGTACACTTTAAAAGTGCTCCATGCCACCAAATTAGACATAAATATTGACTTACAGTTATTCTTCCCCTCTTCTCATATGATAATTTTTGAAGCCAATGCCAAGTATAGCCACTGCAACCCAAGCAGAGTGCTAACTCTAAGAGTGATTGTAAGCTCTCGGGCAGGGACCGTGTCGATCTTATTCTCTGTAAAGCACCAGGTACATTGCCTGCGCTACATAAATGCTAATAATAATAATAATAATAATAATAATAAAATGCTCTAATACTCAACCCCCATGCCTCCTGCACTGATTTAGTAATCCTCTTCACCTGGGCTCTCAGCACCATATGTATACTATAAAATACTTCATTTTAAAGCTGTAGTGTCGTCCTGCATGTTATCAATTTGCAATATGCATCCAACTTCTTCCAGCATAACCACTTTGAGCTCATAGATGGTTCAAAAGTCCCGTGTTGACTCATGAAGTTCATCTTCCCATAATCTTCATACTAGAGTCTTTTTATATTGTATATCTATCTATCTTCTAGTCCATAACAACAAGCCGCTCAAACAGCAGTGCTACTAAAATACACATCCAATATTATTAAAAGAAAAAAAATATATTTTTAAACAATCATATCGTATATCAATCCCCAAATATACAGTGAGCCATAAACTATACACATATCCAAAACCAAAAAATAATATTAAATAATAAACTAATAAATAATAAACAACTTCCACCAATGATAAATATTAAAAACATACTGCTGCTGGAGAGCCAAAAAGACAACAGACCAACACACAAATCCTTACACAAAACCAAATAATGAATTCTCAGCATTAAGACCTACTGGTATCACCGTATCCAGACTATGGATCCAATAAGCTTCTCTTCTCAATTGTTTGATATGATTGCCTGAAATTATTATTAATTATTTATTAGCACCAGTGATATACCTGGCGCTTTATAGAGAAGACAGACACGGTCCCTGCCCGAGAGATTACAATCTAAAGACAGGGGGAGGGGAGACAGGGAAGGGGGAAACGGAGGGAGAGACAAGGGATACAACATTCATGAGGATGCGAGAACTCAGGTACACGTTCTTGGCTTGGTTACAGTAAATTGGGAGTTCGCAGGTAACAGGTGGGGAATAATCCTGGGTGGGGATGATTACCAGGAGTTAGGAAGGGCAGAGCGGAAGAGGTGGGTTTTGAGGAGGGACTTGAAGGTGTGGAGGGTGGGGGCAAGGTGGGCGAGGGCAGGGAGGGAGTTCCAGGTGTGCGGGGCAGCAAGGGAGAAGGGACAAAAGCGGTTGGGGGAGCAAGGGAGGGGATGGAGGAGGAGCAGAGTGCTCAAACAGGGGTTGGGAGGGAGATCAGGGCAGAGAGGTATGGGGGGAGCGAGGTTGTGAAGGGCTTTGTAGGTGAAGGCGAAGAGCTGAGAATACGCTCAGGAAGGGAGAGCCAGTGGAGAGAGGAGAGGAGAGGCTGCACATGGTCAAAGTGACAGGCAAGGTGGATGATTCTGGCAGCAGAGTTTTGAACAGAAATGAGGGAAGAAAGGTGAGAGCGGGGAAGGCCAGCAAGGAGGAGGTTACAATAGTCGAGGTGTGAGATGACTAGGGTGTGGATTCTGGCAGAGGATTTTGGCAGAGGGGTTGGCAAACTCTGTTAGGGTTTTGGCAGAGGAGACAGACAGAAAAGGGCAGATCTTAGCAATGTTGTGGAGGCAGAAGCAGCAGGACTTGGCCACGGAGTCAATGTAGGGTTTGAAGGTATCGTGCGATTTAAAGCACTGCGCACTTCTGGGTTGGTGTGAATGCACTAATTCAGCCTAACGCGAACTGTTGGAGTGCAGTTTTAAAAGCTGCTCGGAGCAGCTTTCAAAACCGCACTCCAACAGTTCACGTTAGGCTGAAATGTGCGCGGTTGGTGCAGTCACACCAACCCGGAATTGCGCGGTGCTTTAAATCGCACGATGCCGCCGCCGCGGCTGTGCAATTTAAATGCACGCCTGAATTAGCCCTAAGAAGAAACCCAAGCTACAGGCTTGGGGGACAGGGAAGATGGAGACCCCATCAATGGCAATTGACAGGGAAGAGGAAGGATTGGGAGGGAAGATGAGTTCAATTTTCGCCATGTTCCGTTTGAGTTGGCGTTGAGACATCCAGGCGGAGAGATCATAGAGACAGTTGCTGAGACGAGCTTGAATAGAGGGGGAGAGGGAAGGAGTCAAGAGATAGAGTTGAGTGTCGTCAGAGTATAGGTGGAATTGGAAACAATGGGAGGCAATGAGTTTGCCTAAGGATTGGGTGTAGATAGAGAAGAGAAGAGGGCCAAGGACAGAGCCTTGGAGAAGCCCAACCGAGAGGGCTAGGGAGGAGGAGGGGGAGGAGTTAGGAAGAGATACATTGAAGGAGCGGTCAGAAAGGTAGGAGGAGAACCAGTCGAGGACATAGTCCCGGAATCCCAGGGAGTGAAGCGATTCAAGTAGAAGTGAGTGGTCAACAGTGTCGAAGGCAGCAGAGAGACATAAAAATCACATCTCTTGTGCCTTATGTCCCTTCTGAATAAAATGGTCCACCAAGGTTTCCTGGATGATTCCCCTTCGGATGTTACTTGGATGTTCAAAAATCCTCACTTTTATCATTCTTGATGTTGTTCCCACGTAGATCAAATCACATGGGCATAAAAATCAAATAAATCACTGATGTTGTACGACAAGTAGAAAAATGACTGAGGGGAAACCTCCTCCGTGCATTTGGATGTATGGATATTTTTGTAGGCATACTATATCTGCATGCGGCACAATTGCAACAAAGAAAGTGTCCAACAGCAGGTTCTCTTTAAAGTGTACCCGAGATCCCCTCTTCCTTTTGCATCTTTCTAATGTCTGTATGAATTAAATGATTCCTAATGGACTGTGTCTTCTTCATAGCAAACATAGGTTTCTTCTGACAACCCGGTATCTTCTCCACTAAATGCCAATGCTTGGCAATAGCTCTTTTTATATCCCTGCCCCTGGATTGTATGTTAAAGGACAAACCAACCTATCAATCGGCTTCTTGTCCTTAGGTATCAAAAGGGCTTCTCTCGGTATCTGCATGACTCGATATAGACTCTTCTTGAGAACTTTATTTGGATAACCTCTATCCTTTAAATTCTCTAGACATTGGTTAGCCTGCTGGAGAAACACTGATTCACTACTACAATTCCTTTTTATCCTAACCAATTGTCTGTATGGTAGATTTTCCTTAAGATGTCTCGGATGGTTACTGGACAAATGTAGAAGAGAGTTTGTATCTGTACTTTTTTAATATAATCTAGTGGATATTGAGCCTGGCTTATAATCAATTACAATATCCAAAAAATGTATCGAATGATAATCAAACTGAATTTCAAATTGTATATTTTCATTACATCCATTAAGATATTGATGGAATCTCAACAAATCCTCCTTACTCCCAATCCACAAAAGCAACAAGTCATCTATAAACCATTTATACAGCAAAATTTTATCCAAAAAAAATATTGCTTTCTTGGCCGTAGATGAAATGCTTCTCAAATTCCCCCATAAACAAATTGCCTATTTGAGGTGCTGCTGTACAGCCCATGGCAACCCCACTGATCTGTAAATATAATTGATTATTAAAATCAAAAAAGCTCTTGGTCAGTACAAATTCAGCAATCTGCGTAGTATTCGGAGAAGTAGTGATCCTTAAATCCAGTGTGGCCTGGATTACTTCTAAAGCTGCCTCCTGATGGATATTTGTATAAAGGGAGGCAACATCCATGGTCACTAAAATCAATGGGTCAGTAATCACCCTCCAGTCTATGAGCGCATTCCCACATACATTAAAATGCTGCTTTTCCTAAATGAAATTGACTGCATTTAGGAAGCAGCATTTTCACTACACAGCGCCCCGTTTCCCCGGCTCCCGGAGAGGGAAGAGGAGTGGAGCCAGAGCCGAGGAAACGAGGCACTGCATAACGGGCTGGGCAGGGATTGGAGTGGTGGCCGCCCACAAATCCTACCTGCGACAGTCTGTCTAAATAACAAGAGGAACTTGGGGAAAGCAGAGACACCCCTCCCCTCAGCGAAGTGGCCAGTGTCAGAACCAGACTGCGCACCTTGCTCGCCCCTAGGCAGCTTGAAACAACGCGGAGGCTATTCCCGGTGGCAGGCTCCGCTCGCTCGGGCTCTAGTCAGTTACATACACAGCGCCTTGCTTCCAGAGAAGAGGAGGGAAGCAAAGCACTGTGTAACTGACATGTAACTGACTATGCTAGTCAGTATCGTGTCCACAGCCAAGGGAAGCAGTGTAACTGACATGTAACTGACTATGCTAGTCAGTATGGTGTCAGTTACACTTCCTGGAAGCCATGCACTGTGTAACTGACATGTAACTGGCTATGCTAGTCAGTATCGTGTCGGTTACACAGCGCCTTGCTTCCCCGGCTCTAGGCTCCTGGAGAGGGGAGAGGAGGTCAGCCGAGAGCCGGGGGAAGCGAGGCGCTGTGTAACTGACATTCCGACAATAGGATTTATGCGGGTCAGTTCAAATGCGCGCTTGTAAAGGTAGCTTTTGGCTGTCCCTCAAAGCGCTTGAAAAACAAACGTAAGAGCTGCAAAATAAGTGTATGGAGTCTTTCCCACATCGTTCTAATATGCGGGGGGGGGGGNGGGGGGGGGGGGGGGGGGGGGCGGAGAAAAAAGCACGGATTTCATTTATGTGGGAATGTGCTCTATATCATCCAGTAAACACAGTAAATCCTGTGAGTCCCTAATATATGATGGAAGTAACGGAACAAAAGGTCTCAGGAAATAGGTTCCAATACAGATCCATTCCAATACAGATCCATTGTCTGAGACAATGGGCCTCCCTAGTGGGTCCTCTATAGTTTTATGAATCTTGGGCAAGAGATAAAATAAAGGAATCCTATCCTCACTACCAGTGCTGTTTATTTGAGCGGCTTGCTATTATGGACTAGAAGAGATATATATATATCATATAATATTAAAAAGACTCTAGTATGAAGATTATGGGAAGATGAACTTCATGAGTCAACACTGGACTTTTGAACCTTCTATGGCATTTAATGGAGAAGATACCGGGTTGCCAGAAAGTTAGGACATAATGAAAATAGCATGCAAGACCATAAGCTACAGCTTGCTAATAGGCACTTTAATAATTATTTTGGTACACAATAAAACTAACTTGTAGTCTGTAAAATGCAGTGATGACAGCATGCAATTTACACTAGACAAACGGTACTCTCAAATCATTTAAGCATTGTTCACTGGCACAGTGCCTCAGATGCTACATTGAAGGCTGAGCAAGTCCAGAAAATCCCTACAGAATAATACACTTTTATATAAGCCAGGGGCAGGCGAAGTTCCCAAAAAACAAGAGGCATACCAAATTTTTTGTATCACCGAAAATCATCGATCACAGCTTCCCCCAATCCTGGAGAAGTCTTGGGGATAGGGCAGGGTGACTACCCCCCAACATTTCCCCCTCACATCAAAGCTCCAGCTCCCAGGTGATCTGGGTAGCAGCAAAAGTGGCACAAAGCATGCTCCTCCCACAGCCACACACACTGCTCCAGTAGCCAAAACGTTGGCTTGACTTCTTTTGCTCCTGAGGGAGCCACATGGACACACCCCCAGGCAGCCACTTCTGCCAAGAGCCACAGTCCAGGAACCCAAGAGCTGCATGTGGCTCCCGAGCTGCCATTTGCCCGCCTCTGATGTAGGCAATTCAGCTGAAAAATAAAGACTCATACAGAAAGCAGGGCACGATTTGAAAAAATTCTCAGATTCTGTATCACAACGGATATCTAGCCCGTGATCACAATAACCATCTCCCAACTACTTGCATTAGAATCTTTCTTCTTTGATGCCAGATGTGTTGAGCTTTGATTTTGTTTGTTTACAGTTGTGTATATGTATTGGGAGGGTGGGAGGAGGGAGACTATTGAGTGTGTGTGAAAAAAATTGCTGAAAGTTATACTGAAAAATACAGAGCTAGCCAACTTACAGAACAAATTAATCCCGGATGTATCTCCACTAAAATTTACTATTCTATTTCCCCAACATATCTTTATTGAGGGATTTCATTAGGAATTAATTTGATCCATTAATTATTTTATTATGACCATCAATATTTCTTGCTCCAATGCAGGTACTGATGTTTTAAATTCTACCTAACGCCAAACAAATTGATTAAAGACAGCAGATACTGATTTCATGAGGTGCTGGAAGATGAAACAACAGCCACTTGTTTTCTGTTTTTAACAAGCATCTTCAGTTATGTATGTGCAAACAACAAACATCCTGCTAAAAGACAGACATGTTTGAGGTGTTGACTGAACTCGTGTATATTGTTACCTTCGGTAACATTCATGGATTAGAAGAGCTGTGCCTTAAAATAAACAAAGATGTAGCAGACTATATTTTTACCCCTCTCAGCTTTTAAGCATGATCAGGGAATCTTCTATTCCATAACCTTTTCTGTTTTGATTTTGCACATTCCTACCTAGCGCCAAATATATTACTAGTTCAAACTCTATGGCTTCACAAGAAGCTTGGGCATTAATCTCCAGTTTCTCAGTTCTCCAATGAACTCAAGAACAAATCAGATTTTATCTATATAAAAGCAGTAGTTTACTGATAAGAAAACAAGACTAATAATTCATCAATCCCAGAGTCCCACCTCCAACAGTGGCCAGCCATAGGTGCTTCCAAGGAAATTTATAAATGCGTCATAAATAGAATGATCCTCATCTACTCCCAGCTCATGGTAGTCAATATTTTCTCTGGCCAACATGGTCAACAGCCATTTATGGTCTAACCCTCCATGAACTTTATCAATCCCTTGAACCTAGTAATATTATTGGTCTTACTACCACATGGCAATAAAGTTCCATTTGCTAATCATAAATTGTGCGCCTTAAGCCTGCTGCCTGTTAATTTCACTGGTGTCTCCTAGATCTAGTGTTCTGAGAAATAGCAATGAGGGCTCACAGTTGTCTGCAAACCACATATGATTTTGTAACCTCAAAACCCCCACCTGCTGTTGCATTACTAAGCTGAAGAGTCTGCATTAGGGCCTGCAAAAGTAACAAATCTCATCAAAGTCCAGGTGCCTCTCAGATGAATTGTGAACTACGGCTGTTTTGCCAAGTTCTCTTTGAGAAATTTAAAAAAATAAATAATCATGGTGGATGTGTGAAATGTCTGAACTGTTTTGCACATGCGCGAAAGGGATGCCGTCCTCACCAAAACAGGGACAATAGCATCACCACCATTTTGGTTAAGGGTAGTGGCCATTTTGCATGTGCGCAAAACAGTCTGCGACCTCATGCGTACGAGCAATTCACTGCCCTTAACCAAAATGGTGACACGACACTACTGCCATCATTTTGGTTAAGGGCAGACTTGTACACACCTCCTGTCTTGTGTACAAGTGGCCATTTCACACATGTACAAAACAGTCTGGCAGTCATTTTGCAAATGCACAATATTTTTACTTTCTTGCCCAAGAACTTGTTCCGGGACCAAGCAAAATCTCAGTCCCACTGCTCGAAATCGCAAGTTTCCGGCAATACATTCCCGCCCCCCACAATTCAGCCCAAGTCTGAATCTTTTAAGGCTGTCCCAGTATGGAAGCCATTTCAAACCCTTGATCATCTCTGTTGCCCTTCTTTGTATACTTTCCAGTTCCACTATGTCCTGTTTGAGATGGGGGAACTAGAACTGCACAGTATTCAATATATAAGCACAGTTCATAGTCTGCTTTGAACTTTACTTTCTTGAATAATTTTTAAAATATGCACATTTTACCATCTTACTTTTTATTGGCTTGATTACCCTTAGCCATATGCTTCCCAACATTTTTGAAGTATTCGAATAGATTAATGAAGAATAACTTTCCTTTACAAAAAAACATGTTGACTCTTCCCCGGCATATCATGTTTGTCTAGGTTTCTAAGGTTGCTTGTACACAAGACGGGAGTGGAGTGCCGTAAGCAGCGATCACACAAAGAAGGGGGGGGGGGGGAAGAGTGTCACGTGAAACTCCGCTCATGTGCGGCGTTTAAAACGTCATTTGGCAATTTCTGCCGCGATTTCACTCACGGATTACAGGGCTGGATTTTGAGCCCTGTAATCAGTAAGTGAAACTGCAGCAGAAATCGCCAAACAATGGTTTAAAACTCATGCACGTGAATGGAGTTTCATGTGATCCTGTTGGTGTGATCACTGCTCACAGCACTCCCCCACCCCACCCCCTCCTCCTGTCTTGTGTACAAGTGGCTTGATGTTTCCATTCTGTGCTATGGCTTCTACCAATTTGTCTGTTCCTGATATTTATTTATTGGTTTTTTTTTTATGCTTAATACCCGCCCCTCTCACCGCTGACGATAGTCGGTGACCACCCAACGCATCCGGGGTACCTCCAAACCCACCCCCCATACAATTGTAGGAGTCGATCCAAGACCTGGGGGGTGAGGTGGTATCGTAGATAAGTGGGGCCCAGGCAGCACCTTGAATCTAGCCCGGTAGACTGCAGGCAGCCAGTGCAGTGCCTGGAGCACTGGTGTAATGTACTCACGTCGTCCCACTCCCCTAAGCAAGCGGGCCGCCGCATTCTGCACCAGATGCAGTCTCTGGAGCCCCACAGAGAGTGCATTGTTATAATCTAGCCTAGAGGTAATGAAGGCATGGATGATGGTGGCATGGTCAGAACTTGACACATAAGGCTGCAGCTGCTGGACAAGATGCAATTGCCGGAAAGCACTCCTTGCTACAGCCACCACCTGGAGATCCAGGCAAAGCTGCAGATCAAGGAGCACACCCAGGCTATGAATCTGGGAAACCAATGGCGGACGGACCCCACCAGTGACGGGGGACTCTGTCACACCCAGGTCACCCAAAAACCCCTACCCACCATCATCAACTCCACTTGTCGGGATTCAACTTCAGGTGGCTTACCCTCATCCAGTCCTCCACAGCTGCCCGACACTGGGTGAGCACCGAAACGTATGGCTCATTTGCCTAAAATTTCTATGTTCATTTCTGGAGTGTGGTTTTTTTCCCTTCATTTTATTTTTATTTTTAAAAGAAAAAATATCCAATATCAAATCAATAGTTATCTTCCAGTCTTTTCAGTACAGGGACTGATTTTAGTTATAACTTGCATATCACTATTTGCAGTTAAGCAAATTTCACGTTTAAATTCCTCCAAATCTTTTGGGTGAACATCCTGGTAGCCTATTACTATTTTATCACTTTGCTCTAAAAGCTCTTCTAGTGACACATCCATTAGTGACAACACTTCAGCTTTTCCCCTTTAAAAAAATTGTTCATGTGATTATCTCCCCAACATGCTCTGCAGTGAAGACAGACATGAAGGATTCATTTAGCTTCACTGCAATGGTCTTCTCTTCTTCAACTGCTTCTTTTAATTAATGTAATCCTTTTAATTAATGTAATCTAATGACCTGACTCTGGCAATCTTTTTTCTTCTGATTTTTAAACTAAAATAAAATAAAAAATTGGGTTTGCATCTTCAACAGGATGTTCCGCCAACTGACCTGCCTTGTTATAATTTCACCTTTAACTTGACAGATTTCATTATTCTTGTTATTTTCTTCCAAGCCTGATTTCAACTTTTCAAAATGTCTTTTTTGGCTCTAACAGGCTCCTTTACTTTGCTGTTTCGACATGCTGGAATTCATTTGGTTCTCTTGCTATCTTTCTTTAAAAATTATTATTATTTAGGGTATACATTTGACGTGATCATCTAACACATCATTTTGAAGTTCCCATGTCTCCTGCAGACATCTGACCTTTGTAACTTCTCCTCTTAATTTTATTCTAACTAGAATCCTTGTTTTTTGCATAATTCTCCTTTTCATAGTTGAATGTTACTATGGTCAATACATCGGCATTCCCACTCCAACAAGGATTTGGGAATTCGAGATGCATCTTCTCTTGTGCGGTCTAGGAATAGCGGATTCAAGAAGCCGTCATTTATAGTGCCTAGAAATATTATCTCTGCATCACACACCAAGGCGACAGCTATCAATCAATCTGACAATAAATGAAATCCATTATTATTGTGTTGTGTACTTTTGTACCTTCTGTAATCTTTATTATAATTTCTTACTTGCACTCTCACCATCCTGGCCACATCATCAGTAATATAACAGTTCTACTGTTGTATCCTTTTTGTCTATTTATTTATTTATTTATTTTATAAATTTTTACCCCGCCCCTCCTGCAATGCAGCTCGGGGCGGCTAGGCATGGAATGTGTCACCCATATGGCCTGGCTGAGGTTTTAAAGGTCTGTACCCATTTTGCAGACGGGTAAGGAGCCTAGAGGGGATTTTTACACATTTTAATGTATTTTTATTATGCTGTTACCTGCCATGAGCCTTTGAGAAGGGCAAAATATAATTTCAAACAAACACATTACCTTGTTTTAAGTACTTCACTGATTTTTTGTTCTAGTTCTAGTCTTCTTTGCCGTTCTTTTTCTAATTCTTGCTTCAACGTTTCAGCATTTGTTTCCTCCCTCAGCTTCCTGAGCTCCTCCTCTGTTAAGGAGAGAAAAAAGGTATAATTACCTTGAAGTGTGAAGAATTATAGACCAACTACAAAGAGAAATACATAATTAACTGAATTGTTTTAGTTATACTACCCAGAACAGAATGTTTTTGCATAAAACACAACTATAAAATTGTATATTATTCATGCACAAGATGTTCACTGCATAAAAGGATGCATATTACAAAGTCTACATGCCATCAAAAATGACATATGGCATAGTTATTAAAAACAATATTAATAATTACAACTCAGACTGATTTCAAGTAGTCTAAAAGTCACAATGAAGTATGCCTCTTGAATTTTGCATCCCAGTGCCAAGTAAACTTTCCTAAAACAATGGGGTACAGTGAGGGAGATGAGCAATTTCTATATCAAGAGAGACAGCTAATAGTAATACAAGATATATCAGCAAACTATTTTTTATTATTATTATAATCATTTATATAGCGCCAGACATGTGACCTGGTGCTGTACAAAACATAGAAATAGACGTGGCCCCTGCCTGTGGCTTACAATCTAAAAGACAAGGAGGAGGAGACAGGGAGAGGGGACAGAGGGAGACAGGGGAGAAGACTAACAAACATTCAAGCGGATACGAAGTCTCAGGTGCGTGTGCTTAGTTTGGTTACAGCAGTCTGCAGAGGAGGGCAGACAGTAGGTATAAGGGGAACGACTAGCAGGCATTGGGAAAGGCGGCAAGGAAAAAGTGGGTCTTGAGGAGGGATTTGAAGGAGCAGAGAGAGGGGGCAAGGCAGATGTGGGCAGGGAGGGAGTTTCAGGCATGGGGGGCAGCGAGGGAGAAGGGTCGAAGGCGGTTAAGTGAGCAGGAGAAACGAGGCAGAGTGAGGGAGGGGACAGAGGAAGAGCGGAGAGCACAAGCAGGAGTGTGTAGGGAGATTAGGTCTGAGAGGTAGTGAGGAGCTTGGTCGTGGAGGGTTTTGAACGTGAATACCAGGAGTTTAAACAGGATACGTTCAGGAAGAGGGAGCCAGTGAAGGGAGAGGAGGAGAGGCTGCACATGGTCGAAGCGACGGGCTGAGTGAATGACCTTGGCAGCGGAGTTTTGGATTGCGATAAGGGGGGACAGGTGAGAGCGAGGGAGGCCAGCAAGGAGGAGGTTGCAATAATCAAGGAAAGAAATAACCATGGCATGAACAAGGGTTTTGGCCGAGGAGGTAGAGAGAAAGGGGCGGATCCGAGCAATGTTATGGAGTTTACATTACATTTTTGCAGCTCAGGTCACTCCTGCGTAAAATGTGGGTTACATTTTAAGAAAAGTCAATAGGGTATATGATAAATGTGTGAAAAGGTTCTCATGCTGGATCAATGAGTCTGACCAGAAATATGCTTACATAAGGGCTATTTTCACTGCATAACTCCACCTTAATTCATAGTGCAGATAAGATTTCAGGGTTCCTTGTCCACACGTTAAATCTATCTTAGTATACAGCAAAGGTGTAAATGGGTATGTGCATGGAACACACAAAACAGGAAAACTAAAAAAATAAAATTAAAAAGGCACTTTGCTCCGAGGGTATTTCATGTGGATTTTTGTCAGCGTTTTTTTAAAAAAATTGCTTAAACAGAGACAATGCAACTGTAATGTCTCCGACTCAAAGGAAACCAAACCACAGATGAGCGCACGGCTCGTTCTGCTCACCACAGAACAAGGCAGCACACCACAGCAACAACAGCCTATAATCGGTTTCATATGAACTAAGACATGTTCACAGACTTAGGCCCTATACTGCATTATTGAATTTAACAGGAGAATGGAAAAATAACGCTAAAACTCCAGTGCACATGAGCAGGGATTTCATATGACCACACTAATACAAGTTTAACTTACAGCAGTCCCCACCCCTCCCTGATCAGCAGCAAGCAGCCTATATCCTGTCTAATAGCAATGGGGGGGGGGGGGGGGGTGTCATGTTCATCACTCCTTGTATATTCTTTGCTCATTAGATGGTTTCCATATTTTTTTAGGACATTGTACCAAGGTACTTTAAGGAGATGTTCTGCCAAGCTACCATTTCCTCTCCTCCAAGACTCCTCCTCTCCCCACCCCAGTTTAACATAATTTCTTTAAGCCACACACATTGGAGAACTAAGTAACTTAGAGGATATAGTGAAAGGATTGCGAGAAGACTCTTGTGCACGGATGGCGCCAGATTAGTGGGCATTTATGTATCTTATTTTGGCCTGTATATGTTGTAGAATCCATCTTGATTGACATGTGTGTAAAAACATAAATTGAGAACTGGCAACTCATTTCATGCAATGGATGTATCGACAAGGAAAAAAATTTCAGAGTGCATTAAGTCTGTTTCTACAGAACTTCATTTTGTAGAATGAGTTGTAAAATGTCTAGACTCACATTCTTAACTTCATTGTATGAACTGTATACAATTTGTATACATGTAAATAAAAGACTTAATGCACTCAAAAAATTGTTCCTTGTTGAATTATAATAAATTAAAGTTTAATAATGGAAAAATGTGAAAGTTTAGTTATTGATTAAAATGAATAAAAGTATGTATAGTAAGGAATTAAGTACATATGTTACATGTATGTTGATGTCCTAAAATATTAAATATTGCTCAAAATCTGAAATAATTCCTATGTTTTTTAGCATTTATGTTTTGTTGCAATGTATGGAGTGGAAGTTTTTTTTTAATTGTAAGTGTACTGAGGGGGGGGGGTTGTATTTCAAGAAAACTTGGTTTTTTGTTTTGGTTAATTTCTTGGTTTTGTGGGATATGATTTTTGAGGAGATTAATATATTAATTGTTGCACAACTTTTAAGTGAGTTGTGTAATCATGTTAACTGAATAGCACTAGGGATGATAGGAAGTGGAAGGAGGTCTTGGGTCATGGAGATAAGGTGACAGATAGGTGTACGGGGTGGGGTATCAGTTTGGGGCAGTGGGGGGATCACAGGTACAAGCGGGAGATGGGGCTAAGTAGGGGGTTTGAGATGTTTTGTTGGGGCGGGAAAAGAGAGGATTGGGGGGTTAGTATAGGATGGGAAGGAAG
>QEPC01008309.1:6565049-6581252 GCA_003113815.1 Sphenodon punctatus
GGGGGGAAGAGCTTAGGGATGTTTTGGGGTGGATTTTTTTTAAAAACATATAAGGTTTTCATTGATTGTAAGCCTCCCTGGGCCATTATGGGAAGGGCAGCACACAAGTCTAAATAAATAAAAGCACCTGCTAATCTTGTTTGTACGACAAGAGCCCACAGAGGTGTTCTTGGTTGCTGCCCCTATGTTATGAAACTCCCTACCCCCAGAGATCAGTCAGAGCCTGAATGTTTTCCAAAGGTGGTGCAAAGCTTTTGCAAAGCATTTGGCAGGTGAGGTTAGGGGTCGAGGTGGGAGGGTTTTAGCAGTAAGGGTTGTTTTTTAAATGAGGTTTTTAAATGGAGTTTTTATTCTATTTTTATGCTGTGTGTTTTTATTATGTAAGCTGCCCTGAGCCTTAGGGGAAGCGGGGTACACATCTGACAAATGAACGAAGGAAGGTTTTCCATTCATTTCTAGTTCCATTAAGGCCAGCTCTGGCAGCAGGTATTCTTCCTTAGAAATCCACAAAGCCTACCTACATTATTGCTCTGAACAGCCATCTCTTTTGCACTGCTGTCACATGGACAGGTTTGCATTAAAATCGTAAGGCCCTTGCTTACTTCTTGGGTTTTTGGAAAACATTTTCATGTTTGTTTTAAAAAATGGGTAAAGTTGCCCTGTCACCAGTGAGAGTTTTTAGGCACTTCGAAAAGCAATGCCTAAATATGGAACTCTCCCCGTTTCTGTGAAACTGCATGAAACATTTTGACTTCCTGTGAAAGTCATTTTAGGCCTCTATAATAAAGCAGAGGACAGAAACAATACTGAGAGTATACTTTATTTTGTATAATCAACGTGTAAGTCAACAAAGTTGCATTTAAATATACTGGTGTCAGAAATACTTTTCAATATTTATAATACCCGAGCCAAAATTCAAATGAAACCGAACGGAGAAAGTGAGCATGTGAAAAACCAGCTCAAATGTTTTTTCTCCCTCAACCAGCCCATAATTCATGTATGCTAAACTTTAGACTTCAAAATGGACAGTAGTATATTTTAAACAATCAGAAAGCAATTTGAGAGCACCTATAGAAACATCCAGAATTTAAAACCATGACTTTAAATACATATTGTGGTGAATTAATTTTACAGTATGTTTTGAGAAGAAATCCACACCCAACATCTAATCCTTACAGTACCTATTCATTCATACTAAAAATTTCTTTGCAAAACTATACTTCAGCCTCAGGTGTCATGTCTGTTTAACAGGGCTCTGTTTGATGTGCCAAACCCAGAAGAGCCGAAAGGTATATGCAGGTCGATCATAATGATTCAGGAGATGCCGGTCTATTTGAGACAGCTAGCTGCTACTCATTCTGTGGTGAGCATCACAGCAGAAATAAGAGAGCTGGGCAAGAAACAAATTAAGTAGTGGGGAACTGAAAGGAAAACATTTCAAATCTAGATAAAATTCTTTAATAAGAATATTTCATTTTTTTTAAAACAAACTACTTGGGGTCAAAACTTGTTTTGTAAATTACATATACAACTGACATGACTAATACCCAATTACTTGCAACCCTCAGCTCCCAAACCTGCCCCAGCCACATGCTTACTCCAGAGTATCTCCTATCTTCATTCATATAACCTTCTCAAAGCAGCTATTCCTCACAGCTAGACTGCTTGCTTGACTTCGTAAATTCAAAACAAGAAGGGTAAGAGAGACCATTTGATCTCCTATTTGACACCCAATTGTTTAATTTGGGGATAGTACGGCATTCAGAGAAGACAGCAATGAGGACAGAAGTCATAGATATTAGGAGCAGTCCATGATGTCTGTGTGGGAAGAGGGACAGGGTGGGAGGAAAGTGGGAGTCTAGAAGGCCTGTAAAGATTTAAAAAGAAAAAAATCTTAGACATTGGGGAAATTGGGATGAAGCCATTGCTCTCTGGTCCTTCATCTGGTTGGCAATAATGAGGAGTTGTCACTGGCAAAAAGTATACTTCATAGGGAATATTTGCTCAGTCACTTCTGCATACAACTAGTTGTCACAGCTACCAAAAAACCTACTGGCAAGAGACTATTTTCCAGAGATTTTCCACCATTCCCACTATAAACAAGCTTTATTCAGTTTATGTACAACAATCTTCCTAAATCTAACAACTGAATGTGTCTGCAATCCTGTATTTATTCTTGTTTCAAAAATCATCCTTAACAGTATTACAGATTATTTATTTATATACTTCAATTTGTATCCTGCCCTTTCCCTTGGATCAGTGGCTCACATTTCAATTTATTAATTTTTAACCAGTAACATTAAACTAATTTAACCCAAGGAGAATCCAACATCACAATTAAAACAAACAAAGACATCATCAAAGCCTTTCCAAGAGAAATCCAGGAGAAAATATCCAATCTCATCCCCAACAATCCACCCAGGAACTTTCTACATGCTCCCCCAAGATACACAAACAGGGGAACCCAGGCAGACCTGGGCCTTGGCACACTCACTGAAAATATATCAGGACTCATAGAAAACATTCTCAAACCACTTGCCCAACAAAGATCTAGCTTCATCCAAGACACCACCAACTTCCTCTGCAAACTTTGCCACATAAGAGACACCACACAACACCATCCTTGTTACCATGGATGTCACTTCACTATAAACTAACATTCCCCACACAGATGGCATTGCTGCCTGCCTAAAATACCTGCAGGACAACAGAGAGATCTGATATCCACTTCAAAACACATTGCAAAACTCATCCATTTCATCCTTATGCACAACAACTTCACATTCGATGACACACACTATGTACAAACAATGGGGACAGCTATGGGTACAAAAATGTCTCCCCAATAAGCTAACCGTTTTATGGGACACCTGGAAGAAGAATACCTGGAAAAATGCACCACCAAACCGGAAGTGACATGCTGTCCATTCTCAGCAGTGGCTGGAAACGTGGGGCTTTGAAGAGGCGCATTCTGAAAGCCCGCAAAGTGAGGCTTTCAAAATGCACCTCTTCAAAGCCCTGCGTTTCCAGCTACTGTTGAGAATGGGCAGCACATCACTTCCAGTAGCTCGGAGAGCGTGTAAACACTCCCCGCGTGGCTTTCCTCAGAATGCGGGGCTCAGGAGGCACTTCTAAGCACCTCATTTAAAAGTGGCCTCAGACACCACAGAATCTGCTGTGATGAACACACCTGACCAGATTTAGTTGCAAAGGTGGAAAAAGCTTTAGTTACAGAGGATATGAGAAAACAAAGAGCTTTAATTTTACAGGCAGCTATAGCACACAGACTATTCTTAATGGTATGCAGGACATAATACAGATTTTAACATTTTTTAAATTTTATTTTATTTTATTTTTAAAAGGAACCTAGAAACTTTCTTATTTGTATATACAGTAAAGATGCAGCCTGGTTTGACAGTGAATGCTTTATAAAAAAAAGAGCTTGCTGATGCAGTCAGAAAGTTAATGGTTAATAGCTCAGATTCCACAGAAGAGATTGTTAAACTTAGGAAAGAATATAAGCTAATGATTTAAAAATGTTAAAAGAGTGTATGCAGTGAGACAATGGGAGAAGCTACAAACTGTTGTCCTCGGCAGGAGGAGGAAGCTAGAGCCTTTTAGACTATGGTAGCAGGGGGAACAATGGATTATAGTACTAGATTGGATGTACGTATACCTGCTGAGGACTGGGTAAAGTTCTATGCTAAGCACTAAAATACATAGGGAATTGTGTCAAATGGAAGTAATTGTTCTCCAGATCTTATTTTATCATAGTTTCCCCTATATGATCTCTGAACAAGAAGTATAAATTCTGATCAAGGCCCAAAAGAAAAGATAAAGCGCCTGACATGGATGGACTTCCCCCCCCCCCCAGAATTATTCCATGATTATTGACTGGTGGGTTCCCCTCCTGACAATGGTTTAATGCTATACTTACCTCAGAAAGAATTCCAAATTCATGGAAGGGTAATTTAATTATACCTATATAAGAGAGGTGCACATAATGATCCTGGGTCTTACAGATCAATATCACTTATAAATATTGTGGCAAAGCTATCTGGCCATTATTTGCTCTGGAAGCTGATGGCATGGGTTCATGAGAAGGATACAATTAGGGAAGAACAGTCAGGCTTTAGGTCTGGGTATAGTACATTAGATCACGTTTATACTCTGCAATATATTGTACATATACTACGGTTGAGAAATCTATATGTTATACGCTGACGATGCTATTATACTTTCACGAACACCAGTAGGGTTGCAGAGGGCTATGTCTAACTTAGCTAGATTATGTGAAATAAATAGACTAGCAATAAACTACCAGAATACAAAGATTCTTAAATGGGACAGGCGCTTGAAGTTTGGTTTATTTTAAGCCATAAGATAGAGGTCGTGAGATCTTTTAAATATTTAGGAGTAACTTTCTCAGACAATCATGGGTGGAAAGATCCGATAGCAGCAATTAAATTAAAAGCTTTACAGTCGGCACTTGCCATTAAGAAGTTCCAAGATAAGCATGGTACTAGAACTACCTCAGCTCAGTCTCCTTGGATGATTTTTATCAAACATGCTCTTCCAAAAGCAGGTTCTTGTTACGCAGCTAACAAGGAGTTTAGGTTCTTTTCAGAGATGGAGATGTAAGAGGTATTTCAGAGAATTAGCAATATAGCATGTCAGGAGGACTTTGCAATAATTCTAGTAAACAGAATAGCCCCACTTTTATGCTTTTTGGATGCCTGATATTCAAATGGCAAAATATTTGTTGCTTAATTTAAAACCTAATTGCCGTGTACAGTTGCTAAGATTGCACCTGGGTCAGATGTTAACAGCTGTTACTGCAGGACGTTGACTGGGTATGGTCAAAAATAAAAGGATTTGCCCATGCGGACTGAATATGATCGAGGACACACTGCACTATGTGCTAGAGTGCCTTTATTTCCTTAATATTAAGGGAAATGTTCTTGCACCTCTTTTGCAGAGGATATCTTCTTTTTTTAAAAAGGAGAAATTAAACTGGCTCTATCAGCAACAAGATAAAGAGATTATTATTAATCTAGCAGTTTACGCTCATCAAGCGGTGGTGATTAGGAAATTATATCCACTCATGGCTCTTAAGTGAAATGATGTACTTTTATTCATGGATGATTAATTTTAGTGGTATTATTTGAATGTTTAAATGTCTATGTATATTTATGTTGTTTGTGGATGGCTATGGCAAAAGCTAAATGCAATAAATAAGTAAATAAATAAAAATATAAATAACTATGCACAGAAGACCCAATTTGCCTCAGCCATATCAAAAGAGATACGCTGTGGCCAGAGGGGTAACAAAGAACTAACAAACGTGCCATAGGGTAATTTCAGACGTAACGGGACCACGGTCAACCACAGTGAACCCCCTGTGGTGGCCGTTTTTCTCGTTACGTCTAAAAGATTCTCCCGCCAGATGTTCACCACGGTGAATACCTGGCGGGAATCAAATTCACCATGCTTCCGGAGGTGAGGCTGGCCTCACCTCTGGAAGCGTGGTTAGATAGGCCACGTTTCGGGATGGGCCAAAAGTGACATCTGTACTGTTGGCCCATCCCGGACCATGGCCCAGACCGTGATATGGGATTGGGTGCAGCGGTCGGATCCCTGTCTGTGGTTCAGCGTTGCGTGCCTCCGTGTCCGTCGCGTCTGAAATTACCCAAAGAATACCTGGGTAGCTGGAACGAATTTAAATTGGCAGGGCCTGATGAACTGTATCCAAGGATGTTGAAGGAATTAGTGGAAGAAATCTTGGAAACTCTAGCTATTATCTTTGAAAATTCATGGAAAACAGATGAGGTCCCAGAGAAGCGCAAACGGTACCTATTTTTAAGAGAGGAAAATAGAAAGACCCAGGGACAGTCAGCTGGACGTTAGAACCTGGAAAGACTGAATGGATGGAGGAACTTTAAAAGGCCAATACAAGAAAAATATTACAAGTGCCACCAATTTTGGGTGCAAATTCTTTTAAGTTTTAATTATGAAGAACAAAAACCTAACATTTATACTATACTGGGATATTTTTAATGCATTAACATTTTCTGTGAAATGACATGGTGAGTCTCACTATGGCCCTTTTCACACAAACACTCCAACACTGATAAAATGGATGTTACATTTTATTATACATGTTGCAGGACTGCACGTGTGCTCTATGGGTGCCCTGCAACATGAATAATAAAATGTAACATTTTATCAGTGTTCGAGTGTCTGTGTGAAAAGAGCCTATAGAACCTCCAGTACTAGATCGTGTCAGTACTCTTGTTCTCCTCTCCTAGTGTTATTTGTTACACCCACTTGCGTTTATAGCTGTCTGTAAGCTTGCTAGACGAGAATGACAGTTTCTCTAGTATACAGGGCTCTGACCCCAGTTCATGACTTTAGGGAGTACTAGGATAGAAGCAATCCATATAAGCAGAATTCAAGAGGTATTTTATAAGTTGAGTCGATCAAATTTATTTTCTATCTCTAAAAGCCAGTGAAATACCATGTCAAAAAAGAAACACATTACTTTGATGTTGAGAAATTAAACGTTATTGATTTTAAACAGAAATAAGAACTCAAAAAACTGTGGTTGACCTCTCATTTCTAACTCTACATATGACAAGGTTTATATATAATGATGAAAAGCTCGGCTATATATAAAAAGCAAACATGAACAGAGGGTGGTACAACCTACCGACTTCTCATCTATTGTTTGGTAGCACAGCTCCCATCCATTCTGCCCCATCATGGATGCCAACTTCTCTCAAGTTCAAACATTGTATTATTTTCCTAATTCTTTTTCCAAATTTGTTTATTTTTTTATACTGCATATGGTTTGCTGTTTGGGGGGCAGGATGTTTTTCAGTCACTGGAGCTAACTGCAAAATCATCCATCTGGTTAGGATTTTAGAATAGTCTGAAAAGACCAGCTGTCCTTGGAGAACCCAGAAGTGTATTTCCAAAACACAAACTTGTGTTTTGAGAAATTCATAAAATAGGAAAAGGCTAGTGTTGGTGAAAACCTAGGGAAGAGGAGAAGGGAAACAACGTGTTTCTTTATGTATGTATTAGAGCAAGGTGTTTCTACTATGATTTTTTAAATGTTTTCTATGTAATAGAAAACATCTCTCACTAGCCACTACAGCTCTTCAAGCTTCCCAGACCCCTGACTAAACGTTCTTATTTCCCTCCTCAAAAACTACCTCTACTGTCAGGTCTTCCCTAGCTCCTTATGCCCACAGACTCTCACTCATGGTCCTCTATTGTGTTTTCATTCAGAGTGCCCTTCTCCCCTGTAGCTAAGCTTGGGAGTGAGCATTGGGGAGCAAATATAAGCTTCTGCCAAGCTGCACAGTCCACGCCATGGCTAGATTTCGAGTGGCTCGTAGGCTGGCTCAGTGCTGTGTGGGAGACTGGGTATTCTTACACGTGACAGCACTAGTCGCCGTCACACTTTGATCCTACCCGGGGTGAGAGCCCTCAACCCGGGCACAATCTGGCCCCACCGCCGAACAAATGCAACGGCAGCCGGTGCTTGGGGTGGAGAGAGGGCAGGGGGACGTGCATATGTGTGCTGCTCAGCACGGCCTAGCCCCATTCCTGATGGACAGGTGCAGCAGCCTATGAGGCCACTGCGCCCGGACAGAGTCAGCTACAGCAGGCCAGACAGGACGGCCCGCTCTACCACAGTCCAGGGATGGCTACCCCGGATCATGGCAGCGCTAACTCTTGGATGTGCACCGGCAGGGAGCCCAGCACGCAACCTGGAGTTAATGCTGTCACAGTCCAGGGTACGTTCATTCCTGCCCGCAGCAAACATCTGGCGGGTGGGAACAATCGTGACAACTACCATGGGTGGCCACGCTGCGGTAAACGTGGCCACCCATGGTAGCATCACGTTTGAAAAAAACCAGTGTACTGCAATATTCAGCCTCACTACAAGTGCTCATAAAAGCAGAACTCTGCACCTACTCTACCCCATCCCATGTATGCCCTCACAGACTTTTTGGTGCCAACAGAAGCCTGTGTCAGTGCCTCTTGCACCTCCTCCTCCGCTCTGCCCACCTCTTACAGTCGTCTTCACCCTCTCCGCAAGTGCTTCAAAAAGCAGATCTTTGCATCTAGTAAAACCTCTATAATTTAAACAGAGGCAACACCTGCAAGTGATTTAAGAAAATTTGCAACTTCTGTTCAAATCACAAAATGTATGTTGCTTATAAAATTGGGACCCTTATCCAATTTTTCTAAAATGTGGCAGGGATGTTACCTTGCAAACTTTCAGAATTTCACCCACACTGAATGGAAAACAAAGACATTACAGCTGGAAATGGGAGTGTAAACCATGAAACAATTAAATTGCTTATAAAATCAGGACCCTTTATCCAATCTTTCTGAAATCTGGCAGGGATGGTTCCTTGCATGAAGGGTACAATGAGTACAAATTTCATCCAAATTGGATACACCACAAAGACGTTATAGCTGGACATGTGTGCACAAACCACAAAATTTCAATTGCCTATAAAATTAGAACTCATTGAATCTTGATAAAATTTGGCTGGGATAATGCCTTGGGTGAGGTGTAGAATCAATCCAAATGTTCTGCAAATTGGAGGGAAAATGAAGTCACAGCTGGAAATCAGTTTCCTATTGAAACCAATGGAAAATGAAAGTGAAACTAAAAACAAACAAAAAACAGCAATGAACAATGAAAATGTTAACCAAAAAATGTACATGGGCTCCTTGTGCACACTCTCACTAGCGACTGGCTTGTTACACTCTCTCAATGGAGTTGTTTTGGACTGAAATTGAGATCTAGATACGTCCAGACTGTTGCACTGTAAATAAACCTGCACTTAGTGGTGAAAAGTGGCTAGAGTGATGTGGCTTTATTGGGGCCCCGATTCTGACAAACTCTATAGCTCAAGACCACCCATCTACAGAACTTAAGCCTTTTAACACTGCTGTGGGCATGGAGGTATAGTGAAATGTTTCAATAGCATGGGATAGTTTGCTGAAGGAAGCAATGTTAGGCTGGCGACCCTGGATGGGGAACAGGCATAGAGATGCTGCACACATACAAACTTTTCAGACTACTAGCATAGCAATCACTAGGTTAAAAAGCATGTGGGAAACGGCTGCCCTTTCACAGGCCAGGAGGAGCCGCAACGCAAGGGTCAGTGGGTGTGCGCCGCAGCGGGTGCGCGCCACCTGGGCAGCCAGTCACACGGACGTACACCCATCTCCACCGATCTCCGTGCATGGAGGCATCTCCGTTTTGTCCAAAGCCTCCATGTGTGGGGAATCAGTGGAGATGGGGGGAGCGCACACGCATACACCCCACCCACTCACAACAGCAGTGACACGGACACACCCCCATACCTACCCAGTGGCCCATGTGGGCAAGGAGGGGACGGTTTTGTGTGAAAAGGACCTGTGTGAGGGGCACCCTGCAGAGGGGTGTGGTTTTTGGCCCATAATAAATATGTTTGCAGTGGTTGGTCAGGCTGCCAAGGAAAAAAATTTTAAAAAAATAGTCAAACTTTAAACTCCTCCAATATGAAAGATAACAAAACCTCTGTAGTAGGTTTTCATGCCCCTTTGTAGAACACAACCCTGACTATGGGAGTCACTTTTAGGTGACTGATACAATTAGAACTTACATGTTAATATATTGTGCACATTATGAACTCAGGTAGCTCGCGTTCATGACCTTTTCAACTCTATAGCAAGATGGGAAAAGGACAAGCAATAGTTTCACAAGGAGATCCAAAATTTTGCTAAAATATTATGTACTCCCAGTGCTAAAGCCCCTTTATTCTTAACCAGCACCTCTACTCAAAAACATTCATCTGAAAAGGAGTATAAACATCTTGACTGAGATTATGTAAAGAGCAGCTAATACAAGGAATGGGAAGTACCAAAAGTATTCGATGAACTGCTCTATAAGAAGATATTGTAGCTAAAGCTAGGCAGGGGCTAAATGGTGTGTGGGTTTTTATAAGTATCTGGAGTGGTAATGGGAGATGGCTGACATAGAACTATAATACAATACAATCTAATTTATAGCTTAACCACATGGTTATCGCAAGTAAGAATAGTAATAGAACTATAATGTGAAATAGCAACACAATTTTTAGCGAAGTGAGGAAAAGACCGTTGGTGCTGAACTTTCACTGGATCTCTCCTATTTTGTGAGAATTTGTAAAAAGAAAAATGGTGAAGTCTCACAACCTGAAATCACATTCTTTGAATGTGAATACCTTTGAAAAGTATTGCATTAAGGTATGCTAATTAGTTCTTGTGAATCTCATTCTTTGAAAAAATGTGATAAAGGCTCTGTTGCTTAAAAGAAACATCATCCTGCTGTTTTAAAGTTGGCAACCAAGAACACTGTCATATCTATATACCAACCAGCTGCTTTCTTATCTGTAGTGTACTGTTAAGGAAGATCTGATAATGTGGCTCAGCTAGTCTGTAGCAGTATTTGCTACTGACGTTGTTTAATGACAATGTTGTTTAACGGCAACTGACTACAGTGCCCATGTACTCAGAATAAAGTAGGCTCTACCTTTTTCTCCAATGCTTTTTCTCCAATGCTTTTTCTCCAAAAGTACAGTCTTATTTTATAAAAAATAAACCAACCCCAAACTAAAAGGTAGTGGAACTTCTCTGTGTGCACATCACATGTGAAATTTGGAGATGTCATTCAAGAGACATTTCTCACAAAAGTGTTACAAAAATATTTTGGTCACTTCTGGTCATGTTTGTTCACATATATACACTTCTGTATGTTTTGGAGCTAAAACTATTCTAATTTTATTTTTTTAAACAACAAAATAAGTGAGTTACATTGAAAACTTAAGTTCTAAACTTTAATTTTTCTGTTCTGTTTAATAGCTGATAGGGTTTTCAATGTATTTAGCACAGGCTGCCTGCAAATCTTGCTAAATCCTTAACGGTGGTCTTACAACCACTCTGCTGTAAGTCTCGTACTCGCACCAGTTTAAAAAAATATTTTAAAGTTGCCAACCAGGAATGCTGTTACATCTATATACCAACCAGCGGCTGTCTTAATTGTGGTGTAGTGGTTAAGATTGCAGCACTTAGACCGGGAGGTAGGGGAAGACCCCAGGTTCAAGACTCGCCTTGGCTGCTTGCCCACATTAAGGGGAAGTGACCAGTGTTAGTCCCCTCCCCTTTCTTAACATGGGCAAACAAGCCTTGGGGTGCTTGCCCATGTTACCGCGACAGGAGATTCTAACGAGAAGCAAACACCTGATGGGGAAATTTAACACGAGGCTTGAACATGGATGCATGGTTAAAGTGTCCTTTAACGCGTCTCCCGTTGTTTTCAAAAGACAGGGTTGGATGTTGCACCCTGCCTTTCATGACTGAAAACAATGGGAGACATGTTAAAGGACGCTTTTAATCACACACTCACGTTCAAAGCCTCGTGTTAATTTCCCCACTGGGGGTTTGCTTCTTGTTGTATTTCCCGGCACAATAACGTGGGGAGGCACCCTTAGATATGAACTCACTGGGTGACCTTTGGCCTCTCGCAGATCTCTCAGTCTTAAGCTACCTCGTAGGGTTGTTGTGAGGATTACTAGTTGGGTTAAGAGAGACAAAATGGTTCGAATGGTATCTTTTGTTGGTGGAAATAAAGCTTTCGGGCCACACAGGGCCCTTCCTCAGGCATGTAGCATAACCAGTAGAAACATATACACTGAGCAAACGTAGGGCAGGTATATGAGGGGGCATGGAACAGGTGGGAGGGGGAGTAAAAAGAGAGATGTGCCAGACATTTAAAAACTGTAAAATTATATAATGATGTAGGAGACAAAGAAACAACAGGTGGTGGTTAAACACAGAGATGGCAAACATGGGTTGGGAGTATAGTGCTTATCAGATGAAGGGAACAAGCATATCAAAAGGAACTGGGTTCACACAGTATCACAAAGGCGGACTATTCAGCTTATGGGTTACAGACCGAGACACAAAATGGAAGTTGGTCCAACGGATAACAGAAATTTAAAATGCAGTATACTGGAAGGTATTACAGATTTTTGTAGTGGCTGGAGAAATTTAGGTCTTTGCTAAGTTCATTGGTTTTTGGTATCCAATAAAGTTATGAATTTTAGTTCCCATGCAGGTCTTCTGAGGTGGTGTTTACGTTTCCTTTGAGGATGAAGACTGAGAGGTCTGATATGGAGAGGTTGTGCTGGGAGAAGTAATTGCCCAATGCAGTGTCAGTGATTCTGTTCATAATTGTACACCTATGCAAGTTCATACATTGGTGTAAAGTTTGCTCGGTTTCGTCAACGTAGTTTCCATGATGGCATTTGTGGTGCACTGAATGAAATACACCACACTTTGGTATTTGCAGGTGTAGTTGCCTTGTATGTGGAATAGTTTCCCATGGGGTGGGGGAAAATGTGTTGACAGGGTGAGGTAGCCATCAATCTGGATCCCATCTTAATTGCTTGTTCTTTATAGTAAGGGGGAAACTCATTTGCCCAATAAGCAAATTCCCTTCTGACTGACTTCCAATGGTCTCATCAGGGACAAAATACAGCCCAACCTAACATGTAACAGGGCTTGGTCACTCAATTCTATCTAGAACTACTACGCTCATAACAGTAAGCCAAGAACTGGGTTCAATCAAGAAATAATCCAAAATGTTCGAGTCTCTCAATGACTGGTATATCATTCTGTTAGAAGTAGTTGATCTAAAAGGTATTATTAACAAATCTATAGTTTAGAGTTATCAAAAAGTCATAGAAGCCATAACCATATTCATTCACAATTAAATCCGCAAAACACGGGGCAGGAATCCCCTGTATCTCATTAAACAGGTATAAATATCTCCTCCTCCCACTAGAGTACTCCCATCCGCACATTAAAATCTCCTGCTAACAAAATTTTATCTGTAGAATATTCACTCATTAAAATTTCTATATAGGAAGACAATCGTTCCCAAACATCTGGAGGACTCCTCTTTTTAAGAGGTGGTACAAATCCAAGAATAACTGTTTATCCATTTGACTCTGACTGCCAATGCTATATCCAAACATCTAGATAACTCCTGAACATCAACGTTTAAAGTTAAGGAAACCATAATGAGCAAGCCTGCTATAGGGTGTCTTTCCTGTAGTGATGGCCTACCCAGTAAATTTAAACGCACATATCCATTTGTACAGTTCCAATCCAATCAGTTACCTGAAAAAGGATTATCTCAAAATGTGAAACTAAAACTCTTAAATCTGAATCTCCCAACTTGTTTCCTAATCCAGCAATATTCCAGGATAGAACAGAGAATGTCACACAACGCCTGGTAGGGTTTGGATCAACACTACGCATTCCCCCCAAAACAAAGATGTTCCGCAAAGGAATTGTGCGACCACCTACTCTATCACTCCCTGGTATATGTCAATCATGACTGTTAGGACAGCTCTCTTTTGTTGTTCCTCGCTGTGAAAAGAGAAAAGAACCAGGTAAATAAAGGCCAGCATGGCTCATTCTCTTTAGAATCTTTACATCCTAATTCACCTTTACATTCTCTTTTAACACCACACTTTCACTGTTGAGCAGACCCACAACTTCCTTAGTCTCTCTCTTGCTTTTAACATATTGTTAAAACATGTTTCTTATTGTTCCTGACATCATTTGCTACGATCATTAGGTGCCTCTGGCTTCCCAATTTTGTTCCCAAATGTTCATGCTATTATTTGATACTCGCCCTTAGTGGAACATCCATCCTTTTATCTCCTGTAGGTTTCTCTTTTTGGTTTTCAGGTCAGTCAGAAGATCTTTATGCACCCATGGCAGCATCTTTTAATTCCTCGCATCTTTCCTCCGCATGGGGGTGGCTTGTAGCTGTCTCCCCAATATTAATACTTTTTAAAACTGCCAGCCCACCCGATTTCCTTTTCCCATAGTTTTTTCAACCATGAATCTTGCCTACCAGCTCTTCAAGTCTGCTGAAGTTTGACTTTCTGCTAATCTCTCTCCTTCCTTTTCTTAGGATTGTGAAATCTATTGTTCCATGATCACTTGCTTCCAAGGAGTCCACCATCTTAATACTCTCAACTAATTCTTTCCTATTGGTCAGGATCAAATCGAAAGTGCTCACTCACTGGTTGTTTCCTCAATGTCCTGGAAAAGAAAGTTATCCACTATACCTCAAGATCTAAGCCTTTTCCTCATTTTATTGAAGGATTCATAAATCAGTCAAAAGCTATCAAAATCCACCAGGTTCATTATAGACAATGCTCTGCTATAATGAAGGTTGCTGTAGTGAGGGTGCACTGTGTTTTGTTTGCTGAATGTTTAGTGCTGCCCCTAGTTTTTCCACCATCTATTAATATGTAGTATGTTATATTTTGTGTTATGTTTTGTTTCATGATCTGTTTGTTTGTTTCCTTGTCTGTCTGTCTGTTTTGGGCCAGGGCAAAAGCCAGTGCCATTAAATAAACTGAACTGAATATGTAGTATGGTGTTTTTATTAAAAAGCACATTCACACTACTATGTAATTCTCCGAGAGCAATATGAGCAGAGTCCATAATCAGGAAATTCTAGCAGTTAGAACATTTAATTAAAACCAATGACAATTTTTCCATAAAGAAACCATGGACATGGACACAACCTACCAGTCCCTGAAAGCCAAAAATGTCCCTACTGGAGCTCCACAAATCAGTGTTTTATCCCAGGTTGTATTGATCCCCAACGTGAGGGCGTAAGACACCATTTCACCTACAGACCACCACAAAGGGGAGCTGCAAAGTAATTCCTCTCCCAGAGTTGTGTACCACAGAGTACAGTTAGAAGAACACAGGTTACATTTCCAGTCCCGTCACTGACCTGCTGCTTTTCTTTGGAAAGGTGATTAAAGCTTTTGCATTGTTAGCTGCATAGCAAAGCCAACACAGCACAGGGTGGGAATAGCTAAATTAATAGTTTGGGAACTTTTTTAGACCTTAACCCTAGCAAGTTGGACATGCCCACTGTACTAATCCAGTGTTGGGGTCAAACCCCAATTAAGCCATATTTTTTTTAAAGAAACCAGGGGGGTTAATTTGAAAAGGGCAACAGGTGTCTAGAAAAAAATTCACACTATCAAGATTTTGTGGGGCGGGGGGAGAAGGACAGAAATAGGAATAAAACAAAAGGCAGAAGGGGTCAGTAATACCCCACGATGGCCACAATGTTAACACTACCAACTACACAGGAATAGCAGCTGAGTTTTCAACTGGGGTGCCAAGTGTTTACCAAGCAATTAGTGATTCTATCTAATTATCTTTGTATTCTTCCGATATGGCTCCACAAAGCCTGATATCTGCCTTTAGATGGCAACCTTCCTGTGAAAATGTTAATATTGACTCTTACTGACAAAAGGGTCACTTAACAAGTAAATGGAGGCGTCATTAGTACACTTTGTATTCCTCTGAGAAGGCTCCATCAAGTCTCCTGATCTGCCTTTAGATAACCATGTTAATGCAAACAGGTTTTAATGTTAACCCTTACTGACCAAAAGAGTCACTTAGCAAGTAAATGGAGGGGGCCAAATGATCCCACAAGGCTGATTGTTAAGTATTTTTCAAAATGAACTCTGCAAGCAGCTATGATGAAAAAAGTGTTGAAGTTTCACACCAGTAAGGATACAACTGCAAAAAAAATATACAACTCAATTTATGTTTGTAAAGTGGTTCTTCAGCTTGGGGTATAACAGACCCCCAAAAGCGTTTGCAGTGATATTTTTGTACGCACGAAAATGTCATTAATGAAAACAGTCCCAATGTTATATTTCTTTCTATTTCCATTTGTTGTAAGAAACGAAGGAACAGGAAATTCTGTCCCTCCTTCCTTCGAATAGACAGGATCAACTTAATTGACAGCCTCATCCATGGGAGGGGCACAGCTCACCTCGAAGCCCAGGATGAGACTGCCAAAGCCAGTAGGAACTATTGAACTTAATAAAAATGAATATAAACTGCTAACTCCAACCCATAACAAGAAAAGGAACCAAGGTCACCAGAACAGTGACCGAACAGTCCGGAAAGACAAAGGGAAAGACAATAGGGATACTATCCCCCTAGGCCCCCTGGTGCCTGGAATCCACCGGAGGGTGGGCTGAAGACCATCTGTCCTGAGAGAAGGAAGAAGGAAGATTCACAGGTAAGAAATTTCCC
>QEPC01008309.1:6666078-6686998 GCA_003113815.1 Sphenodon punctatus
GGAGTAGACAACATGTTCAAGAAGCTTGGAAGCAAAAGGAAGGAGTGAGACAGGACGGTAGCTAGAAGGGTCAGAGGGGTCAAGAATGGACTTTTTGAGGATAGGAGAGACAGTGCGGTGCTTGAAGGCAGAGGGGAAGGAGCCAGTAGAAAGGGAGAGGTTGATGATGTGCAGGAGGGAAGGGGCAACAGTGGAAACAATGGAGGTCAGGAGGTGGGAGGGGATGGGGTCAAGGGGGCAAGTGGAAGGAGGAGAGCAGGGAGGAGATTTCCTCAAGGGAGATGGGAGGGAAGGAGGACAGGAGAGAAGGAGTAGGGAGTAGGGAGAGGAGTCAGAAGCAATGTTGAGGTAGATCTTGTCTATCTTGGAGGTGAAGAAGGAAGCAAGATCCTGAGCAGAAAGGGAAGAGGGAGGAGGAGGGCGGGGGTTTGAGAAGGGAGTCAAAGGTGGAGAACAGGCGGCGAGGGTCCCGAGAACAGGACTCAATTCAGGAGGCATAGTAATGCTGTCTACCGAGGAAGATAGCAGAAGTAAGGGAGGAGAGACAGAATTTGAAGTGAAGGAAGACAGCATGAGAGTGGGATTTGCGCCAGAGGCATTCAGCAGCATGGGTGCAGGAGCGAAGGTGGCAGGTGAGCCAAGAATGGGGGTTGTGGGAGTGGGCAGGGAGGGAGTAGAGGGGGGCAAGGGTGTCAAGGGTGGAGGAGAGAGAGGCATTGAAAGCAGAAATGGCAGAGTCAGGGGAGGAGGAGAAAACTGAGAGGAGAAGTGGAGAGAGAGAGGAGGCAAAGTCCAGGGGATTAATGGCCTGCAGGTCATGGAAGGTGCATGGAGACAGGGAAGAGGAGGGGGGACAGTGAGAGACAATGAAAGAGGCAAGGAACTACAACAGTGTAGCAAACCTTATAAATCTGCATTTCAGACACCTGCATCCTCCCTCTTTCTCCAAGACTTAAACATGTTAATATCACTGCTTTGCAGAGGAGTACTGCCCAAATATTATCAAACCACAGCACCGCCTCAATCTCACAGACAAGGGACATCACCAAGGCAGGAAACAGCAAGATCAACCCTGCCACCCTAATGTTTCTAATCCCAATATTTACCCAAGTCTGACCCTTCTCATCAGGATTCAAAATTTACCATAGCCTCTGCTTTTCACATTCTTTCTATTCTCCCCAACCCAAATTAAAGTGCATAAGGAAAGCTGGGGGATAGAGAAACAAGCTGCCTCGCTGGTCTCTCCAGCTTCAGTCTTGCCCCCAGCCTGCAGAGAAAGAGGAACAGGGCTGAAAGACCAAGGCAATGTGTGGGTGCATAGAGCCTAAGTTGTAAGTGGGCACAATATGTGAGACTGTACAACAACTTCACTGCTTACATGATGCACAAGTTAAGGCAATTTCCATGCTTTTTGGAGCATGGCTGAATTTGTAAGAGACTTAACGCCTCTCTTAAACCAAAGATTTTTTGATCTAAGAATTTCCCTGTTTTTTGAAAGGGACTGCATTCAACTCCCTCTGCTGTTACAGTACCAACCTGAGTTTGATTGGCAGCCAAGCAGCCAGCCAGCGAGTTTCCCTTTCAGCCCGAACTTTGCTCCCAGATATTGTTTGTTGTTTTTTTTTAAATCCTGCTGGTGAAACTGACAACTGTGTCAAATTCACCAGCAGGGGGAGAAAGACTGGAGGGGATATTGCTTATCAGATCTCATCTCTGTCACTTTCACCAGCTGAGTTTTTCTCACCTGGGAGCAGTCTCCTCAATTTCACAGGAAGGTGGAAGAAGGAGGGGTGATTGCTTTGCAGACCCCCTCATCAAAGTGTTTCCCTTGCAGCCCTAATCTTTGTCAGTTATGTGCCCAAAGGAATTCTGTCCAACTCATGTAAAATTCCTCAATGCACCTAAGTCCATGCAGTCTCTCTTTTAACTCTATTCCTTTGCCAGGAAGGGGCTGGGAATGAAGAAGCCACAGAGCAGAAATGCAGACAGAGAGGGGGGTTGGGTCCTCGCACCCATCATTCCACCCAGCTCCCCTTCATTCCAGCTGCTCCTGGTGGTTTCTTACCTGTTATTCCACCCAAACCCCTATCATTCCAGCCGCTCCCGGCTGCCTCTTAAGTGTCATTCCATCTAGCTTCCTGTCATTTCAACAGCTCCTGGTGTCCTCATATCATCATTCCGCCCAACCTCCCATCATTCCAGCTGTTCCTGGTGTCCTTGTACCCATCATTCCAGCCCCTCCCTCTGGCCTCATACATGTCATTCCACCCAGCTCCCCATCATTTCAGCCACTCTTGGAGACCTCCTACCCATCATTCCACCCTGAACTTCCCACAATTCCAGTAATTCCCAGTGGCCTCCTACCCTTTATTCTACCCAGTCCCTTGTCATTCCAGCTGCTGGTGTCATCCTACCTGTCATTCCAGGCAGCCCTATATCATTCCAGCTGCTCTCAGTGGTCTTGTATCCATCATTCAACCCAGTCCCCCACCCCACCCCACCCCATAATTCTAGATGCTCTGAATGGCCTACCTGTCATTCCACACAGCTCCCCTCCACAACTTTACATTTCCTCTACATGGCTTCCTTGCTTCTCCCCCCACCTCCCCTTCCTGGCCTTTTTAAATCTCCCATGCCCGTGCACCTTCTTTGGCATTTCAAATCCTCCCCCACTCCCTTTGTTTCAGTTAAGTAACTGTCATTTTATTGGTTTACTGCCCATTAAGGGCTACTGGCATTCCCAACGCCCCATTACTTCCAATTGGTATTCCTGTAGTCTCTACTCTTTCCAATCAGCATTCCTTCTGCCTTGCCAGTACACCTGCTGGGGACTTTGCTTGGCAACCAGAGTAGCTAGCCAGCGAGGGTGCAGTTGCACAAGACTCCGTGGGAAGGCTACCATGCCTTGGGTAGCCTTAGCCCACTCTGGGCAGCCAGAACACGTGATGCAGTACATTGTGTGACCGGCAGCTGCCAGATGTCCCCACCCCACCCCTGCCCTGAGGTGGGGCAAGAAGCTGGCTGCTACGTGATGCAGCCTCTGAAAAAGTCCAAGAATGTGTCGCATAGCAGTCTTACTCCAAATAGGGTGAGGCTACCCAAGGCCGGGCTACTTGTGGGTCCAGGCCGCATCTACCCCACCATGCAGTGAGCTCCACGGCAGGGCTTTGAGCTGCAGATGCTGTCACTCATCGTGCGTGGCCACTTCACAAAGAAGCAGGATCTTGCTCAGGCCAGGGGAGGGCCAAGTGCCTGCTCACAGCAGCCAGCAGTCCCACAGGGGGGGCAACTATCTTCCCAGCTCCTCGTGCTTGCCCCATGTGTGGTGGATCAGGCCCTCTGCAGCTCATGTGGTTGCACCATGAGTTTCCCTTTCAGCTCCAGCTCAGTCCCATCCATAGCATAAAATAAACTAGGTCCAAGAATAGGGTGCAATAAATGCCTACAATAAAATGCCATATGATTGCCTACAATAAATCCCACTCCGGTCCGAATAACAATAGCCTTCATGAAAGCTTTATCTCCTCACGTTCAGCAGAACGTTAAGGAAACAGACAGTACAGCCGCTTTACTCAATCTCCCCATTTGCAAAAGTGGACACTTCAAAACAACAGAGCTGCAAAGCTATACAATGGATTTCCAAAAACTAAAAGCACAAAATCAGTTTAGGCCACACCTGAATTTTTGAGCACTGCTAGATTCCTTAATATGGCTCCCAGAACTAAAGCGTAGAGGCGAAAATGTCATTCTGCCTCCAAACTTCAGATGTCTGTAACTTTCTTGTCTTTCATCTGATTTGCCTGAAATTTGAACAGATTCTACCCCTGATCCAAACAATTCTCCACACCAGATTTTACAGTGACAGGAAAAATTACTTCTATTTCATAATAATGCATAGAATGTTTGTGATTTTAACACAGTGATGCAGCCACCTTTAACTATACAGTGGATCCTGCAACTCTATAATCATCTACTGTAAGGTCCCACCAGACTAGGATCTGGGGACTTCAAGGTGGCTGCCCTGGCTTCAGCACCATTGCTGAGCTATCCTTGCTGGCCGTCTCCTAGAATACTAGTGGCATGCTCGCCTGTGTTCCTGGCAAACCCCTCCTTCCCATTGTTTGGCTTAAAGAATAAAGAGCATGACAGGAAATGGAAGGTGTCTTGTCTGAGAGCAACCAGAGTACTGTAGGTAGCATTGGCTCAGGTCTTCCCTGCACTACAGGCTGCCTTCCTTCCTAGCCATATATGACCTGACTCCACAGCACTGACCTTTGCTCTGACTCTTGACTGGAATTCTGCTGACCCCCTGGCACTGACTTCAGTTTCTGACCTTTGGATTTTGACCCATTCTGGCCACTGACCAGACCTTTGTATTCCCCTGTGATTTGCTATGAGATTTGAACTCCCCTGATTGGCGGTTGAGCCTCGCTTGGCTTAGAGTGGTTCTGGGATAACACTGCAACAGTGCCCTCTGCTGGCCAGCAATGGAGTGAGTGACTCCAGGCTGACTCCTGACACCCCTCCTCCTGTCACATCATATTTTTTTCCCCTGCTTATGTGATGTGTGCCTTTGGCATGGTGGGTTCAGTCAGCAAAGGGAACTTTCTTTTACTGGTTGAGAGCTGATTGGTTTCTTTCACTAATTGGTTTGGCAATCTACCTCTGCTCGGGGTCTCCAGGACCATATCCTTTACCTATGGACATGGTAGGCATTGGATAATGTGGAACATTGGCATTGCAAGCTTTCTTCAGTTTTGTCTCTATTGTAGATGTCAGAGAAAAAGAATAACTGAACAGTAGAAGAAAGTGTCTTGTTGCCTCTGCTCACAGTCTTTGTCTCTTGTTCTGCTCCAGTTCTGACTCATTCCTAGCTCCAGTGGCCAGTTAGGCAAATTTTAGAAGACACTTATGAGAAATACAGGTTGTGGGTCTGCATTCCTAGCCCATGTTCTTGCTCTGCCATGATTCTTGTTTTCCTTCCTTTGCATTCTGACTCCCAGCCCCATTGACTCTGTGCCAGTTCCCAATGTCCATCCATATCTCTTCCTCCCCCAAGCCTCTTTCAGTGTGTGGCCTTGTGCAAAGCCAGTCTGTCTGTAAACTGGTGCAATCCTCACTCCACTGAAGTCAAAGGGAGTTTTGTCATTGAGTTAAATGGGTTAATGTCTGAAACCACATGGTGAAACTGATGTGTCATATTTAGTGACCAAATCTGGTCTTGTTTGACATATGCACATGTCAGGAGGGTAGAGAGATAGGGCGGTAGAGAAAAGCCCTAGGAACAGCTAACGTTGAGAAGACAGCTTATATAAAAAATCATGTTGCGTAATTAACCTAGAAGTGGATTAACTAAGATGTTAACTCAGGGTTTGTTTACTTTATTGAGGGTAGGGCAGTGACTTAACCTATTTATACTTTCCTTAATGTCATCCTTGTTTCAGAACTGGTCTGTGTAGTGAGGGTTTTACAGCTGTAATACAATACTGTACATCTCCTCTGTGCCCTAGATCTGCTTGGAGAATTGGCTGAGTATTGAATTTAACTTTCTACTGAGTACAGTACTGGATGTACTCTAGAATACATTTTGAGTGCATTGATCTATATTTCCCTCCCTTTTCACATTTATTATGCCTTATTACTCAAGCTATGCATGAGCAGGAGCTTCTAAAACAGATGGCTAATGGCATTCACATTAAAGCACAACAAAAATTCACATCTAATATAGTGGGGGCTTTTTTTAATGCTGTATAATAATAAAATCCTCAAAGAACGTGGAACCCGATTTTTTTTTCAGAGGTACTGAGTATCGTAAATTACAATTGAGGTCAAAGGGAGCTGGCGGCTCTGGAGGTGAAGTCATAGAGTTCAGCTCTAGTTAAACTCTTGGTGGCTTCATTAAGAGCTTTGCCTGATGGAAAGTTAGCATTGGTTCCACTAAAACGACGTTTTTCCTATCCATGCTGTTCTTCCCTGTTAGTTGAAAGCTTGCTTTCACCTCTGATTTAAGTTGGGCTGAGCTCTGCTTCTTTCATACCAGTCTGTCTGCACACCTGCATTTGGCATTTTATCAGACTGAAATGTCTTTTTGCATCAATATCATTGATTGATATCACCACTATATTAAGCAGAGCTGAAACCTATATTTGGGCAAATGAATAAGCCTGTCCAATTTGCAGTATTCAACCAAAAACTGACAATGTGGATAATAAACCATTATTTGCTTCCATTTTGTTGGATATCCATTTCAGATATTTTGGTTTGGTTAGTTTGATTATTTAGGTATTTGTTACTTCATTTCAGTGCTAATAGTGCCATTGCACATGTGCAATAGCCAAAATAAAGTGACCAAAATAAACAAAACTAAGCAATTAAACAACGAAATAAATGAAGTAACCAAACTGGAATACCTAAATTAAGCGATTATACAAAAGCCACTTTTGGTTGCAGATATTATTCAGATAGCTATCAACAAATTTGAATATTAATTAATTAAAAAGCCATGACGTTTTCAGCACTAATCTGAGTAGTTTAGTGCTCCAGCACAAGGAGCAGAAAACATGGGCCTCCCAAAAATTGCTATTGTCTTATATATTAAAAACAATAATCACAAACAAATATTCTTATCAAGAAAGGAATGCCAAGACAAGTATAAACAGAGCATGGGACAAAGAGCAAGAGATGTAGTACATCATAATATTTGCTTCTGCCATTATTACTTCACGGGTCACGTAGTGTGAAGCCACACAATACATTAACCCACTTGGGGCAGTGTCATCCCATTCTGGGCAATGTTAACATGTGATGCAGTGAATCATACGGCCGGTGGCCGCCAGATGCCACCTAACACGTGATGCATCCTCTGAAAAAAGGCTGGAGACGCATCACATGTTAGCGTTGCCTAAAGTGGGATAATGCTGCCCAAAGTAGGTTAACGGGCCGCCTCTTGTGTGGCCAAGCTCGTGCAGCCCTGCTGTGAGGTGAGATCTGAGGAATGGGCCTGGAGGAGCACACTCCTCCCACTCACCTAACAGCTGATCACAGGGAAGAGGAGCCTTGCAAGAACATGCATGCTCCTCCCACCTGCCTAACAACCGATCGCGGGGGATGGGAAGAGCCTGCTCTACTCGGCTGCCTAATAGCTGATTGCGTGGGGGGGGGGGGGCTGGAAGGAGCACATGTGCTCTTCCCAGGCCCCCCTCTCCCATGATCAGCTGTTAGACAGGTGGAAGCAGCGCACACATGCTTCTCTGCCCACCCACCCCCCCAACAGCTGCCTAGTGGCAGTGTGCCCAATCCTGCAGAACAGCAGGAGTCCAGGTATCTAGTCCTGTGTGGCTGGCTTCTCAACCTGCCCCGGAGTGTGAAGGGGCTGGTGATGGCTCCACGGGGGCAGACTGTGCAGCCAGCTCTCCCCGCCAGCCCAAAGTGTGGCAGTTGTGTTCGCCCTCCCCATGGTGGGCAGGGGATCGGGCCTGCCTTGTCTCAAAGCTGTACCCATAACCTTTGTGAAAATATTATACATGCTGGAGGCAATTCCAGGAATTTCTCACCTGTATAACACTTGCATCTATGTGCCCCTAGTGCAAATATCCCTTAATATTAAAACTTTTCTGGTGAAATCCTAAACACAGGTGCATGTACCCAGTGGAAATGCAAACAAGTTGCATACATATTTGTAAAGGCAGAAGTTAGCCCTTAGGAATGAAATGACCACTTTAAAACTATATTTAAAACAGAGTAGATACTCCCAATCAGATGATTTAAAAAAAAAAATCATTTTCTGTCCTCCTGCCTGCCCTGCCAACTTCTGCCTGCGCCTCCCATACAACACTCCTTCCACACGCTCTCTCTCCCACTCTGCTCCTGAGAGTCCCCCCACCCCACTTACTGTCCCACCCCCCGGGTTGAATGTATTATCACCCAAAGTTATCTTTTATTGGCTGAGTTCCACTATGGAACTCAGCCTGGGGACCTATCAGCCCCTCCTCCTGACCTGCCCCCTTTAATCTAGAATGCATGCTTCCTCGGGGTGGCGACCAGCACATGCTCTTTTAAAACTTTTTCCTTGCTCCCAGCCACCCCCCAGCCTAACAGTTCTGATGTGGAGGGGTGCCCTCCCCTTCCTCTGGTAGTCCCCAGGCACAGAGCACTGCGTTTATCCCTTCTGTGCACTGTGCACGCTGGCCACGGGCAGTCTTGTGAGCTGGAGTTCAGACACACGCACAGTAGGTGCAGGCTGATGCCTTGCGCCTGACCCCACAGCATCACCATGCTTTTTATCTCTGTGCATGTGCAGAGAGCAAAAACATGGTGGCACTGCGAGGTCAGGCAGAGGGCATCAGCCTGCGTCTACTGTGCATGTATCCAAACTCTGTCTGGGAAGTGGAGGCCGCGGCAGCGCCACGTTGGCAGGAAGGGGCGGATCCAGAAGTGATGTGGATGGGGGGGCTGAAGTCCAAAGTTAGCATCGCTCCGCCCAGGTGAGCAGGCCCCGCCTCCAGCCCCACCCCCTACCAAGTGAGCAACAGTGTTAGGCCAGTTTATCCCCCACCCCAAAGCCATGGGAAACCCCCCAAGCCACAGCTCCAACAGGGGAGGGGGACTCAGGTTCAGTGGAGCAGTGGATATGATAGCTGGGCTCCAGCTGCCGCCTGAAAGTGGGCATCAAACACAGATGGTTAAATAACCCCTTCCCCTAGTCTCACTACAGGAAAATACAAAGTCTAGGGGCAAATCCCCATTGTACCCCATGCCAAAGAGGGAAATAAATCAGGGAGGGGCAAATGCCCCCTTAAGCCCAAAGTAGATGAGGGGCAAATCCTCACTGTGCAAAAGAGGGCAATAAAAGAGAGGGGGGAAATGCCCCCTTACAAGCCAATCAGGTAAGAAGCAAATCCCCACTGCACTCCATACCCAAAGAGAACAATAAAAGAGAGATGGGCAAATCATGCCCCCTTGTAGGGGTGTGCATGTCATTTTCATTATTACAATAACGATAATGAACATTGTTGTTTTCATTATCGTTATTGCAATATCAAAAATGACAAATAATAATAACGAAAATAGAAACGAAAATGACATTTTGTTTTTGAAATAAAGGGAAAAACCTGAAAAACATATTTCTGGCTGTAACTTTTTTGTTTCTTATTCAATTCTGATTAAACATGGGGAGGGTGTACCCCCAATGGAGGGCACTATGTGTACCAATTTGTGAAATGATTAGGTAAAGGAAACCGATTTTAGAAGCAATTGAATGTTGTGATTTTCAGAAAAGCTCCATACACATTCATGGCTACAACTTCTTTATCTTGCATCCAATTTGCATTACACCTGTGAATATTATGTCCCTCCATAAGCCTAACACTCCTGCCAATTTTCAGAAAGATTGGATAAAGGGTCCTGATGGTATAAGACATTAACTTGAAAATACATTTCCAGCTGTATCATTTGTATATTCCATCCTGTTTAAAAGGTATTTGGCAGGAATGTATCACATACCTTCACTGTCATCTCTGCCAAACTACAGAACAATTTGATAAAGGGACCCAATTTTATAAGCAATTGATGTTGTCCCTGTGAAGACCATTATTCAGATAAATAGCAGCACATGCAGTGCCAGTCAGAGGCAGGCACCCTGCATGGCAGGGGGAGAGAGATTGTAGGAGGGAGGATGTGGAGCAAACCAAAAGACTGACAGACACATTCACTGGCCAATTACTGCATGCTTCCAGCTTTACAGGACCAATTGGTAGTGGCTTCGAGGCAGGCATAGGGGGCGGCCCTGAGGTGGGCATAAGGGCATAAAGGACATAACTGGGACTTTGGGGATAGCATCCCAGCAATCAGGGGACATAGTTTACACATCCAGGCTGGTCAATTATCATCACAATCACATCCTGCAGCACTGTGACAGAGGACATAAGAGAATCTCTATTGACTCTTTCCTAAACAGATGCTTCTGACTTTCCAGTAACAAGTGGGGGAGAGATGTTGGGATGGTCACAGCACAGAATGAGGATATTTGGTTGACCTTTCTGCTGGCCAATTGGCATCACCAACCGATCTTATACCACAGTGACGTAAGAGAATCCCTGGCATAGGCTCCTTCTCTGCATATGCTGTGCAGGCATATAAAATTGGGACCCTTTATCACAGCTTTCTGATATGTGGCAGAGATGATAATGAAATGATAATGAAAGTGTTATATACAGCCCTGCCAAATTTCATGTACACTGGTTGGACTACAAAGATGTTAGTCAGATATACATTTATATGTTAATTGCTTATACCACCAGGACCCTTTATCCAATACTTCTGAAAGTTGGCAAAGATAGTAAATATGGGAAGGGGTGTAAACCTGCCAAGTGTCATCTACATTAGATATGAGGCAAAGAAGTTACAGCTAAGAATGTATATGAATGTATATGAAGAATTTTGCAAAATAAAATGAATTGCTTCTAAAATTGGATTCCTTTACTCAATCCTTATGAAATATGGTACACTTAATGACTTCCATTGAAGGTATATGCAGCCCAAATGTCAGTCACATATAGTGAAAAACAACAAAGTTACAGCCAAAAATGTGTTTTCCATTGAAACCAATTAAAATGAAAGCCAAAACTATTCAATTCAACGATTCAATTGCCTCTAAAATTGGATTCCTTTACCCAATCCTTGTGAAATTTGGTACACTTAATGCCTTCCAGTGGAGGTATAGGTAGCCCAGGTTTCAGCCACATATAGTGAAAAACAACAAAGTTACAGCCAAACGTGTGTTTTCCATTGAAACCAATGAAAATGAAAGCCAAAACGAAATGGGGGGGTGGTGGTGGTGAAGCCTCCTGAGCCCTCCCTGTGAATCTGCCCATGACAGGGACTGATTCTCCAGGGGGCAGACTGAGCCCCGAGGTCCCAGGAGAGCAGCTACTTGCCTGACTGTGCATAGAAACCACCCCTGTCTGGTTCTTTGCTCCCCTATTCCTACCTCTGACCTCAATGATGAGTGTCATGCTCTGTGACTAGAGAATCCGGCTTTCTATGCTGAGCCTTGCTCTCCTCTAGAGTGGAGAATGGCTGAGAGGTCTTCCCTTCCTTGTTTTACCCTCTCTTGCCCACAACTCTGTCATCTTCCAGTTCTAGCCCTTCTCTTCTGCCTCCATTCCTTGTTCCAAACTCCCACCTACACTCTCACTCCTTCCTTACAATGGCCGTGGGGCAAACCTGCCTCCAAAGAATGAAACTGAGACTCTGTCCCATATAATCTTTGATTGCCTGGGGTTTAATATTCGGGATCTGTTGCTGGGGCCCGTCATATCTAAAATGCAGCCCAGTAGCCAGCTAGAAGCCCTAACATTGTTGTTAAATGATTCTGTTGTCTCTGTTACAGTTCAGGTTGTCAAATTTTGTGCCAGGGTCTATAAGCGAAAGACCGAGTCCCATAGTAAGGGCAGTCAGATAGGATAATGGCATTCTTGGTTGGAATTGGTTCAAATCTGGCGAAGCTATGGCCTGTGCTTGGACTGGTTGATAGTATGTACAATGGTTGATAGTATTATTGTTTAATGTTTATTGCTTAATGTATTATATCCATTTTTGGGGTCTTATTTGTTTGACATGTATGAGGCAATTATGGGTATGTATGTGTACTTGTGTTTGGCTATATGCTACCACAAATAAACCAAATGAATGAATATTTTTTTTTTGAGATGGGGCAACCAGAACTGCACACAATTCTCAAGGTGCAGTTGCACCATAGATTCACATTGAGGCATTATGATAGTTTCAGTTTTATTCTCTATCCCTTTCTGAATAATTCCTAACATTCTGCTTGCGTTTTTTGACCACTGCCACACATTGAGCTTAGGATTTCAATGTATTGTCCACAACATCCTTTTCCTGAGTGTTAACCCCTAATTTAGTACCCAGCATTGTGTACATATAGTTTGGATTATTTTTCCCTACGTGCATCGTCTCACAAGATCCCCCTGCAATTCACTCAGGTTTTAACTACCTTGAAGAACGTTGCATCATCTGTAAATTTGATCACCTCACTCTTTACTCCCTTTTCCAGATCGTTAATGAATACATTAAACAACACTGGTCCCAGTACAGATCCCTGGGGCACGCCACTAGTTACTTCTCTCCATTGTGAAAACTGACCAGGTAGTCCTACCCTTTGTTTCCTACTCTTTAACCAGTTACCAACCCACACTAGGACACTGCCTCTTATCCCATGACTATTTAATTTCCTCAAGTGTCTCTTGTGAGGGATCTTATCAAACGCCTTCTGAAAATCCAAATACACTATATCGACCAGCTCAACCTATCCACAATTACAGTATTGAAAAAATTCCAATAGATTAGTGAGGCTGAGGCATGACTTCACTTTGCTAAATCCATGTTGACTCTTCCCTATTAAGTCATGTTTATCAATATGCCTAGTAAATCTGTTTTTAACAACTGTTTCCACCCATCACCGATGTGAGGCTCACCGGTCTGTAGTTTTCAGGATCACTTCTGCAGCCCTTTTTAAATATCAGTGTTACATATGCTACCCTCCAATTCTCAGGTTCAATAGCAGATTTCAGCGATAGGTTACAATTCACCAATAGGAGGCCTGTGATTTCATATTTGCATTCCTTCAGAACTCTGAGGTGAATACCATTTGGTCCCAATGATTTGTTACTATTTAGTTTGTCAGTTTGCTCTAGAATCCCTTCCAGAGTCATACTGATTTGTGACAGTTCTGATCCATCACCTACAAAGAATAGTTCCAGCATAGGTATCTCTCTGACATCCTCTGCAGTGAAGACCAAACTAAATAATTCATTCAGTTTCTTTGCGATGACCTTATCGTCCCCAGGCACCCCTTTCAGCCCCATGTCATCTAATGGTCCAACTGACTCACTAGCAGGCTTCTTGCTTCTGATGTGCTTGAAAAAGGTTTTATGATTAGCTTTTGCATCTTTAGCAATTCACTCTTCAATTTCCCTTTTGGCCTGCCTTATTAACATTTTAATTTGCCAGTGCTTATGCTCTTTCCAATTTTCCTCATTAGGACTAGCTTTCCATTTTTTAAAGGATGCTTTTTTGGTTCCAATAGCTTCCTTCTCCTCAGCATTTAGCCACGTTTGCAGAGGCTTGGTCCCCTTGCTACCTTATTCACTTGTGGAATACATTTAATCTGAACTTCCAAGATGGAAATGGCTGTGGGGACTGAGCAAAGGCTGTGGAGGCTGCTGGTTTGAATCTAGTCCAGGCTTATACAAATGGAAAGACTTCAGGCTGTTTGACATCAAATGTGAAATTAACTGGAGTTCCTAATCCAAAGGCACAAATTAAAGAAACAAAAACATCGCCACAGTTGGCAGAAGCTGGCATCCAGGGCTGGCCTAAGGGTTTGAGGGGCCATGTCATGTGCTAAGCCTTGCTGTGGGGCCCCAAAGGCCCCACCGGCAGGTTGGCAGAACCTTATGGCTGGCAGAGCTCTAGGGAGGGGCTTATCCATTGTAGGCGGATCCTCCAAAAATCCAGCAACAAAGAGTTTTCATCGTTTAGATGTGATGGACAGAACATTAGTTTACACTGGGAACTCCTTGCTGCTGAGTAAAACCCTGCCACTTGGAGAGTGAGAGCACCCTCCTAATAGCATCTCATCCAGTAAGTGGATGGGACTCCAGTAGGACAACTCGCTCTCTCTCCATCAGTGGTAGTGCCATAGCAGGATAATAAAATCCTGTTCACATATTTAAAACATACAAAACCTCTGGGCCACATCAAAATAGCTGCATGCTATTAACAGTACTTGATCACACAAGCACGTTCATATTTAGTAAAATGTGAGGAGCCACTCGAAGAAGAAAAGAAGGTTGCTACCTTGTAAATAAGGTTCCCTGAGATGGCTCTGAACATTCTCACAAATACCCACCCTTCCAGCCTTGCATAGAATTTTTCCCTTCTATTTCTAGAAAGGGTTGGAAGGAACTGTCATTCTGAGGGGGAATGCACTTTTTTTACTACAGGAACTTGAGACCATCAGGTGGCTATTATTTGAATAGGGTGAGCATGCACAACCCAGTTGTGAGAATGTTAGGTGCCATGTCGAAAAACCTTCTTTACCATGCTACAACCTTCTGATCGGCAAACAGCTTTATCTCCCAGTCGGATCACAGCGTGAGCCTGGCAGCAGAGGCGGTGGAGGGGAGGAAGGGGCATGTGTCAGACGGCAGGGGGTACCCAGACGGCAGGGGGGAACCAAGCTAGGACAGGTGGCCGCTGGAGCTTTGCTACCAATGGGAGTGGGGGGGGAATTTAAACTGCGGGTCCGACTCCATCTCCGAGGTGCGGGGCTCCTCCCTTGGAGGCTGCTGCGGGGCCATGTGCCTGGGCACTGGTGGCACATGCCTCAGGTCGGCCCTGCTGGCACCCTTGTTTCAGTCTCCTTGGAGAGGTCAAGAGTGGAAAGGGATGGAAAAGACAAGGATGTGAAATCATGGGTTCTGATTTAGGAGACAATAGCCAGGGCTTAAGAGAGAAAGTTTTATTGGAGCTAAGGCCTAGTTCACCTAGAGTAAAAACAGGCATGACGGTGGCCCGCTTAGGCCCGCAGGCCACCAGATGTTAACCCAGAATTGCTCTGGACTATGACAGTGGCTAGCCTGGACTCTGACCTTGGGAAACCCCTGAAGTCACAGCCTGGGCTAAGGCCCACTCAACTGGGCCACAGTGGTCTAGCACAACTGTTGTGACCTGCCATGAAAATGGCAGCTGGCTGGCACAAAGACAGAAACATCTGCCACCACTAACTCCCCTTGCCTTTGCCCCCCTTCTGGTAGTCTTGCATGCAAAGGGTAGCAATAACCCAGCTGTTACTACTGCTGCTCATACAACTCAACTGCTCAAAATGTGATTGTCAGTCCTCCCAGTAATTATTATCTATGTTTCAATAACACCTAAACATGCCAATCAACTCCCCTGCACCAACTGCATTCTGCACCAACTGCAGCTTCCGAACAGTCTTCAGGGGCAGCCTCACGTAGAGTGCACTGCAGTAGTCTAGCCTCGAGGTTATGAAGGCATGGATGATGGTGGCCAGATCTGAATCTGATAGAAAAGGTCGCAACCTTCTCACCAGATGAAGTTGTTAAAAAGTGCTCCTGGCCACCACAGCAACCTGACCATCCAGGCACAGCACTGGATCCAAGAGCAACCCAAGGCTGAGAACCTGAGTGACCAAGGGAGGCAGGATCCCATCAGTGACAGGGGTTTCCACCTTCCCCAGGTCACAAGATTGGTCATCCATCATCACCTTGGTCTTGTCTGGATTCAGCCTCAATCGACTCGCCCACATCCAGTCCCCAACAGCAGCCAGGCACTGGGTAAGCACTGAAACTGCAAGACCTGGATCATATGAAAAGGAGAGAGAGAGAGAGAGCTGGGTATCATCCGCATATTGATGGCACCTCACTCCAAATCTCCAAACGATCTCACCCAGGGGCCTCAGATACACGTTGAACAAGAGTGGAGACAAGATGGAACCCTAGAGTTCATTTAAGTCACAAAATCCGACTCTTCCCATAGTGTATGGATGTTCCCTTTAGCTTCACTTGGACTAGGTTTTATGTGGTGATGGCCCCTATGGAATGGAATGGAATCCTTAGGATGTAATCCTCCATCCAGTGAACTCAATGGCTCAGCTCTCATTGACTTTAATGGTGGAAGGTTGCACCCCTTAGGCTGAAAATATCAAAACCCTTTTTCTGGAGTAGTTCCACTGAAATCAGTGTAACTGTTTCAGAGTAATTGCTTTGAGGATTGCAGCCTCATACTTGGTCTTCCAGGTGCCAGAGAGTCAGGGTCATGATATATTGTAGAAGGAACTTAATAAAATAGGTAGGAAGTCATGTTCTGGTTCTCTGATCAAACATGTTGAGTCTGAACTCCGTCAACTCAAAATTATCATCTCTAATACCAAACTGGTATTATACTGTAACTCATAACAATTTATCAATTGGATGAGGTGCATGATATTCCTTTAGTATTTAAGTCTGTAAAAATTGTTCTATAAGGTAACTTATCACCATTAAATAAAACATTAAAACTCTCAATAGTGTCTGTTTTCCTAACAAGATACTAGGGTTTAGTGGGTGGGATTTTTTCTTTTTCTTTTGGTGTTCAGTTTATAGTAACATACTATTGTACAAATCTCATTGTACACAACTGCTGGAAGAAACAGAGAAGATTTTATATATATAGTGGAGACCCAAGAATCTACACCTTGGAAACTTGAGAATTCCAGCTATGCTGCAGCAAGGCAGGCTTGATTGCTCTACCTAACCTGCTTCAGGATCCAGCCTGCCTTGCTGCCTTCAGGGGCTCAATTACCTAGAGCCACAGGTGAGAAGATTGCATGGGGCAGGGCTTTGTAGGTCAAGTGACCTATAATCCCTGGGCATTTAAAGCTGAGCTGGGAGCCTAGCTAGAGAGACTCGCAAGGAAACCTTGAGAATGAGTGTGGATTGGATTCTAACAAATTGCCTAGATTTCCAGGCTAGGGGGCTAGGTACTATGCTTGAGAAACTGGTTCTGTGGGCAAGTTGGTAGCCTGGGTGGGCCCCTGCCACCAACAGGGAAGTGTTGGCAGATGCTGTGAAGAGTAGGCTTACTCAAGGCGAACGGTGCATGCCTGATTTCTGGGAGACACTGACATGGGCAGCAAAGCAAGGGTGGAGTGAGCTTCTGCACCCCTACCCCCCCAATGCACAGCCCTTGATTTGCAGGTCATAATAGGAGAGGAATTTGTAAAATGTCTAGACTTGAGGAGTTTAGAGTCATGCTAGTGCTAGAGTTGGTGATGCTGTGGGTAAGCAGGGTTCGGCAGCAGCAGTGCCAGCCCCAGTCAGGGAGAGATGTCACCACTTCTAGACTTCCTCTCAAGTATCCCTCAAAGCATTACTACTAATAATAATCATTTTCTATAGCGTTACCAGGTGTGTGTAGAGTTGCCACCTATGTATATTTTCCCAGGCCACTTATGAAAAATACTTGTTGCAGGGCCTGCATTGGCACCAATGCAGGCCCTGCAACATGTATTTTTCATAAGTGGCCTGGAAAAGTATACATAGGTGGCAACCCTAGGCGCATGCAGCACTGCACTTTATAGTCACAGATTTTCAGAGACTGCCCAGTGGGGCTTATAATCTTAAAATGGACAAGGATGAGGGGCACACACAGGGAAAGACAGACACATGCGTATTCCCATTTAACAGATGGGGAGCTGAGGCTGAGAGATTGTGACTTGCCCAAGGCCACCCAGTGAGTTCATTGGCTATGATGAATTCAAACCCTGGTCTCCAAGGTCCAGGTCCAGCACCTTATACCCCACACCACATTGGCATAACATCAAGGCATTTGATATTATGGGTCTCCACTGCAGATGTTTCCACTCTTCAAATTCGTGTAATATTTGCTTGCTTTGGTTGAAAGTAGTTGAGATTCAGGCACAATGGCAAGAGTATTTAGTAACTTGCTGCTGGGATTGCATGCCTCTTTCGTCTAACCTGGCTCCTCCAAAGTATTGTATAGTAATACGTTATGTATCCCATCTTGGTTTTAATAGTTTTCTTATTAGTTTGTTGCAAGATATCTGAGCAAATACTGAAGGATTTGATACTTCATGCTAGATACTAGTATACTAACCTTGGTTCATGGTTGTATGAGAAAGTATCATTGGGCTGAAGTGGGGAGGAGGGGGGGAGGAGTAGGGTTGCCACCTATGCAAATTTATGCAGGCCCTGAAACATGTATTTTTCATAAGTGTTCCTTACAAATTGGAATAGGTGGCAATGCAGGGTGCTGCAACATGGCTGCTGAATATTTCCCTACGGTGCCAGTGCAGGGCCTGTAACATGCATATTCTTCATAAATGTTCCTTAAACATTTGCATAGGTGGCAACTCTAGGGAGGAAGCTCAGTTGAGCATGAGTCCCGGACTCCAGGCAGCCGCCCTCTCTGAAAATTTCCTAGCAGTGCTCAGGCACTTGCAAAGGGCTATGTCAAGAAGGACGTTTCCAGTGTGGGGGTGAAGTGCTGCTGCTGTGAGGGCATGAGGGGTCGGGCTTGCTGGGAGCCAGGGCAGTGTCACTACTACCATTGTGGAGGGAAAGAGACCACGGCTGACCAGGAGCCCCCGTGGGAGGTCTGCCGCATAGAGAGTCTCCACCCCCTTGCCTTTTGGGAATCCCATAATTGGGACCGGAGCCTGGGCCCACCACAGCCTTTCTATGCCACTGAGTGGAGCAACCTTCTTGCAGAGTTGCAACAAGAGACCGCCGAATCTGTAAATGTTGAACCTTGAGCCCTTGGGTGGTGGACCTGGAACAGGAGTCTTTGCATCCTGAAGAGGATGGATTCCCACATGGCCTAACTTTATAATGCAATGGTTGTGTTCTTCCTCTGCTGACACAGCCCTACTCCTCATCTTCCCAGGGCAGAGGACTTTGCTCTAGTACTTTAATAACGAGAAAATTCTTGCCACCCAGGACTAGACTTCAGTGGGGGCCAAGCAGTGCTTAATTTATACAAAATGTATTTCTGGGGCCCAAATCTGCTTTGCAAGCCATGCCCCTGCCTCAAGTCATGCCCCCTGCCCCATAAGCTGACAGAACAGGGAAATACCATAGGCTCCAGCTAGTAATCTAATCACCAGACTAACCTTCCTCTCTGCAGCTGAGTTCTTGTAACAGAATCTAATGGCCAGCACAGGGGATGTGGCACAGAAGTCATGAATGAAAGCCAAATAAAGCATGCAGGGTTCGTCTGGCTTTCATTTCTAACTCGGAAATGGCCAATATCGGCCTTTCCCTAGTCTTTCCCATTTCTGGGAAATGAACATCTGTACCTGGAACTTACTTAAAAGAAGTCAGACTACAGTGAAGTGCTGACCACATGAAGGGGGGGGGGGGGGGGGGGGGGGGGGGGGGGGGGGGGGGGGGGGGGGGGGGGGGGGGAGTAAGAGGTGACATTGCATGTGAAAGTGAGTGATGGGCAGTTGGAGCCGAAGCAGAAGTGAGGGATGGGAGAGAAATTCTCTCTGCAACAAAGCAAGGGTGGTTTAAGTTGCAGGATGCCAACTGGCTTTGGAGGTAAAACAGGAGTTGGGGAACTAGAGTAGGCTTGTCTGCATGCGTGGCGTAGGCTAGGGTTCACTCGGAAACCCTGGGTTTGGACCCAGAGTCCCCAGGTTCCACAGGCAGCCCTGAGTGATTTCTCTAGGTCAGCTGAGGCTCTCATGGCTAACCTAGAGAATCAGGGCTTCTGGGGACAGCCACATCAGAAGGAGTGGAACACAGAGGCTTTCCTGCCCCCTTCCTGACATGCCCCCTCCCTACGGAGTTCCATGATGTCAATGCTCCAGAAAGGCTGTGTGACAACCCTTTTGCCCTGCCCTGTATGTGGCCCCACCCCCTGTGGAGCATTGTGATGTCACAGCACTCTGCGAGGTGGGGCAGGGGGCCATCCCCTTGGCCCTACTCCCTCTGACATGGTCCCACCCCTTCCAGGTTCCCTCATGGAGGAAGGGAGCAACCCTGCAAGACCTGCCTGCACTCCCAAACCAGCCGCATTTGAAGACCAGATTCCAAGTAGATTGTCCCTTGAGAAAGTAAAAAGCACCATTTAAAATACACAGCATAGATGTAGGATCCCCTCCAGAGAAATAAGCACCATAAGAATGATTTGTGGGTTCTTTGGTTGGTCTTGCCTGTAGAATCGGGTTGTGGGAACATACATCCTCAGCCCACGTTTGCCAATGAAATTTTCATAAGTGGTTTGGGAATGTGAAATGGCAAAAAATTCCCTACAGATGTCCTCTCTGGACTGAAAAATAGATCACAAGGAGCTTTGAAGTCCTTATTCCCAGATTCAGAAACATCATGTGGTACTCCTTGTCTTTCTGTCAACAAAAGTCTCATAATATAATGAAATCAGTCCATGGAGGAAGAAACAGATTATAATTTGATTTTAAAGACAGCTTTGAAAGTGTTTGAGTTTTTGGGAGGTTTTTTTAATTGACTGTTGGGTACCTGTGTTGCAAAATCTGTGTAGACAAAGAGTATTTGCTATTATCAACTCAACAATTGCTCACTCTGACTGAACGTTAGGACCTGAGAGGAAATATTTGCCAAAACACTGATTTACTTTGTTCTCTCTCCAAGCAGTACCAGGGCATCTATAATTTCCACCTGAACTAACATTACAGAGAGGGGCTTCATTTTCATACTTTGTCCTGGATTATTTTCAGTACATTAATATTTTACTCTGTGTTTGAGAAGCTGCATGTCTTGGCAGTGACAAGCCAGATGTTCAACAGAGATGGAGAGTTTTTCTCTTTGAACTCTGGCTGCCTGATTGCTTTCTGCCAATGCTGATAATGGGCACTGAAAAAAATCAGTATAAATATTTCATCTTGAGGCTAGTGTGCTACCTACCTGTGTTTTGGCAAGACAGCTGATCCATCTTACAAACAAAAGGAATGAGACTGATATGTAATAGGGATGGGCGAACGCGGTTCGGCAGTTCGGAGTTCGGCCCAAACTCGGCCTGTTCGGACTACCGAACTTGAACTCGAACACGAACACGAACACGAACATACCGAACAAACCGAACAACAAAATGGCCGAACAGTTCGGATCGTGTTCGGATGAGTTCGGGTGGCAAAAAAAGGTTGACTGGAAGGTCAAACATTACAGGGAGGTGTCAGTCACTGAGGAGCAGACTTCCAGGCTCCAGGGGTGGAGAGGCTTGCAAGAAACGAAACTAATTATCTGCCTCCCCCCTTCCCAACACCTTCTGAGCTAGTCACTGTTCCTGAACAGCAGGCGTTGAGTAGGATTTTTAGATTGCTTTAAGTTTCATTTCA
>QEPC01008309.1:6687158-6734492 GCA_003113815.1 Sphenodon punctatus
AGAGAGAGAGAGAGAGAGAGAGAGAGAGAGTTGTAGGAGTTAGCTTAGTGATAGAGATAGCGTTAGTGATTTAGTTTTAGTGTTTGTAGGAGTAGGTCTGTGTACTTATTAGATAATCCAATTAGTTCATAGCATTTAGAATAGTTAATAGCTGTTAGGTTTAGTGTAGACAGATATATATAATATTAGATAAAAAATAAATAAGAAAACCCCATATAAAAACCCAAACCCAAATAAAAAACAAAAGAAAAACCATAACAACATTTCCCGAACGGCCAAACGGCCGAACCGAAGAGCTGAACGGCTTAACCGAACGGCCTGTTCGGACGAACGAACCGAACGGCCGAACCCGAACTCGGCGAACGAACCGAACGAACGAACCGAACACATCCGAACTGAACGGACGAACCGAACGCAGTCGAACCGAATGGACGAAACTGAACCGTGATCTGTTCACCCATCCCTAATATGTAACACAAGGGAAATATATTGTATGGAATATGTACCAAATAAAATAAATATTGATTAAAAATCTGTTCCAAAAATATTTTATAACGCCTGTTATGAAAGAGGAATTAACTATTTAAATAATAATTCAGTTTTAATTTCCAAATGACTCCTGTGTACTCAAATTCACTCAGCATATCAAATGAGAGGCACAGTGAACCCCAGCAAGCTCTAGAAGACATCGAGGAGGGTCAATGCTTCCCAGCATTTCTGAGCATGCAAAAGGAGTTTCCATACTACTGAGGATTTTAAAATTGTACTTAGTGAGGATAACCTACTTTATAGACTCTTGCTGAATTATACTGGTTTCAGGAAAAGTTGTGTTGTCTTAAACTATTGGACAATCTTCACAAATGTAAATTCAAAAGGAAGGTTGTGCTGCACTGTGCTTTGTACCCTTCTCTTCTCAGCTGTGTTCACCCATTAGGGCATGGCACAAGCTTTTCATTAAAGTAGGTTTTAATGAGAAGTCAAGTTTTGAAAAATCATACTGGCCTCCTGCAGCTTTCCCTGTTGGCCCAGAGAGAGGTACCAGGACAACAGTTTCTCCAGACTTCAAAAGCTTTAGAAGATCTTTGGCTTGCTGTCAGAAGCAAGGTTTTAGTCAGAAGAACGTGTAAGGCCCCACAAAACTTCATGCTATTTCATTGCTCAGACCCACTACCATCATATATCACTCCCTCCGAAGTTTATGTTGTTCAGGTCAGCATACAGAAGTAGAGCCCAGCTAGCTATGCTGGGTCCATATGCAGCTGCTAACGTGCTTTTAAGTCTGCCAATTTAATGATAGAATTTAGAACCACTAGCAATATTGCCATAAAAACAAGTGCTTACATTCTTCATTTGCCCTTGGGATATCGAGCTGCTTGCAGGAGGGGTGGAGTATAAATGTATTAAAATAAAATAAAATAAAAATAAATATCTGGTAGAGAAGTCAAACTAAATAAGATTTTCAAGTACTTAAATTTAATTTTACTAGCTTGACAAAATTGAGTCTTTTTATTATTATTATTATTATTATTATTAACAAACATTTATATAGCACCAGCAGTGTACCTGGCACTTTACAAAGTAATAAAATAGACACGGTCCCTGCCCCTAGGGCTTACAATCTGAGAGACAGGAGCTGGGGGAGAGACTTAGGAAGGGGAACAGAGGGAGAGACAAGGGGTCTAACATTCATGAAGATGCGAGGTCTCAAGTGCACGTACTTGGCTTGGTTACGATGAGAATGACAGCAGGCAGGTCCATGTTGCAAGGATAAGGGTAAACCGATCGTAGGTATAGGAATAGTGGCTCAGCAGGATAAAGAGTCAGACAGAGCAGAGCGAAAGAGGTGAGTTTTAAGGAGAGATTTGAAGGTATGAAGGGAGGGGGCAAGGCGGATGTGGACAGGGAGGGAGTTCCAGGCATGGGGGGCAGCAAGTGAGAAGGGACGAAGGCGCTTAGGGGAGCAGGGAAGGCGTGGAAGGGCGAGAGAGGGGACAGAGGAGGAGCGAAGTGCACGGGCTGGAGTATGGAGGGCGATAAGTGCAGAGAGGTAGGGGGGAGCAAGGTTGTGAAGAGCTTTATAGGTGAAGACTATTTTTATGGCCTCTTCCCCTTCTTCTATTTCTAGAGTTCAATTTTCCAAGGATCCATCAAGTCCAAAGGACTCTCCATCCTGGAAAGGATATCTCTGGAGCTATAATGACTTGGACTTAGCAGAACCTTCCTCTTTCTGTAATGATTCTAAATATTTCCATATCCCATGCATCTCACTTACGTAGAAAGTGTTTGGTCCAGTGGTTCTCAAATATTTTGCATCTGTTACCCCATCTTGAGACTTAAGCATAACATAAGGATGAAAAGATTACTAAAAGATATTTCAGTCCATTGTGGTCAAGAACTTTTGGATATAAATTATGATAAAACAAAAATCCTTTGGAAGTAACACTAAAAAGACAAACTGGTTTTCGTACAGTCATCCCACTGAGCAAGTTAAATCTTTCAAATATTTGGGAGTGGTCACAAACTCAGACCTGGGAGTTGTATTATGCAGAAACCAAAAAGAGGCCATTGAGATTAGAGGCAATTTTTTGGATTACACATTGTTATGGAGGTAATCTCGTGGAACCAGCATTAAAAGGTTTTAGGGTCAAGGTAAGTTCACAGACTCTGTATGGGGCAGAGATTTGGGGGAGTCAAGGACTTTTCCAGCCTAGAAATAATTCAGAACATCTTCTTGCACAAGCTGTTAGCACTCCCCAAATATTCCCTAGTCGATATGGTTAGAGCAGACCTAAGACAAGAGTATCTTCTGTCTCCTCCAGAGTGTTTGAAAGACTGGCAAGTTTTGTGGGCAGGATCTCACGTATAGATTCTGCCAGCTTACCCTGCCTCTGCCTGAAAGAACAATTGAAAATGCTACCCCTCAGGGATTTTACTGGTTTAATGATACTTATTCCCAGTCGAATAACTGAGAATTCACTGAGTTTTGGCCTAAATATGTATTTAGCCCAACATAATCTATCACAAATCTTGGGTAGAATTAATCATTTAGTCAGGCAAAAGGATTTATCTGCCGGGCGAGAGGGAGCGGAATATAAATTAAATAAATAAACAAATAAATAAATAATGTAATGGTCACTTGTAGAAGGAAAAATGCTAATTACGTCTACCACATTACAGCATTGAACTTTAAAAAGGAAAGCTACACAAGAATGAGGAAGCTAGTTAGAAATAAACTATAAAAAGGAGCAGTCACAAATTTCAGCTGTCCACACAAAAAAATGGACACTACAGTACATAAGAACGCTATCTTAGACCCTCAGATAATGTATTCCACAAGGTAGCATGAGGACCAAATGCATGCCAGTGTGGCTAAATGTCAAAGTAAAGGAGGCTATTTGTAGCAGGGCAGGCTATAAGGGACCGTGGCCCTTTAAAGAGAGTTAGCACCAGTCACAGTTAGTGTCAGCTGGGCTAGCACAGGTGTGGTGCCAGCGCCACAGGATGGTGCATTAATGGGCCACAGCTAGACTAGCCCTCATGGTTGGGTTAACGGAGGGGCTGATTGGGGCCAGTTGAGCTGGCTGTGGTGTGGCCTGGCCAGTCCAGAGCTTGGGAGCTCAGTGGGGGAAAGGCAGGAAAAGCAGGAGCTTAGGGGGAAGCCCTAAGCAGTCCAGTAGTGAGGGCTGCACATGAGACAGGCAAGAGCCAGGACGGGTTCTGCCTCTGAGCTGCTTTGGGACTGTCTGGCCAGCAGGGACTTGGAGGGAAGCCCTGCTGGGGACTAGGCGGCCCAGGAGTGGGGCCTGGAGAGAGAGAGGGCAAGGCAGGAGCGGTGTGGAAGTTCTGCCTCAGTGAGACAGTCCAAGGGAGCCTATTGGGGTGAGAGGCAGGAGCTAGGGTGAAGCTCTGCCTACGAGAGGCTGAGCCAGCCCATCACCAGTTGACTACTACCCCAGCCCAGGTAGAAGAGGCACCTGGGCCAGAGGGTTATGCCTGGCAAAAGGGCCCAGGTTGGTGCCTGACATAAGGTTTCTGTGAAATAAAGACATTGGGTGTTTTTACACACACATTTCTCCTGGATGTTTGCTGTTACGTCCTGAACTTTCTCTGTGTCTAAATCACTCACCCAGATCTTAAACATCCAGATCTTTGAACTTCTGCGTAGAGTTTCTCCCAGACATTTTGTGTGTAAAAAGTTCTCCTGGTAAACTGCTTTGTTCCAGGCAGCTGTGGTCACTTGGTTTCCTGGCAGCCTGTCACATCTACAGCTGCGGCTACTTTAGGCTGCCTCAGGGCAGTGTTTGTGTGAAGAATGCATCCAGGAACTGCCTCAGGGCCGTGTGTGTGTGAAAAATGCATCTGGAACTTACTTGTGGACTTGTAAACCCAGAAGATTGAAAAATCTGGAACTTTAACGTGTGTGTAAAAATGCCCTCTGTGAAGCAGAAATGATTGAGTGGTGTGACTGCCTGGGCGGTATCCTGTGAGTACTCACCCCAGGGACCTCTCTACCCTACACTAGTAGAGCCACAAAGAGTCGCAAACACATAATTTAAAAAATGGAAAGTGAGTCTAATGAGGGTGGAAAATGAGCATAAACATTGGCAAGTTAAATGTAAAGCTGTAATAAGGCAAGCCAAGAGAGAAATTGAATAACAGCTTGCTAATGATGCAAAAATCAAATAGGAAGTTGTTAGGGGGGGGGGGTTAAGTACATCAGAAGCAGGAAGCCTATTAGAGAGTTAGGCCATTAGACTATTTATTTATTTGTTTATTTATTTGTATTTAAATTTATACCGTGTCCTTCCCCTAAGGCTCAGGGACTATCAAGGTATAAAATTGGTACTCAAGGAAGACAAGGTCATGGGCCACTGAAGAAACACTAAATTAATTCTTTGTAGCAATCTTCCCTACAAAGGATGTTGTGGGGATACCCCTCCCACTGGAACTATTCCTTTTAGATGATGAATCTGAAGAACTGTCACAGATGGGCGTGGCACTAGAAGGGATTTTATTTATTTACATTTAGACCCCGCCCTTCCCCAAAGGCTTAGAGCGGCTTACAAAAAACATAATACCATTAAAAGACATTAAAAAACAACCCCCACCCTGGCCTAATAGCCTAACTCTCTTAACAGGCTTCCTGCTTCTGATGTACTTTTAAAAAAACCCTTCCTATTTGATTTTTGCATCATTAGCAAGTTATTCAATTTCCCTCTTGTCTTGCCTTATTACAACTTTACATTTAACTTGCCAGTGGTTTATGCTCCTTCTTTTCTTCATTAGGACTCACTTTCCATTGTTTTAAATTGTGTTTGTGACTCTTTGTGGTTCTAATAGTGTAAGAGGGTAGAGGGGTCACTGGGGTGAGTCCTCGCAAGATTGTTTAGAACAGATTGATAAACTAAACAGTAGCAAGTAGCTCAAGGGTTCCAAAGGAAATCAAATATGAAACAACAGAATCACGATCAGTAATACATAACCTATCAGTAATACATAGCCCATACATTTTGAACCCTTTCAAAATTTGGGTTCTGTACCCGAGGACTGGATGATAGTCAATATACTTCCAATTTTTTTTAAAAGGCTCCTGAGGTGACCCTGGAAACTACACCGGTGAGCCTTACATCTGTACAGAGTAAAGAGAGAAGGCCACTGTTAAAAAATAGAATTATTAGGCATATTGGCCAACATTATATGATGGGAATGAGCTGGCGTGGTTTTTGTAAAGAGAAATCATGCCTTACCAAAATATTGGAATTTTCTTGAGCTCATCAGCAAGGATGATCCTGTTGAAATAGTGCATTTGAATTTCCAGAAATCTTTTTATAAGATCCCTCAGATACCTTTTAGGAAACTAAGCAGTCAGGGGATAATTTATTTATCTTAAAAACTTATTACCCTGTCCCCAGGGCCAGCCCTACCGTGAGGCAGCTCGGGGCAGCCACCCCAGGTAGCGTGCTGCTCCCGGGCCAGTGAGCACCCCATGAGCCGGGGAGTGCCCCTAGGCCCGCTGGCCTAGGGGCCCCACATTTGTTCCCTGCCCTGGGCACTCCTTACACTAAGGCCGGCCCTGCCCGCCCCTCCTGCCACAGGCAGCTCGCCTGGGAGCTTACAAGAGTTAAAACAATTAAAATAAGTCATAAAAAGGGGAACGCTCATCTTAGTAACTGGAGCAAAGATAGGAAACAAAGGGTAGGAATAAGTAATCAGTTTTCACAAACTGTCTAAAGATCTTAGTACAATTTTGGCACTGTGTTATGTTATTACATCACACTCCTACAAAGCGTACCTATTTCTCTTTATCCTATTACGGTATCAATGCCCTAAGCTGATTTTTTTTTTTTATTGCTGCATAACAGAAGGACCATTGCCTTCTCATTCTAAGTTTAATAGTGACACGTGATGGTTTTGTCATTGAGAACTGTTTTTTCCCCCCAGGATGTTCTGCATGTACTTGCTGGATAAAGACTGACCCAGAAAAGATAACTAGAATTCCATGCAGTTCCCTCCACCACCTCCAGCTACCCAGGTGTATCAGATATTAGGCTTAACTGGGTATTATATTAGATTTATTGCAAGATATGTCAGATTAACTGAGCCTCAGAGCTCTTGCTCGGTGGGATGTGGATTTCATGGAGTGGCACGTGTCAAATAGCCTCTCATTCACTGGTCATGTGTATCTGCTGCCAGTTTGAACTCTAGAACATTTCAAAATCACTGAACATCTATATCTGATGTGTAGGATGTCATCCGGGGTTTCCTCCTAGTACTGTATAGACTGTAAGTGAAACACATAAATCTGAATAACTTTATTCAGTTCTAAAAGGGCCTGCATAAAAGTCACTTTTCTCATTTCTCTGCTTATATTTCTCTGCTTTGGCTTGTGTGCCAGCCAAGAAAAAAATGAGACTCTCTGATCCCTTGTCCTGTCGGAAGTAACTGCAGACCTGTTTTTTGTTAAAATCTTGATTGGAAGACACACCGACCTGCCTGGAAGGAAATTAATATGCCCTTTTGGAAAAATGTACTGCTAGTTGTAAAATAAATGTACTAGCTAGGAATCTTGTTGCAGCTCAAAGAATGCAAACATGTCCCCATCCAACTTCTGCCATGCTAGTTGCCCTGTATCTCCAGCCAAAAGAAATTTTCACTCTCTCCACTGGGAATGTTGGAGAGAGATGACCCAGTATAAATCAATTCAATCCAATTCAGTTTATTTGTTTGGCTACTGCCATAACAAAACAAAGTCACTCCACAGTATAAATACAAGAAAACAATATACAAACTAGTATACATATTTTAAAACTTAATAAAACATCAATCAACATGTGACCAGATTTACTATATTCCAGGATATACACTGATTTTACATCAAGTTTTCCAGCCCCATTTACCTGTGCTAATCCTCAGTGCTACTTAATGAATCAATTTGAAGAAATTTCTTCCTCAAAATAGAGGCTCTAAAAGCAAATTTAGTGACTACACCTGAGAGCAAGGTAGATCTGTCTGACAAACAGTAGGTTAGTAAATCGTCTTGGGGGAGAAATGCTGAGACACCTATCTGCTTCCACATCTCTTGTCTAGGGATGCTGTACAAGGGGCAGGAGAAAAAATAAAGGGACAGTTCCTCTACCTTATCCTCCCGGCATAGACATCTCCTCTGATAATAAGATATTCTTGCATACCTCCCCAAGGTCACAGTCGATTCAAATGTCTGGAACCGGAGAGCGGTAAAGGCTCTCCTATGTTGGTAATCCTGCATTTCTGTCAAATAGATACAGCCATCTTTTGGGGGAAGAATGTCGCCATATAATGAGGATGTACGAACTGAAGTAGCTTGGCTTCTTCCTAGTTGCAATTCAATATCATGAATCCTTTCTGTTATCATTTTTGCACAGGCCTTGAAAGGGAATTGAGTCAAAAAGGGGAGCAAGGAACCTAAATTTTGTAATTGATTCCTAACCAAAACCATCAGTTGTTAAAGGCAAAGACAATCCCAAGGTACCTGAAGACCCAGACCTGCTCGATCCGAAAGTCATTCAGGAACCAGGGTAAAGGTCTATATTTGTTTGAAAAGACCAGGACTTTTGTTTTTTTATAGTTTATACGCAGACCTTGTTTACCACATTCGTTGCCAAAATCCGACAAAAGCCTAGTAAGTCCTAGTCGTGCAGTAGAGAGCAATATGGTGTCATCCGCATACATCAGAAGCGATTAGTGAAAGCCGTTGACAGGCTATCCTAGGTGCTAAATAATCACCTTTATCACGGTGAAGTATTATCAGATGGTTTACATGCAAATTGAAAAGGAGGGGGGGCTAACAGACAACCCTGCCTGACTCCTCTGTAGGTTAAGATTTTATCCATTAGCGTTCCCCTTTTCCCCAGCCTAATCTGAAGACTTGTGCCTGTATATAATGACTGAATCAGTTTTAAGAGCCATGGATCAATTTCCAGCTGTTTTAACTTGATCCATAACTTGTTCCTATCTATCAGATCGAAAGCCACTGAAAAATCAATGAAAGCGGCATAAAGGTCAAGCCCATTTTTCCTGCACGGATTAACCAAATGATTTAGAATAAAACAGTGGTCAACCATACTTCTGCCGGCCTGAAATCCGGCTTGCTCCTCTGCAAGGAGCCCCTTTTCTGACACCCACTGTGTTAAGCGCATCAACAATAATCTAGAATAAAGTTTGGAGATTATGGGTAAAAGATTTATAGGCTGATAATTTTGTGGGTCATTTTTGTCCCCTTTTTTATAAATAGGAACAATGACACTAGACCTCCAATACTCTGGCACAGCAGCTGAGTCGTTTATAAGAGAAAAAAGATGTGACAATGCCCTGGTCCACCAGTGGGAGTTCTGCTTAAAGAGTTCCGGCGGGATGAAGTCTCCGCCTGGAGCCTTCCCTTTCTTTAGCAGAGAAATAGCTTCCTCTAGCTCAGTAACTTTCTCCCACTTAGGCAACGAATCCACCTGATCATTTAATAAGGGAGATTCAGAGGGCAGACTGGCATTGAAAATCTCCAAGAAATGCTTCATCCAGATGGAACATGGAATTTGAGGATCTTTCACTATTTGAAGATTTTTCTTCAATAAATTGTTTATCTGATTCCAGAATAATCTAGTGTCATTTTCCCCAAGAGCGTCAAGCAGCTTTCCCCAGCTTTTTCTAGCAAAGGCTTGTCTCTTTTCCTTAATAAAGGCCTTGTATTGTGCTCTAATAGAGCAAAACCTCATCATTTGTTCCTCAGTTGTGTTTTTCCTTAATTGTTTTACCACCCTTCTAAGTTCATCTCTCCTTCTGACACAATCCCTATCCCACCAATCAAATGGGGGAAAACATCTATAATCTAAGGACCCAAAGTTTCCATGGCTTCAGCCGGATTTTCAGTGGTCAGCAAATTTGACCTTAAAAGGGTCAATTTATGCAACTCTAAATGGTTAGCCATCTCTGCTTCCAATTTAGAAGACCACCTTAACCTTAAAAGGCCATTTTCAGCAATCTCTTCAAAAGGCTTTTGGAGGGAAGCATCAGCCTGGAATAAACGGACCTGCAAACCAGGGCCAAGGGAAAATGATCACTCTCTATTCTAGGAACAATACTAAATTCCTTCACATTTTTCACTTGGGAGGGAGAAATAATCCCAAAGTCTATGACACTTGCCCCCCTCAAATTTGAGATGGTATAAGTTCCCTGAATATCCCCCGGAGTATTACCATTTAGAATACAAAGGGAGTGATTCAGGACAAATTTGTACAACAATTTACCTTGCTTATTACCTTGTCCTGTGATGTACTAGCTTCATTCCAATCCTGATTTTCATCTGACATAGGACATAACTTTAGCTCTTTTAGGATCTTCTCAGAATTCTGGCCGATTCTTGCATTTTTATCCCCTAAAATCAAACAGTCATCCTCCGGGAAGTTCTCCAAATTTCTATCATAAAGGGCCTCGAATTCATCCCAAACTAGTAGGCCCCTTGGCCCTGGTGGTACATAAACATTGTAAATTAGTAGCCCAGTTGAACATTCTGTCGGTAACCTGACCGACTGGATCTGGGCACCCTCACCGTGCAGTACCTTTAGATCTAACCCAAGAGCCTTGTGTAATAATATCAATAGCACTCCCATAGGTCTCCCCTTCTGTCCTGGAATAGATACTGCTGGTAAGGCCCAGTGAGAAAACCCATCAAAATCAAGAGTCTCAGGATCCTTTGCCCATGTTTCCTGGAAGCAAAGCAAATCATAGGCCTGAAAAAAACTTATCAAATCAGAATCATTACACTTTATTTTAATTCCAGCTATGTTCCAAGATAAAAACTTCATGAAACCGGGACAATCCATCTGGCGTCAATTTTCCTGTCTAGCAGGGAAGGACGGGCAGGATTTCCTCCAGTCATAATCCTTTGCCCTTTCCCTATCCCGGAAAGAAAAAACTCCAGGAAGTAAATGAGACCGTTGCGCCTGCAGGCTAGCTGGAGGCTGGAGATTTACCACCTCTTTTTGCTCTAATGAAACGCCTGTAAGTTGAGTAGGAATAGTACCCTGCACCCTATCCTTTACCCCCGACTGGTTTTGGGACAGTGTCTTAGAAGAATCCCTCATGGGACTACGTCTCTCAATCTTTTCCCCTTGACACAGAATCTTAGAAGAGTCACTCCGAGGGCTGCATAACACAAGTTTTGACCTCTCCAAGGAACGTTTTGCCTTCTTTCCCTTGAGGCACTCCTTATGCATTTGTATTGGCATAGAAGAAGCCGTCGGCGCCTCTGACCCCACTAGAGATACCTGGGATATCAGAGAAAGTTTCAGATCCCTTGCATTTCCCCCCGTTGTTACCATCTTAACTTTCGCAGACCGGATGTCTACATGCTTTGTTTTCCCTGCCCTAGCACATATAGAATCTAGCTTCTCCAGAATCGCCATAAAATTTAAGGGGTGCTGTAGCGATTGTAGCCCAGATAAATCCGGATGGGGTACCTGGGTGCTGACCCACTGCTCCGAAGACAGCTGTACTTCCATCTCCAAGGAGTCCTCCAGCCTCAAAATTGGTTTTGATTTTGATTGCTGTAGGCATTTGGCCTGCCTAGGATGGGACACCTGAGGCCCTAGTAAGGGACATGAAGGGATATCAGCTTTTTTCCCCTCTACTGCTATAGCGTCTTTACTAAAATCAATAAGAGGAGGGTCTACATTAAGTATCTGAGAAATATAGACCCCCTTTATCATTAAGTTGCCCTTCCTTTGACAAGATTCATGTTATTATATCCGCAGTGCGGAATGTGATTGTCAGCATCCAACTTTTAAAAAAATTAATAACATGAACTACAGAAACTATATCAGATCTGCGGATTAGTTCATCCATCAAGATCCTCAGGTGCTCTGCTATGTCCAATGGAGTATTTCAATAAGGAAGTACACCTGTGGGCAACGGGAGAACTATAAACATCAGCATAACCGGGGAATACATAAACCTCCCACAATCCTCTGTCAAAACCAGGTCCTTCAAGCTGGAAACTGGGACCTGCTCCTTGCCAGCAGACTGCGGAAGGCATGTCCAAATAGACCTGTCCTGAAAATTAACAGTTTGTTTGACAATAGCATCCAACGATTTAACTGTCTTTTGAAGGGCACTAATTTTCTTAGTTAAATCATACAAATGAGAATATAGTGTATGCAACGTATGCGAGGTAATAAGCACCAAATCAGCTACTAATGTCATACACCCGGGACCATTTTCTATTAAACTCTTGGGGTCAGATATCAAATGGGCAGAATTATTATCAAGATCAACGTCACGTAAGGCAACCCAAGACTCCTCCTGTCCAGAGATCTTAATTGGATCCTGGGACGAGGATGCCAGGGGCGCAAACCGGTTTTGCATTATGGGAGAAGAGCTACCCTGAATATCAAGGTCTTGCAAACCTGATTTGTCTGAAAGAAAGGCATCAATACGTCTCTGTTTGGGATTCCTTGCCTGGGAAGGAAAGGATGGAGCTGCTTCCTTCCCAGTATAAATCAGCACACTAACATCCTGTAAAATAGTCAGCAATGGAATAATGCTCAACAAAGCAGATTGACAAATCCAATTATTATTTATCAGACTCCCTGTGTTCTGCTGGTGCCTGGAGCTCATTGGCTGTTTGTCCCCCTTGCAGGTACTAATACAAGGGCTGGGACACCCTTTGGGCGTCAGCCCTTGGGCGACACCAAAGGATGTTGCCCGTTGGTGGGCCCGTTCGTGGGGACGTGAGTGGGCGTGGGTGGGCGTGGGTGGGCCCCCCCCCTTTGAAGTTATCTGCGGGGAAGCAAAGACCTACAGTCAGTTTACGGTCACGCCCCGGAGCAGGAGTGTGATATTCCTTTTTGTGGAGCTGCAGAAAGCAGGGCGGGCTCCTTCCCGCCACTGTGTTTGACCTCAGGAAGCAAGCCCTGCCTGCCCCTCCCCTTCCACCTTGCTGTTGAACAGCCTGGATCTGCATGCTGTCTGTCTAACTGCATTCATGAGCGCGTGAGGAAGCGGAGAGCCGGAGAGGAGACTGGGACCCCACTGCAGGGCTGCTGTTGTGACAAGCTGTTGCATTGAGCCAGTGAGACTGTGGCGGCTGGACTGAGTGTGGGGGCTGCGACAGGACTCTTCCTTTGAGACTCATAGCTGTGAGGGGGGACCTGCCCTGCACCTGCCCGTGTGTGCAGAGAGCCTGAACTGACAGCCAGGTTTGCTAGTTCTGCCCCCGGACCTCACCGGCGGCGTATTTAAACATCTGCAGACTAGCCTTAGGCGCTGGCCGGGCGCTGCTGGTATTGACTTGTTATCCTGTCATCTTGAGGTCTAAGTTCCTTTCACCACATCGATATGCTGACCCGCAGGAAGAGATGTGCTAAGGAGGGGGTGGTGGGATCCCCCTCGATTAAACAGAGGAAGCTCGAAATGTATTTTCAGGAGCATATTGTTGGTGTCTCCCAACCTTCCTCGACTCCACCCAAGACTAGTGATGCACCTTGTGCCCCAGAGGCTCGAGACCGGGAGCTGCTTATTCTTTATCACTTGTAGTACAGTGCCAGCCAGAGGCCCCAATGAAGTTGCAGCCCCACTGTACACACATGTAGGAAGAGAAAGTCCTACTTGTCCAAAGAGCTTGTAATCAGAAGAGAGACGAAGGCTAGGAGGGAAGCAGTGTCTTGCCCAAGGCATCACAGCAGATGCTCTGTGTTCTGGACCACATCTCTTCTTTAGCTTATGAAGACTTGTAGACTGTAACATACACATCTGAATAACTTTATTTGGTCCTGTATAAAGGGCCTGCACAAGTGCATAGTACTTGGATCAGGAGGTGTGGGGGGGACCCTGGTTCTAGTCTCACCTTAGCAGAAACTCACTGGGTGACCTTGGGCCAGTCACATTATTCTCTCAGCCTAACCTACCTCATAGGGTTGTTGTGAGGATTAAAAGTTGTGTCAAATTGTTTTATGAAAAGCTCTCCGAGTGCCATGACATGGAGGTGCTATATAAAGATAAAGATTATTATTATAAAGATTATTTGTAGATTACATTTCTCCACTTCAGAGCCAGCTAAGGAAGATTGAAAAATGAGACTCGCTGATCCCTTTTCCTGTCGGAAGCAACTATGGACCTGCTTTTTGTTCAAATCTTGATTTGAAGGCACACCAATCTGCCCCCCTTCCCCTTCCAGTTGGCTCCATTGGGGAAGCAGGGGCAGCAAGGTGAGAGGTTGGTGACCCTAAGAGCTAGAGTACTCTCAAACACCCTTCTCCAGCCTAATCTTGCCTTCCCCCACCCTATCCCCCCACATACACTTTGCTGCTGCTGCTGCTGCTGTTGCTCTTCCTCTCACCTTCCTCTGTGTGATTGGGTATATGCTGTGTATACAGTAACTGAGCTTGTGAAAAATATAATCTTACCACAGCAAACAAAGAAAGCAAAAAGGCACTTGTTTTAAGGCCTTTCCCCTTTAAAGTTGCAGCATTTCAAGGAGACATTTCCTTTCATGCAATTTTTCTTTGCATCCTTTATGACCCACCAGAGAGAGACAAATGCCAGAGGTGGAGGATGCAAAGAGGAAAGCAACAAGATCGTTGGTCAAAGAAAGGTTACGTACACGGTAGCCCTTTCCTCATGCTGTTTGTTTCTGGATGCTTTGCAGCCTTCAAATGTATGACCTTGAGGTTGGTACTCATTGTTACAGGGATCAGTGCAAGATGTACACTAAAGGCGGTTTGCTGTGCTTAGTGCTTCTTAACTGATCTAGTCTAGTTTTATTCTTTAGAGGATTGTAGATGGCCTTGCTCACAGCAACACTGACAGGCATTCAATAGACTGAGAAGCCTTGCCAAACGTCAGCTTCATCTGTCTCCCTCACACGGTGGGAGTAATTCAGTTATCAGGATAAAAATTCATCCATTTGAAGAGGTTTTTGAATGATGCTCCAGAACTTTCCTCACATCCTTGTTGATGTTGTTATAGCTCTCTCTTGGCAGGAAAAACCTAAGGAGGAGTGTAGGAGCTGCTGCTGGGCAGTCTGAAGTCTAATCACCTGGCCCTGTAGCTATTTCTGGACCGAAGAACTTACCCAATCCTTTTTGAAACCCAGGGATGTTACAAGCCTTCCCAACATCCCCTGGCAATGAGTTCCACAAGCTAATTGTGGATTGGGGGGGGGGGGGCTCCCTTTTGCTTGTTTTGAACCTGCTGCTTGTTAATTTAATTGAGCGTCCCCTAGTCAATACGTATTATGTGAAAGGGTAAATTACTGCTATTTATCTACTACTTTGGCACTGTCTAGTCTGTCTATGATTTTTTAAACATAGGTTTGGATATGAAGTGCAAGAGGCAAATCTTCTTAGGCCATGATAACACACATTATTTTAGGCTCATGCAGTGGCAATGAGTGACTAGCAAACGAAGACCAGGAGGAATCCCTTTTGTATCCACCCAGCTCCTTTTCAGCTTGAAGGGTAAGAATTGCGCACTGGAAGATTCAGCTCTTCTGTAGCGATGGATTCAATTGGCTTTGCAGTAAAACCACCCTTTTATTAACAATACTGGCTGGACATTTAGCACCTGGCACAAAGGGTGTTACACGAGACAATTATCCCCTGGGGTCTGGGTTCAATTTGTGCAGCCCCCACTCATACGTTTAGCGTGTAGAGCCTCATAAAGGGCAGTCCCCTGTGTGTATTTCTTGTGCATTCGGGCAGCCCCCACTTGGCACCCATTCACAGGTTTAGTGTGACAAGCCTACTACATGGGCAGGTGTTCTTCCCTGCCACACTCCACCCACGCACACCCTTCTCAGTATGAATGAATGAATTTATTTAGCGTGACCATAGGTCATTGCTCTATACAGTTAAAAAATACCAACATAATACATAGTACAAATACACCCTTTATAAAAGAAAACACTTAAGGTTATTCTAAGGAGTTACAATGTCTATAATTATTTAGTTGTTATACAGGAACATTATCCCATTACTTTACAAGGTACTTTTCCGGCTAATAGATAATTCCTAAATAATAATGGTCTTAGTTGTACTGTACTCCCTGTCCTTACATATAAATATGCTCCCTGATCTTGGGTTTAGGCCTTTACACATATGGCTTATCTAAGGTTGGATTTGTCCTTCACTTCCTATTCCTAGCCATCATGCCTCGGTATAATATAATATCCTCCCTAACTAGAAAATGTTTGCCTGGTTCTTACCTCATAAGTTCCTGCCCCAAGATAATTATAAGTTATCCCTTCTCCCTAGGCCTTCTATATTACAAAGATCTATTATAGATCAAGTTTAGATCTAGTTTTTAGTCTCCACTTCTCTTAATTCTTCAATACCCTTATCTTATATTGTGTAAATAAAATGTTAGTTTACTCAGCCTGGTGAATAATATTTGTAGTAATTACAATAATAGTAAAGATAATAGTAATTCTTAAGTCCCATCACATTTCTGAATATTTAAATTCCAAGAAGTTCTTTCTCATCATTACCGCCTGAATCAGGAAGGAAGCCAAGGTCTGCCAAGTCTGATCCTCTTTGGCAGCCAATAATCGTTGGAGGATGGTTATATTGGATCTTCCCAGGTACTTTGCCAATAGATCAGCCAGACACTCTTCCCTAATTCTATCATAAAGATGGCAGTCCATTATAATGTGATCGACTGTTTCCACATAGGTGTTATCAAAGGGACAAAGTCTTTCAACAAAAGGGATATCTCTTCTCCTCCCTTCTGTTACACTAGAAGGGAGTGTGTTTGTCTGAGCTTGAAATAGTAGCTGTTTCCCTCTTACTGGGATCCCAAGGGTGAGATATGGCGCCATCTGTTTCATCTCTGGTTGCCAATTGAGATACTTCTCTACATACGGAGAGGTTCTAACTCCAGCTATATCTGTTTGTCTGTCGATATCCCTGGCCCGAGTGGCAATTTCACTGTATATTGTCTCTATAGGCTTATGGGCCAGATAAGGGACAGAAACTCCCAACGTTTGAAAGTACAGTTCGATCTTTTCCCACCAAGGATTTAAGTGAGCATCCTTGGCTGCTAAAATACCATTAGTTGTGAGCCCTGGCCGTTATTGAGTTTTATCCATAGTTTTATAGCCCGATCTAGGGCCTGGTGATACCAACTACTCTGGCCCCACTCTAGCCTAAGCACGGCATGGGGAGTGCCAATTGGGGCAGCAAGGAGACCCTGCCGAAAATAGGCCTGTAGGGAGTTTAACAAGTGTCCACAAAATGGGGCCCATATTTCGGCCCCATACATCATCTGCGATGCCACTTTACTCTGAAATACTTGAAGGGCTATTACGGGAGCATTTCTTCCTGTCTTTCTAAATTAATGCAGGATCGCTCGAGTGGTTGCCTTAGCTTGTACTGATGCTCTCCATACATGGGCTCTCCAGGCACCTGATTGATGAAATAGGATCCTCAAGTATCTGAAAGAATTTACTTGCTCTATCATATGTCCCTCAATCGCCCATCTGTACTTCCGCCTGCGGGCCGAAAACACCATAACTTTTGATTTATCAAAGTTTATACTAAGTTTGTTTTCCCTGCAGTACCTAGCAAAAGCCTGCATCTGTCTTTTCAGCCCCACTGATATCTGCGATAAGAGCGCCACATCGTCTGCAAAGAAGAGAGCGCCGATGGCCCTAGAGTCCAACTTAGGGGGGAAGTATCTTGCCTCCACCATTTGAGGGTTCACGTTGTTAATAAAAATATTAAATAATGTGGGAGCGAGAACGCACCCCTGTCTGACTCCCCTGGCAATCTTAATCGGGGGAGTGATATGCCCCTGGTTGTTAATTCTGACTGACATAGTTGAACCTGTATACAGAGTCTGAATTAGATGGAGCAGTCTTTTATCCATTGACATGTCCCTAAGTTTATCCCAGAGGGCAGGTCTATCGATCGAGTCGAAAGCGGCCTTTAGGTCTAAAAAGGCCACAAAGAAGGAACGATTCCTTCTTTGATACTTATCCACCAGATGATACAGGATATAACACAACTCAGTTGTAGACCTGCCCTTCTGGAAGCCAACCTGTTCTATACACAGGACCTCTTCTCTCTGGATCCATTCGGTCAATCTTGCTAGCAATAGTTTGGCATATAATTTTGCCACTATGCTCAATAAGCTGATTGGCCTATAATTTGCCGGATCATTTTTCGGCCCTTCTTAAAGATTGGAATCACAAACGCACGGCGCCAATCTGTTGGAATACATCCTGACCTATTAATTGCTGTGAACAGAGCCGCCAAGAACAGAACCCACCAATCTTTGGCTGCTTTTAGCAGCTCTGCTTGTATCAGGTCCACACCTGGTGCCTTATGATTTCTAAGTGAATCAATCAATACATTGATCTCTGCATTTTCTACTGAAGGCCACTCAGGTGCATCCTCTAGTTCTATCCCACCCCTTCCCTCCAGATGGGCATCAGTTTGCCCACTGAAAATCAGGGTAAAGTGTTCCATCCAACTCTCAGGGTCAATGGGGAATGCTGCAGTTCTCATTTACCTCTGTAATATCGAGTTAATTAATTGCCAAAAGCACTGTGAGTTGTTCAAGGAGGCTGCCTCTAGCATCTCCTCCCACTTTTTCAATTGATATGCTCTCTTCTTTACCTCAATTAGTTCTTTATAATTTTTCCTGGCTGTGGCATAATCCTGAAGAGCTGCCTTGGTCCCTTCCCACCTATAAATGCTATATCTAATCTTATGTTCTCTCTTTGCTTGCTGACATTCTCTATCAAACCATGCCTGGCTGGGGTTACCTAGTCCCCCACTTTTTTGCCTTTGGCAATCCATTATATACTGCTGGAGTTGTCCACTCATCTGCTCATATATTTCTACCTTCTCAGTGTCCCCTGTTGACTGGGTTATCAAAATCCCAGCTCCTAGAAGGGCATCTCTGGTAAAAGGAATTACACGTTCTGCCAGGGATTTATACCACCCTGGGGGTTTGTATATCCCTAGGTAGCTGTTATCCCGGATAGCCTCCAAACCTGTTATTGCTGGATGCTCTTCCATACTCAGGTCTAGCGTGAGTGGTAAATGGTCACTCGCTAGCCTTGTACCCACTTGAAAGTCCTTCACCCTAGGTAGAACCTCTGCTGAAATCAAAATGTAATCTATGACACTGGCTCCTGAGTAGCCTAGATGCGTATATTCACCCTCCCTATCTCCAAAGCCTGTTCCATTTAGAATGGTTAAATTAGAACCTTTGGCAATGGTATTAAGTCTAATCCCTGCCATATTTATTCCTACGTCCTTTGAGGCCCAGGAGTTTAATACACCCAAGTCATACTGGAGTGTACTATCACAGTATTGGTCCATGGCCTGATCGTTAGCCCCCATCCAGGCATTAAAGTCCCCCATAAGTAGAAAGGGTCTCCCAGGATGTTTGCTAATCGTTTGTTCCAACATATCTTCCAAACTTTGCCATGCCATGTCGTTTTGAGCTCCTGTCTTAGCTGGTGGAATATATACTGTGATAAAGTTCCATTCCTGTGTTTCCATCTTCATTTTTATTTTTAGGCAGTATGGAGGGGTCAGTGTGGCCTCAAGGCCATCAATTTGTAGCTGGTCCAAGATCAACCATGCCAATCCTCCACAAGGACGGCCCCTATTATAATGATTTTCTGCCGGGAGAGTGACTATCCTAAATCCCTCGAGTATTAATTCGTCCTTGGCCCAAGTTTCTTGGAGTGCAATTATGTGGGAATTTTTTAAAAATGATGTAAAATCTATGTCCTGCGAAGGCCTTGCCCATCCTGCTATATTCTATGAACAGATCTTTAATGTTCCCTGGAGCTGGCTGCCTACAGTCCTTAGTCAGACTGGCATAGCTAAAGGGGAGTAATTTTTCAAGATTCTCTGATGGTCATCTCTATTCCCTTCCTCTCTCTCCTCTCTGCTCTTACCCCTGAGGATGGGAGCGGGGGGGGGGGGGCGTAATAACTGTTTGGGTTGGTTTTAAAGAGTCCTGGATAGCTCTTTGTTCCACCGAATCTGGAAGGACTGGGGGTACACACGTGTGAGCTTTCGGTCACCACTGGATCCTCTCGACTCAAACTCTGACTAGTCTCTAATATCAGAGTTCCAATCTCTTCTGAGAGGGCCACCAGCTCCTTAGCTGATCTGACCATCCCACACCTGTGTTCCTCCAATTCGCCTATATCCCTGGATATATATCCCCTATTTGCGTATCCTGTTCCTCTGGGTCTGCCCTAGGGGTTTCGATGTGGTCTACATACTCCATCACTTCCCCTAACTGGACTCCCCAGGAGAATAATAGGGGCGAGTGCCACAGAATATGTGACACTAGCTTTTGGTTGGTAAAATAAACAATCACTCTCTGGTTTCTTTCTTTCTCTGGGATAAGACAAATTTTCGCAATATGATTCCTTGGAATCTGTTCCCCTAACATGAAGGAGATATGGCGACATATGTCCTTTTTTGTTCACCATGTGGCTCAAAAGCCATTTGGGAGAGGCCTGATATGAAAGGAGAGAGCCCCCTGAATTGGTCTTATTATTTGGGACTGTAACCTCCTAGGATTCGGCCCCTCCCGGCTCTCCTTAGGCGAGGCGAGCACTCTGGCAGTTGGTAGCCATGTTTCAGTCCCCCTGTCCTCCACTTGATGGAGTTCCAAATCAGAAGTTTGTATTCCTAGTTTGGCATAAGGTTGTTCTAATCCCTGCTTACTTCCTAATCTCTGATTTAAATTTTTAATCTCTGCATGAATCTCATTAAGGACAGCCCACTGGGCCTCCTGTTCTTGGAGCCTACTCAACAATTTCCCCAGCTTAAGGGCAATATCTCTATCCAAATCATTCCTTAGGAACCCCTCCTCTTTTTTCCTCCACAAAAAGATTGATCACAATTCTGAGGAGGGATGCTCACAAGATCTTGTTCCACTGGGTCTACTATTCTATGTATGTTTGACCCCGAGACTGAATTTATGGGAGAGACTCCCTAGTTGCCATAGTCTGAGACCTGGGGGTGGGGGTGGGGGTGTCTTATGGGCCTTACCTCTAGTAACTGTCTTGTCTCTGGGGGCAAATTCTTCCATGGTTTTTTGCCTCGCTGCAGTTCTGGGTGGGCCCAGCCTTTTCCTGGTCTGCATTTCAAGTTTGGGGCTTAATTCTCCAACTCTGGTACCCTGACTTGATCGTAACCCACTCGCCAAAATGAAATATGGGCCTCTCAGGGGATGTTTCCTCTACAGTACCTACCTCCTGCAGGGCTGCTGACTTCTGACTCCACACCCGCCCAGAGGCTCCACACAGCTGTCAGGTAAGTAGCGCGGGTGGCTCACCGACTCCGATATTCCCCAGGCTCTGCGCTGTGCCACCAGAGGCTAATAAGCCCCTTTTCTCATCTCCTAAATGTCCTCCAGTGTCCAATAACTCCTAGTCACTCTCCGTGGGCAAGATTTGGCATGGGGGAGTTTGGTCTCCGGGGATCTCAAGGGCGTGTGCCGCCGACACTGCTGCTGGCAGCACGTCTGCTCCTAATGCCCCCCGGTCCGCTGCTGGTCGTGTCTAGTTCTGCTGCTCCGCAGGCGAATGGAACGCCTCCGATCCCACTGTACGCTCCCACGCTAATTCGCCATGTAGTCAACCAGGGTCTCCACGGGCTCTCAAGGGCTGCACAAGGGCAGCACCCTTAGTTGTCACCCTTCGGAAGGCACCCAAGGGTTGGCACCCAAAGGGTCCTGCTGTCGCAGATATACCTGCAACAGGGGAGGGGCGGGAATCAAGATGAGTGGCAGCAACCCCTCTCCAATCCAGGCCTCTGCAGGGAACCCTCAGGCAGGTGAAGCACCCCTTCTCAGTATCCTACCCCCTACCATAACTCTCAGTCACGGCAAATGGTGAGAACAAGAAGCCGCACCAGCTGTTTCATTCTTCCAGGCTATGATTCTGACAAGCAGGTCAGTATTTGCTATCCCCCTCACCTATGGAGGATCATACCTGGGTTTATACCTGCCAGTACTTGGCAGGTGGAAATAACCTTTTGCCATGCACAGAATGCTGAATTTCTTGAGCAAATCACACACTTTGGGTGTTCTTAGACAAACGCCTCCCCACCTATCATGTATGCTGCAGGGCCACATTGGTGCCCTATGCAGCCCTGCAACACGCAATGGGTGGGGTGGTGCTTGTCTAAAAACACCCTTTGTTGAGCGCATATGGTAAAAATGGAAAGCAAAAGCAAAAATTGAAAGCGAAAGCAATCAGTCTTTGCATGTTGTCACTACCTGGTTTCTTGCATGCATGGATCACAGCAATGTACTGGCAGGTAGCAGCGCACAGCTCTATTTGGGGTCTCACCCGCTGTGGTGTTGGAAATTCCCCTCGGTTCACACAAACTTCCAAACATGTGCCTCTTATACCCCCCTCTCTAGCATCTTCTGCATTACCATACAGTGGGAGTGGAAAACATCCCCATTTGTGAGGACACTCTGCACTTCGAGTGTCCAAACCTCATATAGGGCAGCAAGCTCTCCTTCAGTGGGTTCACATTCCCTGTACCCCGAGTCACCTGTGTCCCCAAAGAGATTCATCTCTGCCATCTAAACAAGGCATTCCCTGTGACCTCACAGGTATCCTCTTGCTGTCAACAGGGCAATGATGAGAAAAAAAATGGCAGGGAAGGTTCAGCCTCCCTTAGTGACTGCCCTACTTCTGGCAGTGCACAAATCTCTAGAAAAGTCACAATCACACACTTTCATTCTGATGAACTTGTAACTGCAGCAGTACTGTCCTGCTGCGCAATTTGGACCAAGATCTCCTGGAAAACCACCTCTTTTGTGTAACACCTCACCAGGGCATCTTGGACCTTCTACTCCCCCCAGAGAGTGACGAAGGCCGTGGTCTCTTTGTCAGTCCAGGAAAAGCAGCATTGGCAGGTGGATCGGTAGGTGGAGAGCGACTGGTGGTGGTGGTAGCGGTGGTGGTTGTTGCCTGGCTGTCAGTTTCAGTCATGACCCCAGCAATGATGATCCTCTGCAATTCATTCTGGAGAATGCAACAGCTCGGAAAGAGCAAACATCAGCAGGAACATACTGCCAACCAGGAAGAGCTGGGAGAATGCATGTTTGAAAATGGCACAGTGGGCTTTCAAGGAAGATGTTACATGTGCACTAGTGAAGCAAGAATGGAGAGAGGGGCCAGAAGTGGTCACTCTAGGCTTATTGTCCATGACTCTATGGTACTGGCAGACCTGTACGCGTGGAGGCTGAACACCACCTAATTGATGGGGCATGGACAGATGGGCACACATTGCATGGCAGACTCTGTATGCTCCAGGACCCTGTCGTGAGTGGGGACTGCATGTCCAGTCTATGGTGGCCATGCACCACCGGTCGGTGGGGTCGAACACCTAATAATGAGCATGTGGGAAACCACCAGGTGTGGGCTACCATCTCATTTGTTAACACCCAAAATCCACGTTAGGGGTTAAATGGAGCTTCACTGGTGCATCGGTCTTATGAGGGTTTTCTTCAGAGAGCTGAGTTTCAGCTTCAGTGACATTTCACATAAAAACAATGATTGTTTCCTTTAGACCAGGAAAATATTGAAATGCATTGTACATTATTAACACGACTGAATTTGAGAGATGATTCAGCCTTTTGAAAGCAGCACACACTGAGTGTCCCACATTCTATGCTCTTCCTAGGTGGTAAACACACTGCCCTTTGAAAAGATCATATCCATTGTTCTCTCCGGAATCCTATTCACATACACCACAGCTGCATTCCTCTTCCTCCAAAATTAAGACGCATTACTCCTAAGGAAAAGCTAAGGTGTTTACTTATAATAGACCCAGGTAGGGCAAAAACACATTCTTACTGGGGGAGAAACTAGATATTGAAGGAATTTCCAACACAACTTTGAAAAATACCTGCCATTCCTTTCTACCTCTCTCCACACAGTGAACCATTGCCCCAGCACCCCCTGGAAGAAGACAATACCATGTGTTGGGATTTAAAGGCCGCACTTTTATTGGCCGTTGTTAATGTCGGGGATGGGGCATCCTCCCTTCTGGGTCTAGCCTAGACTATATTTTAACTAATTTATAACATCTAACTGAAACATCTAAACTTGGGCGGTCGAAAGTCCCTCGTTACCGCGTAACTTCTAACTACTGCTAGGTAACTTTCACTCCAGCCGCCCAGCTGATCGGGGAGGTACTAGACCCCTCGTGACCGAAGTAGGAGGGGGGCGGTGGTCGCCACGGGGACCGCCCCTGTCCTTCGGTGTATAGCTCGCCCCTCCCTTCTGGGCCTGGGTTGAAAGCTGACCGCCCCTGCTCTAGCTTCGTCCGTGGCCCCATCTCATAAGGAGATGACTTAATAAACAGCTAACTCTACTGTAACTTATTAATTATTAATTCCCCTGGACCCCTGCCACAGCAGACTGTCAGTGGATGCTTGGCTAGTTTGCCTCCCCCCCTCCCCAACCTGCAGTCGCTTCTCTTTTATGGCCAATAGGTACATCCAGATGCCCCCATCAGAGAGGTGCACACTATCTGCCCGGTAGAGTTCAGGCCGTGAGAAGCGGATTACACTGTGGGAAATGACGTCCCCACTGTGGGCTAGGACCAACTTCTCCACTTCCTTATTAATCTTCCTGCATACCCTATCTATTTTTCCTGGGCAGATCGGGTTGGCCCACCTGATCCTCTCAATCATGTGAGACCACACTAGGCTGGTGGTAGGGAGTAGCCTGCAGGCCTCTACCCAATCCCTCTTAATCCTAACCACTAGTTCCAGCTTGGTTGATTTGGGAAGATTGTTCTCACCCAGGTAGACGATCAAAATGTCGGGTCACCACCCCTTGGAGGCCCCGTGGATCAGCGGCATCAGCTGTTCCCATTTCATGCCGCTTGCAGACAATTTCAGTCTTGTCATTGAGTCCCAGCTGAGATCCCCAGTGGGATTGGCTGGCGACTTTGCCTGCCCAGTAAACAATACTGTGGCTTGCTATCCATATCAACTTGCTCCAGTCTCCTGATCCTGTTGATAAAACAGATTTTGATTAATACTGGAGGGCCTATTGGGCTAGGCTACACACATAGGATTGGAATGCACTAGATCTCCATCTCCCTATCTCTGGGAGAAAGTTCCAGAGCATTGGGGCGGCCACTGAAAATGACCAAACAGCTGTGGCCACCCACCTCGTCTGGGGAACCTCCAAAAAGGCCCCCACGGATGATCTCAGTGGTCACACGGGCACATGGGGAGTGAGGCGATCCTGCAGATAAGAAGGGCCCAGGCCATGAAGGGTTTTAAAGGTTAACACCAGCACCTTGAACCTGGCCTGGTACTTTATAGGCAGCCAGTGCAGAGCTCAGAGCACAGGTGTCATATGCTCTCGGCGACCCACCCCCATAAGGAGGCAGGTCGCAGCATTCTGCACCAGCTGAAGCCCCCGGACCAGCTTTTTGGGCAGCCCCACGTAGACCATGTTGCAGTAATCCAGCCTCGAGATGATGAAGGCATGGATGTCAGTGGCAAGGTCAGAGTCTGAGAGATATGGTTGAAGCCACCAGACAAGATGTAACTGCCAAAATGCGCTCCGCACCACCGCCACAACCTGGGACTCCAGGCTGAGCCATGAATCGAGGAGCACACCCAGACTCTGTACCTGAGAGACCAAGGGAGGGCGGAACCCCCCCCAAACAAGAAGAGATTCGCTCAGGCCTCCCAAGCCCTCGCCCACCAACATCACCTCCGTCTTGTCGGGATTCAATTGCAGATGGCTCAACCTCATCCAAGCCCCCACAGCTGACAGGCACTTGGAAAATAAGGAGACCGCATGACCTGGATTGATGGAAAAGGAGAGGTAGAGCTGAGTATCATCCGCATACTGATGATACTGCATACCTGGCACCCCTTTCACGATCTTCCCTAATGGCTGCATATAGATGTTAAACAGGAGGGGGGACAGAATGGCACCCTGCAGGACTCCACACATGAAATCCAGGGGGGAAGAAGTACACTCCCCCAGGACCACCCGGTGAGTTCTTCCAGCCAGGAAAGAGCAGAACCAGTCCAAGACCATCCGCCAATCCCGGCATAGTCCCGCAGGCGAGTCACCAACACCTCATGATCGACAGTGTCGAATGCAGCCGAAAGGTCTAGCAGGACCGATAAGGTCTGATGACCTTGATCTAATGCCAGATGAAGATCATCAACCAAGGCCACCAGTGCTGTCTCTGTACCACACCCAGGCCAAAAACCAGACTGGAAGGGGTCAAGGAAACCAGTGTGGTCCAAATGCTTCTGCAGCTGTTGTGCCACTGCCCATTTAATAACCTTCCCTAGAAAGGGAAGGTTAGAGACCAGCCAATAGCTGGCAGGAGCATCAGCACCAAGAGATGGTTTCTTGAGCAGGGCCAAACCACCACCTGTTTAAGGCAATCTGGCACCCTCCCCTCCCGCCCCCCCCGAAGGGAGGCACTAACCACCCCCACCAGCAACGGTCGCAATGTCTCCTGGCTGGCTTTCACCAACCAGGACAGGCATGGATCAAGTTCACAAGTAGTGGCACAAACAGAACCCAACACAGACTCAACATCTGCAGGTGATACCAACTGACACCGATCCCACAAAACAGGACAGGACGGAGCCTCCATGGCTCTAAGGTGATCCTCTACTGCGGTACCAAAGTCGTGATGGATATGAGTGATCTTGTCCACAAAGTATTCAATAAACTGATCACAGCGGACACTGGATTGCTCCAGGTCCAGGTGGAGACAGGCAGGACTGACCAAACCCCTCACCACCCAGAAAAGCTTTGCCGGACGTGACTTTGCAGACGCGATGAGGGCAGCAAAGAACTGCTTCTTTGCTGCCTGCACCACCACAGCATAGGCCTTTAAACTGCTCTTATTCTGATCGTATTCATCTTGTGTCCGGTGCCACCGTCACTCTAACTGCCTACCCTCTTGCTTCAAATTGCACAGGGCCTCAGTAAACCAAGGGGACCTGCAGGAGACTTGAGAGGGCAGCGGACACCTAGGAGCCACCCTATCGATGGTCTCGGCCAACAAGATGTTCCAGAAGGCCACAAGATCATTGACAGAATGGTTGTCAGGGTCCAGGGAAAAATCCCCCAGAGCATTCCGGAACCGATCCAGTTCCATAAGTCTCTAGGGGCAGACCGATCTAAAAGGTCCCACACCTTGATGTGGGCTAACATGTGCCAGAATGCACACCCTAAGGAGGTAATGGTCAGACCATGACAAAGCCTCCACCCCCCTGACTCCTGCTAACTGACCCCCTACCTCAAGGCCGGTGCAGAAAAACAAATCTAGCATATGTCCCTCCTCATGTGTGGGGCCACAGATGACTTGGGACCGGCCCATGGTTGTCATGGAGGCCATGAACTCATGCTTTGGCCCTCCAAGATTGGCGTCAGCATGGATATTAAAATCACCCAAAACCACCAAACAAGGGGAGGATCATGTTTGATACCAGATCAGCAACAGCATGTAGGGATGCTGCGGGGCAGTTAGGTGCACGGTACACCAGCAGCACCCCTAATCTGTCCCCGGCCAAATCCAACACAAGATGTAGGCACTCCATACCTGGTGGAGTGTGCACCGGATACTTCCTAAAGGACAATGCACTCTTGACAACAATAGCTACATTCCTCCCTCACCCCCGCTCGCCACCCCTCCAGCCTAGGCTGATGCTACACAGAGAACCCAGCCGGAATGAGGTCAGCCAGAATAGGACCTGCCTCGCTATCCAGTCAGGTCTCTGTGATACACACGAGGTCGGTGTCCCACTCCAGGGTCAACTCCCAGATAATAGATGACTTATTGACAATCAGCCTCGTCTTCAACAGCACCAAACCCAGGCCACAGGACTCCTGGCCCGCAACTCATCTGAGTAGGGGATAAAGGAGGAAATGGCCACAAGGCACCGCTCCCTCCTAACTGATGGAATAATCTTCCCCTTTGGAACATATCTCCCCTGGCCCATAACCAGGGCCCCGAGGGAAACGCGGGTCTGCGAATCGCAGATTTCCCGCGGAATTCCCCTCCCCCCGCGGAATCTCCTGCCCCGCTTACCCCAGCGCAGAATTTCCAGCCTGCGCTGCGGGGACGCGGGGCAGGAGATTCTACGGGGGAAGGGGAATGAACAAACCCTCGGGGCTTCCCCTCCCCAGCCTCCCCACTTGCCAGGGCCCTTTAATTTGCTTACCAGGGATGGCAGCAGCAGCTGCTCCGTCCAGCGTGCTCTTTTCCTGCTCGTACTTCCTGGCCCCTCCCGACGGGGCTCTCAGGGCGACGCAGCCAGATGACGTCATCCGGCTGCGTCGCCCTGAGAGGCCCCGTCGGGAGGGGCCAGGAAGTACGAGCAGGAAAAGAGCACGCTGGACGGAGCAGCTGCTGCTGCCATCCCTGGTAAGAGAAATCCTTTGGGGGTTTTTTTGGGGGGTGGGGGGTGGGAGTCAAGCACGCCCCAGCAGCTGGGGAGGGCAAGCCCTGGCAGCTGGGGAGGGGAGGCCCTGAGGGTTTACCAGTGCGGGGGGAGGAGGAGGCAAACCAAGCCCCCCCCCCGCATGGTAAATCGCGCCGAGGCGCAGAATTGGCCCCTGACTCCTGCGGAATTTTAAAAAAAATTCCGCGGAAGAATCAGGGCCCTGCCCATAATGACTCCAATAGCCCTGCAATCCCTCCCCTCCTCAGAGAACTTTGACAGACCAATGAGGGTGAGGGGGCCCCCGGGCCCCCCCTCCCCCCCAATATCCCTCTCCCCTCCCCCTATCCCTATTCCTTCTCCCTGGGTCTCCCTCTCTACCAGGGAGTCCCCCCCTCCCTATTATTTGGGCTGTACCTCCCCATCTCACCAGGAGGCCAAACCCACCCTCCATGTAGTGTATGGCTGTGGTTGTACCCCACGGGTGTGTCTCATGGTAGCACCTACCTGAGCTTGGTTGTGTGTATTTGCGCTGGCGCCGGGGACTGGGCACACATGATGTTGAGGGTTCTGGCTCTGTGTCTTGCACCAGTGCTTCACCTGGCTGCGGCCGGGGGTGCCTGTCTGCTAAGGGTCGCATGGTGGCCTCGAGTGACTCCATCCTCCCGGGAAAGTCCTGAAGTTGTTCCAGGACCGCATGCGATGGATCATTCCTCGGGCCGCACCTGGGCAGTGTCTCATCACGTTGGCTGTTGGGAGACAAACTACACTACTCTCCCCACTGTGGCAGGGAGGGGGTGCCTGGTGGGGTTTCCCGCCTTGGGGACGTGCGATCCCCACGTCACCTGGGCGCCAGGGGGCTTAGCGTCCCACCACAGATGTGGTGGCAGTGGAGGGTCATCCCTGTACCTGGCAGGTGGCCTGGAGGGCCTGTCTGCCCACCTAGGGGTAGCTAGGGGGTTAGCCCACCATCGTGGGGCCGGGTCCCCACCTGTGGGTGGGGGGTCCTGCAACCTGGCTCTTTTGGGGGAGGTGTCCCCACCTGAGAGGGCAGGCGGTGATGTGACCTCTCTTCCCCCCCTTGGGCGGGTGGCATGCTGGTCAGCTGGAGGGGGTTCATGCGTGGGTTGGCATCCAGCCAAGTCCCCCAGGACCTCCTCGCAGTCCCCCATTCTATAATTGTTAGGATGGGTGCCTGGGAAGAGGGGGATACCCCACCCCACAGAGGCCACGCACTCATTCCAAACACAGCCCAACAGCCACCTGCACCCTCCTTTCTCCCGCGGGGTCCCACACAATTCTTTGTGGGAAAACAACCCCTCAGGATAGTGATTGTCCCAGGTGGTCTTAATAGATGCGAGGCCTTGTCATCATTGGGGTCAGGGAGCGAACGCAACCTTGAGTGGGACCCCCCACTCGACACTCCTTGTACGCTCAGACTACCCCTTTCGCTCTGTGCTAGAATAGGTAAGGGTTGAAGTGCGGGGTTACGTGAGGTTAGCCGGGGGCCAATCCCTAGGGGGTGAAGGGTAGGGTAGGAGGACACACTCATACTGACAAGGAAGATAGGGCTCAATAGACGTAGGTAGGGGACAGGTGCAGCTACTCACACTACTCCACAGACTCCTTGCTCTCACTCCTTCTCTCGCGCTTTCCCTCTCTCTCCACGCCATTCACTCACCTCACACTCTTTCGCCCAGCCACACCTCACTCACTCCTCCGCTCGTTCCACACTCTCTCCTTTCTCTCTCTCTCTCTCTCTCCGTCAGTCACTTGGGGTCAGTCTCACAGCGCTGCTGATCTCCAGCAGTGCTGTGTTCTCTCCAGCGGCCTTATGTAGGGCTAGCCCCGCCCTTCCTGTTGCGGAACCTCGCTGAACGACGCAACGTCGGGGCCACACCCCCGGGATCAGCTGTGGTAGCGTCTACCAGTTCCGGGGCTTTAGTTTCCTGCTGCGGGGGCTCCACCACGGCTTGTATGGGGTCATGCCCCCATTGTGCTCCCTACTGCCACTCCCACTAGTTGTAGCCCTTCTGGCTTTCTTCTGTCTACCCCCGTACCTCTGTCTCCTTTCTCCAGACCCCCAGCCCTGCCTCCATTGTCTCCTGGCCATGACAATAATGTAGGGAAGCCAGAATTGCCTCAGCCTGCCACTGTCTTTGAGCTCTCCCTTCAGTTGGGGGGTGCTTAGCCTTGCCCTGTCCCTTACCTCTTCTGCCCATGGTGGGCGGTGGAGGCTGGACTGATGCCCGAAGCCCAGTGGGTGAGCCCCCCTGGTGAGGCTATTCCTGGGGGGGGGGGGGACCTTATTCGGCCTTCCCCCGCTGCCACTTGTGGGTGGACTTTTGCCTCTCTCCCTTGTCCTCACCGCTTGTGGGGGAGGTGCCGGGGGGGGGGGAGGCTTGCAGGCACACCACTACTGTGTAGGCCCAGTGGGGAGAGAGTCGGAGCTGCTGCTCCATGCTTCCTTCTCCTATGTCCTCCTCGGGACAACTGGCCGGACCCAGACGCACCCCAAAATGGCGCCTGCCAAGTCCTTGGCCTTTGCGCCCTCCAGCCGCGTTGCCCGCGGCTTGTCCTGCCTTCATTCTAAAAGGGATGGGGAAAACCCACTCCCATTTATGCCACCACCACCCCAAGTAAAGTGGGGGGGCGGGGTTCGCGGGGAACGGCGATTCTGGCTCCTTACAGATGTGGATATTTTGGGGCGGATTCACCCTTTCACCAGCACTTGGGTTTAGCAAAGGAGATATATTACATCTTGCAACACCTTGTGAAGTAGGGGGTTACTATTACCCCTTTATTATATATCAGGGGGATTAATAGGCAGATTTTCAAACGGCTTGCCCAACATCTCAGAAGATGTCTGTGGTGAGGTGGGAATTGAGTCCTGCTCACTTGAGTTCCAGACTAGCACCATAACTTCTACTTCATCTTTCCTTTCTAGAGCTGATCTAACCTGCACCTCTCTCTGATTCAGCCCAAGAAAGCTCAAGGCAACAGGGAATGAACAGGGGCCAGGTCTGTCCTAAATCCTGATCATCCCCCTTCTCATCCTCCATCATGTCTTCACTCCCTCTCCTGGAATATCTGCAGAGGCATCAGAAAGCTGGTGGAGCTCGTTCTGTGGTGTTGGGGGTTCACCAGGGAGATGTCCCAAAGGTTGTAGCTATAATAGAATAAATGGTACCGCTGCACCGCCAGGGCCCGTGAGACTACATACAGGGCAGCACTTCCTGGGGCAGCTGCATCCCCTGCCGCTGGGTGGGGTGGGGGAGAGGTAGAGGGGCCCATTTTGTCTTCTGCATCAGGGCCCATTCCAATCTAGCTACACCTCTGGATGGGACAGCCCACTTTGTATCAGGGGAATTTTACCTTTTATCTTTATCTTCTGCTATGTATGTAAATATATTGGGAAATTGTACTCTAGTGGAAGGCAGAGCACCGTAATGTAAATAGGTCTATTGAATGAACACTATTTGCTGAATAGTACCATCCAGAAATATTACTGTATTTTTAATTAAACAATTAGAAGGAAATGGTTTTCCATTATTTTCCTCATGTATTAGGAAATGTACTTGCCCATTAGAGCTGGGCAAGTAAACTATCTCCTTAGTGCTAAAAAAAACCCAATCCCATTGACTATTATTCACTCAGCACCAGATATAGGATGAACTACAGATTTCTTTTCTCCCTTTTTTTCAAATTTTGCATGTTCTTCCTGTGGTTTTAGCAGTGCAATTCTACAGTTTCTGTACTGATACAAGTGAAGCTACGCTCATTTGCACTATTGCAACTCAGGGCTAAATTTAGCCCCAAATATTTTGTAACCATTTGGTTTCCAACAGCTCAGAAAGTCTGCTCCTATCCCAGTGAGGAGGTCTATTTCTTGTGTTGAGCAAAATCTACAGACTGGTACCCTTTCTTTTAACTTGTATTTGGCATATTGGAATTGTTTCAGTGGTTTCCTTTTCTCTGTGGCTAGAATAATTAATTAGATTGTCTCTAGCAGTATATTGCAATTTTCCTCACAGCAATTATGTCCTTGTCACAGGGTGCCGCCTTGGAATGGATGAATAACTGGCCTGAGTTAATCATCTGAAGCTATGTCCTTTAAGGCATCTAAGTCTTCACCTTGTACAGTGTTTTGAAAATGATGTGATTTACTAGCACAAACATTTATTTTCTTTGATCTTCAGTAGAAAAGTGAACAATACAGCCTGCCCTGGCCTTTCTCCTCGAGCCCTTTGACAGCTCTCTCCCTGCTCGTTCTTGGAACGAACAAGCACACACAGAACTGTATGGCTAGGCCTCACGCAACTTGCAGTAGGAAGACATTTAATTTTTAATCGGGCAGCACGATAAGCAATTCATGTACCAGACTCCCTTAACTTTCCATCTCTCGCTTCTCAAAAATCACGCGCTCTCAGGAATTTTCCGAGAAAAGTGGGGAGATTTTTCTTTCTCTTAAAAGAAACTGGATTGCTGCTAGATGGGCCAGACAGAGCTCAGGGGCTCCAGTGACAGTCTTCAGAAAAGCTGTAGGAAGGAAGGATTTGCTTTTCCCAGCTCTCCACCAGTCCAAGCCAGCAAATGAAGAGGTGTCCTTAAAGAATGTTCAGGCATACCTAGGCAAGGGCTTGGGTTAGCTAGAGTTCAGCTTTCTCTCGCACAGATCCCCCTGAGTCATAGAATCAGAGAGTTGGACGATACCTTAGAGACTGTCTAGTCCAAGCACTGCTCAATGCAGGAAATCTGCAACTACAGCATCCCCGACAAATGGCCTCCAGCAAAGGAGGGCCCACCACCTCCCTAGGCAATTTGTTCCACTGTTGAACAACTCTTATACTGTTAGGAATTTCTCCCTAATGTTTAACCGAAATCTGCTTTCTTGTAATTTGAGCCCATTATTTCTAGTCTTGCCTTCAGGAGTAAGAGAGAAAAAGTCTTTGCCATCCTCTCTGTGACTGCCCTTCAGGGAGTGGAAGGCTGCTGTCATGTCGCCCCTTAGTCTTCTCTTCTCCAGGCTAAACATACCCAGCTCCTTCAACCTTTCCTCATAGGACTTGGTTTTCAGCTGACTGAGCACCTTCGTTGCCCTCCTATGAACCCGTTCCAATTTGTTGATATCCTTCTTAAAGTGCGTTGCCCAGAACTAGACGCAGTATTCCAGATGAGGTCTGACCAGGACAGAATAGAGTGGAACTATTACCTCTCATGACTTGGAAATGATGCTTCTGTTAATGCAGCGTAAAACTGCTGACTCATATTCAGTTTCTGAACAACTACAAACCCCAGATCCTTTTCACATGTAATGCTGCCAGGCCAGGCATCCCCCATCCTGTATTTGTACATTTGATTTTTCTTACCTAAATGCAGAATTTTACATTTATCTCTGTTGAATGTCATTTTGTTAGTTTCAGCCCAGTTTTCCAACTTATCAAGATCAGTTTGACTCTTATTTCCATCTTCTAAGGTGTTAACTATCCCTCCCAGTTTTGTGTCATCTGCAAATTTAATAAGCATTCCCTCTACTGCCTCATCCAAGTCATTAATAAAGATGTTGAACAGTACTGGGCCCAGGACAGAGCCCTGCAGCACCCCACTTGACACCTCCCTCCAGATTGATGAGGAGCCACTGATTAACACTCTTTGAGTATGTTTTTTTAACCAGTTTAACCAGTTATAAATACCACTGAATGGTATTATCATCTAGCCCACACTTTACCAGCTTGTCAACAAAAAATATCATGGGGAATGCTTTGCCAAAATCAATGTATATTACATCCACAGCAGTCTCATGATCCACTAAACTAGTAACTCAATAAAAAAGGAGATAAGATTAGTGTGGCATAATTTATTCTTGATAAATCCATGCTGGCATCTAGTAATCACTGCATTATTTTCTAGATGCTTGCAGAATGACTGCTTTATAATCTGTTCTACTATCTTTCCAGGTATCGATGTCAGGCTGACCAGTCCGTCATTTCCTGGTTCCTCCTTTCCCCCCTTTTTGAAGAGAGACACAACTGTGCAGTACCTGGACTGAGAGGTAGGGGGGAGATCCCAGTTCAAGTGTTGCCTTAGCCAGAAACTCACTGCATGACCTTGGGCCAGTCCCAATATGCTCTCAGCCTAACCTACCTCACAAGGTTGTTGTTGTTGTTAGCCTCGCCTATCAGCACTGGCAGCGGGCCCTGCGGGGACCCAACCAACAGCGCCCTGTCACCCCCCTCCACGGCGCTACAGCATTGCCAGGGGAACGGCGCAGCAGGACTCAGATGCTGTTGCCCCTGGCAACCGACCCCGGACACGGCGCCACAGCCATGCCCCCCACGCTGGCACGTGACGTGGGGAAGCCCCCGCCCATTGCGCCGCTCAGAGCGCTTACACGCACGCACCAGGGCGGGGCCCTTCGGATAAAGCTCAGCGCCACCAGGGCTGTGCCGCTGGTGATCACAAAGACAGACCGGCCCCTTAAATTCTAAGTGTTGCAGTGTGTGTGGATTGAGATTTGCATTTGTGCAACACTACAAGTGCGTGTGGATTTCGAGCCCCGTGCGACCGAGTTTCCCTTCACCCTCTTCCTGGTTGTGACGTGAATGTGGGATCGAGTGAACAGTGAGTGTGTGTGCGCGCAATTCCCCCTTCCTAACCTGGCCCCCCACATCACTTCCCTACAGAGTGTTCCTGTCCCTTTCCTCCCCTGGGTGCCTCTAGTGAATGAGAACTTGGGGCAAGGCCTTGGCTTCCCTGTCTCGCTCACACCCAATGATGATATGATCTCTTGGAGATCTTACTCACCACCATTCTATCCTGACGGTCACTTACTCCCCTCCATGAGAATTCTGGGCCAGGGTCAAGCCTTAGCCAAGTGTGCAAGTCCTTTGATGTACTGGAGACCCCTCACCCCAGTGACGGTTGTGAGGATTGAAAATTGTGTTTAATTGCTCTGTGTAAAGTGCTCTGAGTGCCATGGCAGGGAGGCACTATATAAAAATAAAAATTATTATTATTATTATTATTTGCCTGTCTCCAGTTTTCCAGCACCTCACCCGTTCTCCAAGAGTTCTCAAATATGATAGACAGTGATCCTGAGAGTACATCAGCAAGTTCCTTCAGCTCCCTAGGGTGTAATTCATCCAGCCCCAAAGACTTGAACTCATGTAGTGTAGCTAGGTATTCTCTGACCAACTCTTTATCCTGAGCTGCAATCCTTTCCCCTCTACATTTATGAGTAATTCAGGTTTGGACTACAAAAGCTTTAGGGGAACAAATTCATTGTGAGTCACTGGACTAAAATCATTGTTGGTGATGTTGCATTGACTGCGCTGCAGTGTTGCCAGATGTCCTGTATTACAAGGGACATTATTTATTTCAGAGTACCACAGCTCAACAGTGTCCCTTTCATTTTGAAACCTGCTTTACTGAAGCTACAGGTATTTTCAGACATGACGCTAACCCCAGTTTAACCACATTTGAACATTTCTTATGCATGTTGCATGGCTGTATTGGTGCCCTATGCAGCCCTGCAACATGCATAAGAAATGTTCAAGTGTGGTTAAACTGGGGTTAGCATCATGTCTGAAAACACCCTATATCAGGAATTAATTTGGCCCACATAGTCCAGGCCTGTACAAAGGCAAAGGGAGAGTTCAGAAGAACCCACTCCACTAGACTTAAAAGTTATGAGCAGGAGGTGCCTGTCATTGTTTAGATGCTCACCCATTCACTCGTATTTTTAAGTCAGGCCCTTATCAAATTCTCTTACTCTCATTCACACAGTTCTATGTCAGCCCTTTCTGCTGCCCATTGTTCCATCTTGGGGGAAAAAGACACACACCTACTCCATTTTCTGACTAACATATGGGCCTGTTTTTATTTAAAATGTGGTGGGTTGGCAAGAATGCTAGCTGCTAAGCAAAGCAGAGCAAATCATACTTGCATAAGGCACGACTACACGGAGGAAAGGAAGGTAACTGCTCATGTGATTCGTTATTCTCATGACTCAAGTGAAGCAGACTAATGAGCATGGTTCTTTCTGACCTTCGCATGCTCTTGTCATTATAAATAAGGCTTCATAATATCTCCGCTATTCAAGCCAATCAAGCTTCAGGTATGTTCCGCGACCAGGGTCTGATTAGGACATTCTCCAAGTGGCACTGGGGTTAGTAATAGCAGCAGCTCCCCTTTCCCTCCCTAGAAGTGGCACAAGGATCTCTCTCTCTTTTCCTGAGAGAAGCAGGCATCTCTTCCTCCAAGAGAGAAGTGGCAGCACGGGCTCCCCACCAATACTTAGCTCAGCACTCAGGGTACTATATCCAGAACAGTGAGCAGGCCAGGCCTGCTTCACTCTGCTACTCACACAGATTTTCCTTCCCTCCTGATGCCCCCCATGCCTGGAATTCTCAGGATACATTTTTTTCTGCTCCCTCCCTCCTAACTTTTAAATCCCTCCTGAAAACCTACCTCTTCCATCAGGATTTCCCGGGCTCATCATGAGTGAAATTGCATCCTCCTCCTGCCCCCTCACTCAGAATCTCTTCCTTGTAACTAAGGCCATTTTTAGATGAGCGCGCGGTGCGCTCGCGCGTGGTTTCCAAAATCCCGACGAATCACCCATACAGGAGGGGGACGCGCATTCTTTTCTGGCCGTGATTTGACCGGGTCGGCAATCGAGGTGGTCAAATCGCGGCCAGAAAAGAATGCGCGTCCCCCTCCTGTACGGGTGATTCACGGCAGTGTCTTGTGTAATCCCGCCTCGTGGGATTTTGGAAACCACACATGACCGCACCACGCGTTCATCTAAAAACGGCCTAAGTTAAGCACGTGCACCTGCATCTTCTCAACCTCATGAATGTATCCTTGTCTCTCCTGATGTTCACCTCTCCCTTGTCTCCCCCTCCTTGTCTCTTAGATTGTAAGCCCTTTGGTGTAGGGACTTGTCTATAACTACTGACTGTACAGTGCCAGGTATATTGCTTGTGCTATATAAACCATAGCTAGCCCAGCCCTAGAGCGCACACGCCTTCTTGAAGATAGTTTCAGGCTGCCTTCAAACTCAGCTAGATGCTGCTGCATCTGTTAAACTCTGATCACTTTTTCAAGCTTTTTCCCCCAAACACAAAGGTTAAAAGCTTACTTGAAAAACAAAAAGAAAGCAAAGATGCTGATGTTATTACAGGGCTCCTGGAGCAGAAGCAGGAAGCCGGACCTGGGTCCTCTGGGATCCAACCAGTCTTATTAAACACAGATTGGACAGCACACATTTTCTGCCTGAGCCTCTTGGGCTGGACTTGGCTCTGAGTCTAGGACTCTCTGTAGGGGACAGGAAAGTCAGGCTGCTTCCCCACATGCTGATTTTCATGTTAGATTGTATTATTATTATTATAAGCATTTATATAGTGCCAGCAATGTACCTGGTGCTTTACAGAGAATGAGAGACACGGTCCCTGCCCGAGAGCTTACAATCTAAAGATCTCATGTGAAATTAGCAACAACACGAGATTCCTGCTGGGCTGCATGCCCATGTTATTTTCTTCCACTGTTTTGCTTTCCCATGCATAGTCACATGATCTCAAGGGATTCATTATGGAATTTAACGGATTCATGTTCATGTTACCCAATTTACTGGATAATTTCATTACATGTCGTAACGTTGGGATACCCTCTCCCACCTATCCCTATGTAAGGGTAGGGTGGGGGGATCCATTAAAGGACTCCTTTTAATGTGTGTGGTTTTTTTGCAGTGAATTTTTAAACATTAAATTAGCAGCCCCCAGTCTTTCACACATGTGCCCCCTCCCCCGCTGCCATTGGCTTGGTGGTGAGCTGAGAATTCACTAGCCCCGTAGAGCTGCCTGGCTTTGCCTGGAAAGAGCACAGCCCCTGCCTTGAACTCCGCTAGGTTTTATTGACACTTTCCAGCACGCAGCACTCGGGGGTGGAAGTGGAGAGTTCTTATTGCAGCTCCAGAGTGCTGGGACACTGATCTCACACACCCCAAGTGACAGCTGGCAAGGATCACAGGGGAAAACCACCTTAACCCTATGGCCATGGGAGGACTAAGCTGGCATCGAAATTAATGCAAGCCACTACCTGTTCTATTTTCACAGTGAGTTTTTTAACATTAAATTAAGTGCATGCACACATTCCGATTTAACATTAAAGCGTCAGAGCTGGATTTCCCTACCCTGACATCTGTGATGAAACTCCGAATGAGAAAAGGCACATGCACAAGTTACAAAATCTCAGGGAAGATACAAAGTAATGTGAAACTGTGTATTGTGGGCAAGCAGCTACACTTTGTTCCATCCCTTGCTGATGTAGCCATACACCTTAATGGAATGTTGCGGCACTGCGAGTCTCCAAAGGAGGCGGTGCCATGTTGGGAACAGCGTCGGAATGCCTCTTCACCCTGCTCATGGAGACTTCTGGCATCATAAAGCTCCATGGGGGGCACGATCAATCCCATCTTCAGTTGAACCATGCCAGGCCAGATCCAGAAAAGCGGAGTCTGACCACATCAGGCCCAGGTAAAGGCCAGGATGTGGCTGGACTCAGGCCCTGCTTGGATGGCAATTCCAGGCCAAGCAGGGCTCTATCCAGGAGGCAGAGTTCATGGTTCTATGTGATTTAATCCAGCCCTGTATGTGTACTGCTCTCCAAATAATTCCAGACTAGAAGCAGGTTATGATTAGCCAGTGGCCATGGCAATGAAACCACTGTTACCATGAAGTACTGTAGCAAGATAAGAACTAGCTGTCGAGGACAGAGCTGAAAATCCCAAGGTGATGACTCTCCCCTGTGCCTCCCAGCTGTAACCCAATCTGTTCTAATTCCTGGTTGACCCAGTGCAAGCTTGAGGGACATTTGCTGACTCATCCCTGCTCCCATTGACATTTTCTGGTTTTTCTCTCTAAGTAAGCAGAATGGAAAGGAAGACGCTCCTTTCCTCCTTGTGTAGTCCTCATATGATAATAAATAAGGGGCAGCGTCTTAAATTACAGTTTTAAAATGTCCTGTTAAGGAGACTGGAATGGCTGACACTGCAGACTAGCTTTACATTAGACTGATCTGCCAGACAAGGTCAACTTTCAGAATGATTATCAGGAGCAAAATGCAGTGGAGAGCCCAGTCCTGCATTCCTTGTCGGCGCACCCCAATGAGACACAGAGACATGAGTTGGTGTAAAACTGGCCGCACTCTTTATTTAAAAGATGCCACGTTAGGCAGGTGGGGAAAAAATTGCTATCTGCAATTTTGGGTCCAATATGCCATTTAACTATTAGAACTTATTAACTCAGGTACTGCCCGGATGTGCCTCCCGTTGACAGTATCCTTTCAGCATTTTCCTCCCCTCCTTCGACAGGGCAAGGCCGAAGGGGGGGGACAACCCACTGTGGGTTTGAGTAAGAAGTAACGTGTCCACCGGGTCTGAAGACAGCGCATGTCCCTGCTGGCCCCGGTTAAGACACCACTTCCAGGGAGCTTGATCACCAAGCATGCAGTGCCCTGCATTACCCAGTGTATCATCTCCCCATCTCTTACTGAGATGACTCTTAACTATTTATTAACCTATTTATTAAACTTGTTGGCATATTGGACCCCTGCCACTAAGGGGTGGTCAAGAACCATCCCGACTCCCCACCTCCTAGCCGAACATTAAGCTCTCCAGCTGGCCTGCCAAGGCTGCCAAGTATATTTCATTCCCTAAGTTAGATAAGTGAACTCCATCTTCCCTGTATAATTCAGGCCTTCTGTGCACGATCCCCACGTGCCTGATGTTCGTCCCCCCTAAATCCCTCAGCCATTTTCCTACCTCTCGGTTAACATTCTTTCTCGTTTTGTCAACCCTTCCAGGGTTTCGGGCTCTAATCCATTTTATCCTGGGCACCCAATCTGTCCACACAATTTTAACCCCTTGAAACCATTGTTTAATTATTAGTAAATCTTGCTTTATATTAACTATTAAACTAACACCCTTCCTATCGGGTAGATCATTCTCCCCTAAGTGTAATACTATCATTGTCGGTGGGGGGAGATGGCGTAGGCTACTCAACAATGGGAGAAGCTGCCTCCATCTCATCCCGCTCTTGCCCATCCATCTGACCTGCGCTTTGGTGCCTAAGCCTAACTGAGATCCCCATGTAGATGTTTTGGCAGCTGCTTCGGCCCATCGTACGAGGCTGTGGCCGATGATCCACACCTCCTCTCGTGTAAACCCGCAGGCCCAGGGTCCTGGTAAAATAAACAGGGAGTTGTTAGCTGTGGTAGGGTCGAATGTATTTCTTGTACGTGTGTGATCTCCACCTTCCCACACGTTGGATTGCAACTTCAGGCAATCCCGCTGCTGCTGCCATTGTTGCTGCCCCAATCCTAAAGGAATGGGATCCGAAATCCATAGCCGGGAGGCCAATCTTTTTTATGGCAGCTCGTAAGATCGTTATAACTTGATATGCTGTAGCTGGTATACCCGTTAAATGAACAAATAATGGGCCGGGGGTTTTTGGTCTAACTTCCATGTATTTTGTCATTTGAGTTACCGGGCATATGCTATCTGGTCCCCCTTTATATAGATCGACTCTCTGGCCACGTCCCCTTTGGTCAGTCTTTGACCGACGGAGTCGGAGTATTACTCTTGGTTGTACTGCCTCCAGGTCATCCAAGTAGAAGGCGTTCCGGGACAAATCTTTATTGGAATTAGTAACCACTTCACTTACCCTAAAACCCCCAAAGAACATGATGGCGTATATTGTTTGAAAGAGTTGCACCTCATAAGCGTTGTAACAAACATCCTTGAGGACTGCAACCAATCGGGTAAGAATTGGGGATGTTATGGGAGATCGTAATTTACGGGCCGCGGATTGATCCCGCTTCCAAGCCTCCAGCATATGTTTTATATAGAATCCATTGTCAGGAGACTGAAATCCATTCAGTCTGCTGGCAAAGTTAATGGCAGCGATCTTCCCGGCTATGGTCCCCACGGCTAAGCCTCGTTTGTGTAGGGCCAATACAAATTGAAGAACTTCAGCTTCCTCTATGGGGAACCCGGTCAACCAACCCTTACCTACCCTGAATTGTTGAAATTCCCTGAAAGCCCTACCATACGCAGCCTGAGTTCGAGGGGCCAATGCCCCTTGTACGGTGGACTGCACTTCTACCTCCCAAGGCTCCAGATTCCTTCGGGCAGCAGATCCGGTTCCGCACGAGCCTCTGGGGCCAATTCCCGGAAGCGGTCCATCTGGAATCGAGAAAGGGCATCTGCTATCCCGTTATCGATTCCAGGCACATGTCGTGCAATGAAAAGGATGTTATCTTTCAAACACGCCAGCACTAGTGCCCGGACCAACTGCATGACTCTGGATGAACGAGAGGAGAGTGAGTTAATAACATGGACTACAGCAGAGTTATCACACCAAAAGACAACTGTCCTGTTGGTGAATTGCCGAGACCATAAGAGGACCGCCACTACTATGGGGAATAACTCCAAAAAGGTTAAATCCCTGGTAACCCCCGTGTGATGCCACTCGTCGGGCCATGGTGCGTTGCACCAGTGCTCTCTGAAGTATACACCAAAACCAAATTTGCCTGATGCGTCCGATTGAACCTGTAAGTCAGCTTGCAGAAGCAGTAAATCTCTCCAAAAGCTAATGCCATTGAATTTCTTGAGGAATGCCTTCCACACACCCAAATCCTGCCGCATTTCGCTAGTGACCCTTACTCGAAAGTGGGGGGGCATTTCCCCCCTTAGCTTTTCGTATAGCCGGGATAAAAATGCTCTTCCTGGTGCCACTACTCGGCAAGCGAAATTTAAACTCCCAATCAAGGACTGAAGGGTCCTTACGGTGATTTTATGGGTTGCAAGGCATTCGTCAATTTTATTCCTTATACCCACTAATTTCTCTGCTGGTAGTCTGGAGGTCATGGCTTCAGTATCCAATTCAATACCCAGGTAGGTGAGCTTGGTCGTTGGGCCCTCGGTTTTTTCTGGGGCCAATGGCAGGCCTAACTCAGCTGCGAGCCTTTGGAATAAGTGCAGGGCGGCGCTACATTCTTTCGTCCCTGGTGTGCCAATTATAAGGAAATCATCGAGATATTTTGATACTGCGCCCCCTGACAGCCTTTGAACAAGAACCCATTCTACCAAGGTACTGAATCGTTCGAATATCGAGCAGGAGATTGAGCAACCCATTGGCATAGCTCGGTCATAGTAATACCCTCCTTGGAATTGAAAACCAAGGAGATGGAAGCTCTTAGGGTGCACTGGCAAAAGGCGAAATGCTGATTTCACATCGCACTTTGCCAAGAGTGCACCCTTACCAGCAGCTCGGACTTTAACTACTGCTTCGTCGAAAGACGTATATTTGATGGTTGAGAGCTCTTTGGGTATGGCGTCATTGACCGAACTACCCCGTGGGTAGGATAGGTGATGAATCAGGCGAAATTCGCCTTCTGCTTTCTTTGGTACGATACCTAATGGGGACATTACGAAGTTCCACATAGGTGGGCGTTCAAAAGGTCCCATTACCCTCCCCTCCTGGCATTCCTTCTCGATCTTGGCCTTTACCATGTCCTCCATCCCTACTGTTGACTTAAGATTTCTTGCTTCGGGTAGCTGACCAACATTAAACGCTGGTATTATAAAACCGTTTTTAAAACCTTTAACCATAAAATTAACTTCCGCCCTGTTTGGATGTCGTTGTAATGCCCTTTCCAGTGCGTCAATTTTAATTGGGGTCGGGCCCTTTTGTATTGCGTGGTCCAGCAGGAGAGCTAGCCCCCCCTTTTCCGGTACCTCCGCCCGTGCCATACCCTTTCTTTCCCCCTTTTTGCCCGGTCCGAAAGCAATTACTCGCTGGATGGCCACCCCCGCATCCTGAACATGTATGCCGGAACCTGCACGATTGGCGATTGCACCGGCCCCTTTTGTTATAGTCCCAACAGGTGCCAGATGTGCCTTGACCCCCTGTGCGACTTTCTGGCCGAAAGGAATCGTAACCCCACGCTACTCCACCCCGAACCAGGGGGTGCCCACTGTCCGCTCTGGGTGCCTTCGTGACATCAACCATGCACTCCAACCAGAGGTCGGGTGCATGGATATCCCACCGAAGCCCGGGCGTAGTGGCGGCTCTATGGCGAAACGCCTCGTCGTAGCGCAGCCACGCGCCCACCGGTCCCGTTCCATAGGCGCGCCGAACTATGTCAGCGTACTTATGGAGCTCTAGCGCTCTGCTGGGGTCCGCCTGTAGGATCACCCCCATATACACTGCGAAAGCCGAGGTCCAATTAGCCCAATTACGGTCTGCTTTTGGGCGCTTGAATTTTTCTTTCTCCTTTCCTTCCTCGGGCTCGGAGTGATCCACAATTGGATCACTGAATAATAGGGCATAAATATCAACGTATTCCCCCTTTAAAAAATTTTCTTTGACAGCGGGCAATAGATGTGCCCCAAATGGTGCAGCCACGCTGGGGATGGCCCCCCCGGGGGGGGGGGGTGGGAGGGTTCCTATTTGCCCTTGTGCTATCGACCCAGGTGTCGTGGATTGCTCCCCGGATGCCCTGGTGAATGTTGGGGTTCCTGTCCCGTGGGGTGTTTCGTCTTGTCCTGTGCCTCCAAACAGTTGGGTACCCCCAGGGCCAGCCGGTCTCTGGGGTGTGTCGATCGGGTCAGACCACAATCGTGGGTGACCCGTCGAACCGGCTGATGGTGGAGGCGCCGGTGCCACCCACACCCAAGCCCCATTCAACGACATCAGTTGGGGGACATTTACGCCCTGTCCTGGTCTACTCTCGGCCCCCTGGGTTAGGCCCTGTAACGCGATGCCGGAGCCCGGAGCCCTAATCCCTCTATTCCCCTCCTCTATGCATTGTTCACCTCGTGTCGATGCAAGTGGAACTGTTCGTGCGCGGGTCTCCCCGGGTCTCGCGGCCTCCGTTGATCTTCCTGCGCGTAACTCCTCCTCGATGGCGCGTAGCCTTCTCCAAATGGCAGCATCTCCCCCTTCCTCGTTGCCTTCGGCTGCTTGAATTCGCCGTCTGGCCGCTGGGGGCGAGCCTTCCTCGTTCGAGGGTCTGGAAAATATATAGGGAGCGAGCCCCCCACTCGAGGGCCCTGGGCCCAGGTCCCCGGTCCGCCCCATCTGATCCCGGTACTGGGCTAGACCGGGCACCCCATCCATTTCAGTGACCCCCTGCGTACAGCCGCGCGGGCCATTGTCTCCCCCCATTCCCCTGGAATGTTCCCATTGTCTCCTGTGGCTCGCGCTTCCAGAGGGGTCCCATGTCATGGTGCAGTCCCCCCTCTCCTCATCCGGAGCATTCTGGCTCTGGTTGTAATCCTGGGTTTCTGGATCAGCCTCTTGCCCCCTTTCCAGCCCAGGTATGTGAGTCTGATAGGGGCAGCTTTCGTATTGGCTGTCCCTATATCGGGCTGGTGGGCCCACAACCCTTCTCTCTCTCCCTCCAAGTGGGGGGGCGGGGGGTCCCCCCCATCCCCTTTGAGAATTAATGCCGCTCCTGACCTCTCCTGGGGGAGCTTGCACTATCCCCCCTGACCTTGTACCACTGGCTGGGCAAGGTGGGGCCTCATCTATTCTGTCTCGCACCCCAGGGAGGAGGGGGATCCCCCCCATCCCCCCTTGGGGATTGAGACCACTTGTGCCCTCCCCGGGGTTTGTCTCATTCACGCCCCTTGCCCCCAACTCGTTCCAGGGGGCTTCCCTCTGGTTTACTGGCCGGGCCCTTAATAGGGCCTCGCATTCTCGGAGCCGCTCCATCAGGGCGGCCCGGGTTGGTATTGACTCACAAACTTCGCCTGTGGCCTCTGGAGAGGCGCTCTCTCAGCCTTCCTGACGCTGCGGGGGGGCCTTCTTCTTCTTGTTTCCCCCTTTCGCATTTTTGTTAGAGCGCCCCATGGCCGCGCTCTAAGTTTCCCGCTCTGAGGGGAGCAGCAGCAATCGTATTTGCTGCTGCTTCACTGCCCTCCACTTTGGGAATGCCGCGCCACGCGGCTAGCAGAGGAGACGCCCCTCCTAAAGGGGGCGTGGCCTCCAGGTCCCACGAGGTGCGCATGCTCCACCTCGCTCTCGGGACGGTTGCCTTGGCAACCCAGAAGGAGCGCGCGAACGGGCTCTCTAACGAGCCCCGTTCACCGGCCATCTTCTGTGTCTCCCCTCACAGGGGGAGGGGGGATGCGACAATCACCACGTCGCCGCCATTTTGGCGGCGAAGGGGACTTTGCACAGACACTTGGGCCAATGCCTAGTGCACTGCAGGCCTTCTATAAATGATGATTAAGCACCAAGTAAATTTGCACCATCCACTGCTAAACTGTAATTGCTTCACTGTGATTGGATTTCCATTGCATTGGTGGACCTGAAAGGACACTCTACTCGGACCATAGGCCTTCACAGGATTCAGTCTAGACAAACTCAAATTCAAGGATATTCCCTTTGTCAAGTGCGTTTTTGCATGTTCCCTCATACATAAGGTGACTGGACTTTGAAATCCTCAAAGTGGGACATCCCATTCTCTACCTCCTACTACCCCAAATTTATATAAATATGTATGAATTAACATTAATTAACTGCAAGGCTAGTGTACGGGGGAGAGGAACCAGGCTGGTGTGTGTGTCTGTGTGGGGTAAGATGTGGCAGGGGGAAACCAGGGCACTGTATGGAGGATAGGGGAAGGGAGGGTGGGAGACCAGCAGACTGTATGGATGGGGCTTAAGTTGGGAAGGGGCTAGGGGCCACAGGTGGAAAGGGAACAGGGGGCCCACTCCAAGTAGGGCCAGACTCAGGAGGGAGATAGCAGCAGATGGAGAGAAGGGCAACAGAAGCATCTACTTTAAAACCTTCCAGCCCCTGTACGGTGGCTGAGCACAGCTAACGCTGAGACCTCTACACCCAGCCAGCCAGCCAGCCAGCTGAGTAGCTCAGATCCTAGGAACACAAGCAGCCCATCAAATGGAAGCCAGCAAATCAGGTAGTGTGGGAGAAAGGCTAAGCAGGAGATCACAGGGAACAGATTACTCCAGAATCCATTATGACCTATTGTGCATTCCTCTGGAGCAATTGATGCTGTCAGAGAGAGGATGCTGGGCTTGATAGTCCATTGGTCTGACACAACAGGACACTTATGTAAGGAGGGAGTCAGGTAAAGGAACAGGCCTGGAAGGCTGGTCAAGGCAGGAAAAAAGGAGCAAGGCTAGATGATGGATCAAGGCAGGAAGGCAGCAATAGACAAGTACATACCTTGTTGCTCTGAACAAAGACCTGTGACTGCCCCAGGAAGGTATGCAGGGTCAGAGAGGGTTTGAGCCAATCAGGGTGCAGATTGAGTTCCCCAATCAATGGGCTTTCTGGCCAGAAAGGGCAGGGGACAGAGTAGTTTTCTATTGTCACCAGTATGCTGCTGTGGAAAACTCCATAGGTGCTAGTTCAAGTCCCGGGGGGGGAGGATCATCTGTCACTGGTGGCCCTTTCCTGAGTTCCCTGCTTGGCCTTTTATTTACTTCCTTTTCTTCCTGGATGACCAGTAGTTTCCTCCCATGCATCAGCTGGGAGTAATTAGCCCTTTCAGGTAGCTGGGCTACATTCCTTCTCACCGGGTCACACCTTGCAGTAACTTATCCTAGTCCATACTGCAGGCCTGACCCTACAGATACCCAGGAGCATCCCATTAGAGTGGGAATTTTAGAGAATTTACCATGATGTAGCTCCATCCCTTTTAAAAACATACGTATGAAATATTCATGTGTTTTTCTGTCAAGGAAAATAAAAGAAGCTGCAGCTCAGTAACACATGCCAGCCGTTACTCTCAGCTGCCACGCGAGCAGACTATAATGGGGTAGTACTAGGACTGTGACGTGCTTTGAAAAGAAGCCAGGTGGTCTCTTTCTTTCCCTCCTGTATGATGGCAAGCCAATCGCCCTATAGCTATTCTCCAACTTTGTGGTTGCATGGACCACATCTTAATTCAGAGATAGGCTCACAGCTTGCTTATGGGAAAAAGTAATATCAGCAATTGTTTTTATTTACTCCTGTTTATGTGAGTTGGTAGCTGGTAATAAGGAGGAAGGCAAGCAGTATACAGTGAGAAGATGCTCCATAAACCACCGCCAAGTGGTCTGTGAACGTCGGTTTTCTAGTTTACACTTCAAGATGCGGTGTATGAAGCGCGTAGGCAGGAGGCTAGAGCGACTCTGGCGTCGGACTCGATCTGACTCCGACCGTCTTCTCCATAGGGCCCATTTGCGGTCCTATGTTGAGGCTGTGAGGACGGCGAGGAAGGAGTTCCTTGCTGTCCTCATAGCGTCTGCGAAGTCATGCCCGGCGGAGCTGTTTCGGGTGGTGCGGGGGCTGGTTAGTC
>QEPC01008309.1:6745525-6766054 GCA_003113815.1 Sphenodon punctatus
CCCCCTCCCCCCATGTGCCTGCACTCCCCGCACCCCCACCCCGGGCCCCGCAATTTACTTACCACATGGTGGGGCCGGGTCCTCAGCGCCGCCGCCTGCATCCAGGGAGGACTCGGGGAGGCTAAGAGCTGTGTGTGCGTCAGCAGCTCCCAGCCCCCTGCACAGGCTGGGACCCAGCCTGTGCAGGGGGCTGGCAGCTGATGATGCACGTGCAGCTCTTAGTTCATACCGGGGGCACCTCTATTGGGTACCCCCATATGAACTTTCCCCCTGCCTGGCCCCTGCAATGCAAGAGTGCCCCCTGTGGCACTCTTGCATTGCAGGGTCCCTTTATGAGGAGTGGATGGCTCTTCTAGCCACCCACTCCGCATAAAGGGAGAATGCCTCCCTTTTGACCCTGAAGGCTTCCTTAGGAGGTGTGAGTCACCGGTTGCACGCACACAACCGGTGAGAATGTGCGGAGCCACCTCAAAGAACCTTGTTTAGTGAGGCAGACACCTTCAGAAGGTCTCTGCCTCTCTAAACAAGGTTCTTCAAGGTGGCTCCGCACATTCAGCACGATGCCAACGCAGTCATTTTTTTGGTTTGCTTTTTTATTTTAAAGTTGCCGCCACCGGCCAGAAAAGCCCTGGGGGCCAGGCAGGGCATTGCCCCTGCTTTCCTGGAGGGCCCACCGCCACTGCTAGGAAACCCACAGCATGTTTTGTAAAAGGTTCTGGAGTGAAGTAGCAGCTATGGCTGAAACTCTAAAGAGTGTTTTCACTGAGTCTCTCCAATATTTGCCCTCACAGTTTCAGAAAACGCTTCCTGTGACACCTCAGCTAATGATTTAAGGCAGTGATGGGGGAACCTTTTCTCTCCCCAAAGCTATTTGAAAATTAATACAAGCTCCAAGGGCCACAAAGAAGTTGGGGGTGAGGGTGCTTAAGGAAAAGTAGAGTCCAGATCATGGATCTGTGCCATGAATCTATCCCCTGTTCTTCTGTGCAAGTCATCACCTCTGCTCCCTTACTGTGAGCTCAATCTATCAGCGTTTGGTGGCAAGAAACTGGATCCAGGAAGGAACAGGAAAGGGGCCAAATAAAAACTAAACAGAAGCCACATTTGATCCTTAGCCAGAGTTTCCCCATCATACCTGCATACAAGGGTTGAGGGCTGTATAACATCTTTCTTGCAGTTCTTATACATTGTGATAATTAACTTAATGGGTGTTTTCAGACATAACAATAAATTCGTGAAAAATCCATTTCATATTGAAATTGCTCACGCCCTATCTGCTTAATATTCATGCTCTTGCATGTCTGAGTGCCTAATGGATCGTCTCCTCCTATCATGCTTCTATGGTGGCTTGAACTACTAGAGACTGGAATTGGTGATGAGCAGCTATGTGACACTAGCAGATGCATATTGGCAGTGAAGATGATTTCTCTAAACCCAGTCCATGGAGAGGATCGGGGTAGTTTGTTTTCACAAATTGATATTGCTCCTGATATATATGATACACACACATTGGGTGTTATCAATAGGGATGTGTGAACACTGTTCGAAAGTTTCGAACTCAGCCAGTTCAGATGGCCAAACAGAACGCCAAAACCCCCGAACAGTTCGGCTGCATTTGGGTGCATTCGGATGAGTTCCTGGGCAGGAAAAAACTTGGCTGGGAGGCCTGGGGGGGGGGCGGGTGTCATCTGAGGAGGGGTGGAGAGGCTTGGTCTAGCAGCCAGCCTGCCCAGTCACTATTCCTCTTTTCCTCAGACCACTGTCTTGGCAGTCTGCGATTGGCCACGGGCTAGGCTACACAGAGCCAATGGGGCTTGTGGTAAGGCGGGTGCAGCAAGTAACAAAAGTTAATTGCCCTCCCCCCTTCCAATTCCTTCTGAGCTAGCCACTGATCCTGTCAGCAGGTGTTTTCAAAAGTCTCCCTCTCCCAGGAGTTTGTGTTCTTAATCCACTGCCATCCTCCTATTTCACCCATTTCCACACAATTACCTCCATAGTTTTATTTATTTACATTAGATCAGATAGATTTAGGTGTTATACCCGGCATCAAGAAGCAGCCACTCCAGCCCCAGGTCCCACCATCAGGGTTCTGGGGCCGTCATTCCGCTTACAGGGAGTTGTCATTCCACAGCATCAAGAAACAGCCAGCCACTCCAGCCCCAGGACCCACCATCAGGGTTCTGGGGCCTACGTTACAGGCAGGGAGGGCTGTCATTCCACTTCATCCAGAAGCTGCCACTCTAGTCCCAGGATCTACCGTCAGGGTTTTGGGGCCGTCATTCTGCTCATGGGGAGCCGTAGTTCCACCGCATCAAGAAACAGCCAGCCACTCCAGCCCCAGGACCCACCATCAGGGTTCAGGAGCTGTCATTCCACTCACGGGGAGCTGTCATTCCACATAATTAAGAAGCAGCCACTCCAGTCCCCTGACCCACCATCAGGGTTCTGGGGCCTATGTTACAGTCAAGGGGAGCCATCATTCCATGGCATCAAGAAACAGCCACTCTAGTCCCAGGACCCACCATCAGGGTTCTGGGGCCATCATTCCACTCACAGGAACTGTCATTCCACCACATCAAGAAACAGCCACCCACTCTAGTCCCAGTACCAACCCTCAGGGTTCTGGGGCCGTCATTCCGCTAATGGGGAGCTGTCATTCCATGGCATCAAGAAACAGCCAGCCACTCCAGTCCTAGGACCCACCCTCAGGGTTCTGGGGCCTACATTACAGTCAGGGAGGGCTGTCCATCCACATCATCCAGAAGCTGTCACTCCTGTCCCAGGACCCACCATTAAAGTTCTGAGGCCATCATTCCACTCACAGGGAGCTGTCATCCTACCGTATCAAGAAGCAGCCACTACAGCCCCAGGACCCATCCCAAGGGTTATGGGGCCTACATTCCAGACAGGGGGGGGGCTGTCCATCCACATCATCCAGAAACTGCCACTCCTGTCCCAGAACCCACCATCAGGGTTCTGGGGTTGTCATTCCACTCACAGAGAGCCATCGTTCCACTGCATCAAGTAACAGTCACTCAAGCTCAAGGACCCACCATCAGGGTTCTGGGGCCTACGCTCCAGGCAGGGAGAGCTGTTGTTCCACTTCACTGTCTGCAAATCCTCCACCAATGCCAGCCAGCCTGCAACACCTGGCCAAGTAGGGGTGCCAGCCACCAAGTCCTGGTCGGGCCTCTGCTGCTGCTCCAATGATGCCAGTCAGCCTGCAATGCCTGGCCAAGTAGGGGTGCCAGCCACAGTTACTGTGCCCTGGCAATCCAGTGTCTGCTGCTGGTGGTGCTGGTACTGCATGTCAGCCATTTGCTCCTCCCTCTTGTAGATGGGCATAGCTTGGATGACTGCGCCAGCAGGTGAGGGCTGGGTGTCCATGAGATTCACCACCAGGCAAGGCTTGCCCAATTTGCAGTAGAGCTTATTGAGAGGGCCGGCCGTAGCCTAAGCAGGGCCCAGGGTGGGGAAGAAATGTTGGGCCCCATATCTTCGACCGGTGGTCCTAGGGGTGCTTCCCAGCTCAGGGGGTGCTCCCCGGCCCGGGGCGGTGCGTTTCCCAGGCCTGGGCTCAGGGATGGGAGGAGGGGCACTCCCCTCCGCCCATCCCCAAGCCTGAGCAGCCATTCAGATTCTGAACTGGATCACTAACCTGATCCGCTGCCACTGCTGCCATCATCTCCACCGCCACCTCCAGCCTGGGCCCTGCACCAGGCTCAGAGCTTCAGGCATGGTGGGCACCGTGGCAGCAGATTAAATTTCCCGCCGCACTGTCCGCCACCACTGGACGTTCTGTTGCCCCCCCCCCCATTGCTGCCTGTCACAGACTGTCTCAGCCAGGAGAAATGAGGGAGAGAGAGGCAGAGGCCCTGCCTCTCTCTCATTTCCCCTGGCCAAGAGACACTGACAGGCAGCGGAGGGTGCCAGCAGGAGTGAGTGAGAGTCAGAGGCCCCGCCTCTCCCTCATTTCCCCTTGCCGAAACAGCCAGGCAGTGGAGGGGGCCAGAGGTGTGAGGGAGTTGAGGGGGCCAGAGGGGGGGCCTCTGCCTGGTTCTCCCTCACTTCCAGCAGAAGTGAGGGAAGAAAAAGCCTCTCCCTCACTCCGTAGGTGCCTCCCCATCTGTCAGTCTCTCTTGGCCAGGGGAAATGAAGAAGAAGTGGGGCCTCTGCCTCTCTCTCCCTCATTTTCCCTGGCCGAGGCCCGAGAGTGTGACAGGAAGTGGGGTGAGGGGGCACGGAGTGTGGGAGAGGTGGGGCCTCTCCCTCTCCCTCACTTCTGCTGCCCCCCTGCCTGACCCGACCCGAATTATTATTATTTTTAAAAATCAAACCCATACCCACCCGTACCTCCCCACCCCCCCCAAGCGCAGGGCTCTGGGCGGCCACCCCTAGCTGCCCCGCAGTAAGGCTGGCCCTGTTGAGATTGGTCGAGTATGATGCCAGCTTGCAACGCCCGGCCAAGTAGGGGTGCCAGCCACCAAACCCTGGCCGGGCCTCTGCTGCTGCTCCACCGATGCCTGGCAGCCTACATCACCCGGCCTCTGCTGCTGCTGCTGCTGCTGCTGTCGCTGGGTCTCAGATGGCCAGCCATGCCCCCATGGGTACCCCTGGAGGCTAAGCGTCGAGCCTGCCTGCCCGGGATACCCGGGGTGCCAAGCCCCAAGCCTTCCCGGTCTCTGCTGCTGCTGCGGCTGTATCTCTGATGTCCTACCATGCCCCCACAGGCCCCCCTGGAGTGCCCCACGCCGTCAGGTGGTGCCTAACTTTCCGAACGTTTGAGGGGTCCAAACTCCACGGGACCGAACCCATGACCTCGAACTAAGTTTTTCATCCAAACGTCTGAACGTCCAAACTCCAGTCTGTTCGCACATCACTAGTTATAAAATGTAACCCTACCCAGGGGCATAGCTACCATGAAGCGAGGGGCCCTAGGCCTTGAACTCTTGGGGTAGGGGGTTCTTTGCAAGTGGCCTGTGTGCTGCTAGGAAATGTTCAGAGTGGATTGGGAAGGTGTGCTGATCCTGCTTCCTCCCCTCCCCCTTCCATGCTCAGGCTGTTTGTGTGTATCCATCGGTGGTTTGCAGTCAGGCTCCTGGTTGGTCCTCTAGAGTGGTGGGGGCTGTCACCCGTCCTCATCTTCCCACCTTGGAAACCTCCCCTTTAGGGGACCCTTGAGCCCAAGCCTGCCACAGTCTTGCTATGCCACTGACATTTCCTTAAGCACCCCAGCTCCAACTCCTATCAGACCGTGGGACTTGTACTCATTTTCAAAGTGGCTCTCAAGAGTAAAAAAGTTCCCCACTTTTGCTCCAAAAATCACTGAAAATGCAGTTTGCCAACATTGCCTATCACAGAGAGTCCCAAAACACTGTCTTGTATTTCCCACGCCCCAGGCTGTAAAAAGAGGTTGCAGGAAGAACACTGAGACACAAATCTGAAGGTTCCTGGGATCACTCTTTTTTCCTCGTACCCACTCTTGGGCTACAGCATCTCATGATGACAGAGTTTTCCTGCAAGAAGTTACATGTGGCCAGCCCTTGAGGAAAATGATCCAGCTCCTCACGTGACTGGCAAGTTCCACATCATCCAGCAATTATTTCATTTCTGCTAGTGCAAGTGTTACATACAGAACAGCCCTTCTTGGGGTGCAATCCTCACCTGTTAAAGTCAATGGCAGTCTTGTAATTTACCTCAGTGGGTTCAGGATTGCAGCCCTAGCCTAGGTAATGTTGACCAAAGTTTACTTATAACCTGGGATTTTTTTCCAAATTTTCTTTCTAATTGCCTGTATAATAACAAAATTATAGTTACACTATCTATCTTATTAGAGAAACAAAAAACCTACGGTTTTACAAACTTAGTTAAGGCACATTCATACCAAGCAAACTTTAACAAACCTAGAAATTGTGTGTTAAGGCTCCCGCCTTAACTTCCACACCATGTAAGCAGTAAAGATGTTGTATGGCTTCGCATACTGTGCTTGCTTACAACTTAGGCTCCATGCACCCACACTTTGCCTTGGTCTTTCAGCTCCAATCCTCTTCCTTTGCAGGTTGGGGGCAACACTAAAGCTGAGCAGGATACACGTTGACATTAAATGCATGGAAAGGCCAATGGAAAAAATGGAGGAAACATTAATGCTAGTTTGGAATTAAATTATATCTCATTAACTGTTTCTGAAATAATACAATGGAGATGCATCTTGGGGAGTGTGTGGGGGAAGATGTGGAATAACAAAGGCAGCTGGGAGAGATGGTGGAATGACAGGGAGGAGGATATAAGGATGAAGTACAGCAGGAAGGAACTTGGTGGAATAATAGGAGGAATGCCATAAGAAATTGGTAGAATGTCGAGATTTTTGGTGATGTAAATGATTGGCAGGAGTGATAGGAGACCATGGGGAACACTACCATCATGCTATTAAGCACCATAGCTGCGTCCTTGTTGTTCTAGTCTCTATTGCCTCATTGTACTTTACACCTCCTCTCCTGGGTGGTGTTTTCTCTTTTTTGGGGGGGAGGGGTTGTCATCTCACACACTCTGTCGCATTCTCTATTAGAGATTATCGTCATTATAGTGGTCAGGAGTCTTGCAATTTTGGGGGAGGTGAGTGAAGTTTATTGGGTAGTCTAGACCTCTGGGTTGCGTGTTATGGGGTTGGAAGCTAGTAGATTAGACTGGGGGTGGGGTGGGGGGTGGAAGCTGAAGTCAAAACTTTTCTATTTTCTAAGAGTGAAGTGGTGGTTAGTGGGTCACAGTGAGTGAGGGGCAAATAAGTAGTGGGTTAGAGTACGTGGGGATGATCCCAAATAAAAGGAATTTAAATATAAGGACATAACTAGTCAATGTAGTTGTTTGATGGTGGCATATTTACATGCTGTTAGTCACCTGTGCAGTGGGGAGATGTATTTGATCTAGTGCCACAAAATGGAGATCTGGAATGTAAATGAAAGAGAAATTCTTGCCACATTGTAAGTAGAGTAATGATGTAATACTGGACAGGGAGGAGCGTGCCGTCCTAACTTTAGTGTTGCCCCCAACCTGCAAAGGAAGAGGATTGGAGCTGAAAGACCAAGGCAAAGTGTGGGTGCATGGAGCCTAAGTTGTAAGCGAGCACAGTATGCGAAGCCATACAACATCTTTACTGCTTACATGGTGTGGAAGTTAAGGCGGGAGCCTTAACACACAATTTCTAGGTTTGTTAAAGTTTGCTTGGTATGAATCTGCCTTAACTAAGTTTGTAAAACCGTAGGTTTTTTGTTTCTCTAATTTCTTTGGGTTTTTTAAAAACACAATGCAAACACGTGACAGTGATTTCTGATAGTATATAGATGGGAACAGATTATAGTAGATGTATACATGATGGGCAGAGGATTAGCATTGATGGGGAAGGTGCAGCCTGGTGAGAGAGAGACCTGCTGCCACCCGATTGCCTCCTCCCCTGGCTGATCATGACCCCATGGCGCTGGCAGGGGGAGAGGGCCCTGGCCTCCACAGACAGTCCCGGTGGGCTGCTCCCTCCCACTTAGAGCCTCGTGGGGATCAGCCTCCCTCCAAGGAGAAGGGAGGAAGGACTCACTGAGCCGGCCAAAGAGGGCAGGAGGGAGTGACTGATAGCAGGCGGGGCTTGCACCGCGAGTGAGGCAGAGACTCAGAGCAGCAGCACCAGTGTGAGGAGGAGCCCCCGCAGCCTTCCCACAACCCATGGCTCCTAACGGGGGTAGGGGAGCGAGCAGAGTGGTGTTCCCCCCCCCCCGCGCTGCTGCTTGAGTCAGCCGATGCCTCTTAGGGAAGCTGCTCCCCTTGCTGCTCCATTCAGTCCCAGTTTGAGCTGGCTTTAGGGACTGAGTGAGTGGAGGCTTTCCTGCCATTGCAAGACCCAGCCATGGACCTACCCCTGCCCCGTATTGATGCCCCTTGCTCCCTCCACGAGGAGGCTGCAGGGCCCCCACTCCAGTTACTCACTCGCGATTTCCCCTCGGTGCCTCCAGGTTGCAGGGGGGAGAGCTTGGACACGCATGGGTAGTCTCAGCCGCCGCCTCCCGCCGGCTGAGCTTGTCCTGGGTACAAACTGTCGGCTGGGAGGCGCTGAAGGTGGCCGCTGCTGTCCGCACACCTGCTGCTCCTCCTCTAAGCCCCGCAGACTGTGCTAGGCTAGTCAGTGTCATGTCAGTTACACAGTGCCCTGCTTCCCAACTCTCGGCTCCTCTCCCCTATCCAGGACCCAAGAGCCGGGGAAGCAGGGAGCTGTGTAAGTGACATGACACTGACTAGCCTTGTCACTGTCATGTCAGTTACACAGCGCCCCGCTTCCTGGCTCCGCTCCTCTCCCCTATCCAGGACCCGAGGAAGCAGGGAGCTGTGTAACTGACATGACACTGACTAGCCTAGTCAGTGTCATGTCAGTTACACAGCACTCCGCTTCCGGCTCTGCTCCTCTCCCCTCTTCGGGAAAAACACACACAGGCAGCGCGAGCAGCCAGAAGGGGGCAGATTTGTGCCACCGCTTTTGCACATGCATGAGCTAAGTCCCATAAAAGCACACACACATGTAGCGCCCCCTTGGCTACTCCCTTGTCTCTATGTCTCCTGGGGAGGGGTCCAAGGAGTTCAAAAATATGTTAGGAAAATAAAGAGGTGAGTATAAAAGCAAGTTCCATTATCATTGGAATGCGAAAGAATCTTCCAGTCCATAGCACATCTACAAAATCAGGATAAAGATGGGGGGAAAGTCATCCCAAAGTGTGTCTGTAAACAGTTGTTATGGGACCACTCCCTCCTGCCCTCTCCCCCCCCCCCCGGACACGTTAAGTTCAGTCCTCACCAATCAAGTCAATGGGAGTTTTGTCACCAGCTTCAAAAGGTTCAGGGTCATCACTTGTCTATTCTCACAAAGTAATCTCTCCGGCTCCCCATGAATAGGCTAGGAAATTAAGATTAATTTTTAACCGCACTCCCATGTCACCCCTTTCATTCCAAGAGGAGGCTGTGGGAGTGAGCCTTCCTTTTAGCAGCTTCTCTTGGGTCATTGTACATGACCTGTTTATTATTTTGCAGAGTTGGGGGCGGCGCTGTGTCATCACAAGAAATTTTAGGGCACAAGTGAGGTGAAGGAGGAAAGAAGAGATGTCTCCTGAAGCTTGGCATTATTGCTTTGGAACTAGGATCTTTGCAGAGAATTATGAAGGATAATTTCAAAGGGATTGTTTTCCAGCTGAGGTAATTTAACAGACCTTTCTTGTCAGCAGCAGGGGCATAAGCTATCATAGGGACAGGAGGGACCTTTGTCCCGGGGCCCAAGCTGGGGAGGGCCCCACAAATCCTGTCCTGTTGGGGTGTGGCCGGGTAGAGACAGAGCTGAGCGGAAGAGCCTGCAATGTGAGACCCACTCGCTGGGCAGCACAGGATGGAGCAAGCGGCAATGGCACCAGGCAGGTAGCGCAGCTGCAGCCCCAGGGCTCAGGCACAGCAAGTGGCGGGAGGGAGAGGTGCTGGGTGGAGAAAGGAGAGTAGGGGTTGGGACAGGGGCAGGGTCCCGAGTTGACTGCGTTGCTGCAATTTGCAGTGATTTTTGCAGAATCAGCCAATCCTCGCAGTGCTATGTTGAAATTGCAGTGACACCGCAGTGGGGGCTGTCTGCAGGATCTTTAAATCCTGTCTCAGGCATACACTTGTCGCCTGACCCCAAACTAAAACTGCTGCTGCAGCTGCTGTCTGTCCGGGAGGTGTGACCCTGACCCGAGGGTAAATAGGCCCCTGGGAGATGAATTGTGGGTGGGTGGAGTCTGAAGGCCCTATGTTTGGGTGAGGGAGGTCTGGGGCTTTAATATATGTTTGATTAGCAAAGCTGTGATTCTATGTCAAACCTGTTGCAAATTTGCTTCCCAGCATGCATAGTTATGCAAATCAAGTCAGTTATGCAAATATTAATGCTCACGGTGAATTTGCAGAATTTGACTTCACTGGTTGCAGAATTTTAACAATTTTTGGTGCCGTGAACTCAAGTCCCTGGACAGGGGAGAGGATGGAGATGAGGTGGAGGGATCAAGTCCATTTCTTGCATCTAGGCCCATTCCAACCAAGCTGCGCCCCTGATTGTCAGGCCTGCCCCATAAAATACAATTAAAATCAAACTCCTGCACAGCCTACACACAAGAACCAAGCTTTTATCAGCTGCCTCATTAAATGTTATGCATTCTTCATAGCTTAGAGCCATTAATCTTCAACTTCACCTATGTTATTTCATCTTAATGTGTCTGGAGGATTAAATAAATATTGCATTAGCATCTGCAGGAAAATGAATCTTCAATTTTTTCCTGGAGTGAGTCATCTGCTCCATGGATACCATGTTCATTTTTCACAGTGTCTGCTCCTAATAAACACTTATGGTTTTAGTGCATGTCTTAACTTGCACGTGCTGTATGAAAGAACAACAACTGGTGAGCATATTAGAGTATGGAAAATTCACATGAAACACTAATGTTGGGTGGAGAGGAGCACCTGCGAATAAATTCAACCTGGATGTCATTAAGTTTAAAGAAATAAACAAGTTATGACAATAAACAATTCTCTGCTGTGCACAGGATTTTAAAAGCAGCAGCAATATAACTGGGTAAGTCAGATTTAATGTACAACAGTTCTGGGTTGTCTTTTTAAAAAGATACATAAATTAAGGTGGCGTGCAGCCAAGAAGCTGCATGCAAAAGCCTAGGAAAAAGTGTCAATAGTTCAAAAGTCTCTTCTTGGCATTAGAACAACATAGGCTGCTAGTAAGGGTGAGGACATTTCTGAACCCCTTCCAAAACGGAGAAAGGTTTGAGGTTTGTTCCAGGGTTTAGGCTGCAAGCTTGAACTGGTTCTTCCTTTCCTAAAGGAAGCACAGCAGAACAGTAAACTCACAAGACTGAAAAAAATCTAATATTTTTAAAACCAAGGAAAAATAAAAATTGGTTTCTCTTATGTGTTCTTTGTTTAGCGTCTTCAATGACACTTGGGCAATGTTTGTAATCTTTTCTTGGCTGCCATTACTAGCCTCCTAGTCTGGAAGAACATAGTTTAGTTCTTTAATTCATCGGGTAAACCAATACTTTGTTGTTGTCTGTGCTCTACTTTGATTTGCATAAATATGCATATTAATTTAATTTGTGCACATTTAAAATAGTCCATTGTCTAAATTTGATGCTAGGCAAGGTAAACTTTTTAAACAACAAACAAAAACAAGTTAATCGACAGTTGTGACGAACAGCAGTCCAGCCCAGCTGCAAGTCCCTTCAGGATTGGTGCCACTCACATTTTTTTTTTGGCTGATGCCTTGATTCTTAGATCCTTTAGCTGTTTATTTTGTAATTGTCTCTTGCCATTGTTGCTTTTGCTGTAGCACTGACTTTCTTCCTTCTCTACCTCTAGGCCCCACTGGCCTGCTACTCACTCTTGACCATTTTACCAGCTTGTCAATAAGGATATCATGAGGGACTTGTCAAATGCTTTGCTGAAATCCAGATATATTACATTCACGACATTCCCACGATCCACTAAACTAGTAACTTGATGAAAAAGGAAATAAGATTAGTCTGGCATGACTTATTCTTGGCCAATCAATGCTGACTTCTAGTAATCACTGCATTGTTTTCTAGATGCTTACAGACTGACTGCTTTAAAATCTGTTCTAGTATCTTTCTAGGTATCGATGTCAGGCTGACCAACCTATAGTTTCCTGGATCCTCCTTTTTTTTCCTTTTTGAAGTTAGGGACAACATTTGTGCATCTCCAGTCTTCCGGCACCTCACCCATTCTCCAAGGCCCTTTTTATATGGGCCGTAGTGCAGGGTGGGATGGGGTGGGGGTCGGTGTGTGCTGCGGTCTGTGCGTGGTGGGTGGGGGGAGGGTGTAGCCCATGTAAAAAGGCCCCAAGAGTTCTCAAAGACNGTGGGATGGGGTGGGGGTCGGTGTGTGCTGCGGTCTGTGCGTGGTGGGTGGGGGGAGGGTGTAGATGGGCGCACACCCATCTACACCCACCTCCACCCATCTACATGCACGGAGCAGCCGCCGTTTTTGCTGGTTGCTCAATGCATGGGGGATGGATGGAGGTGGATGTACATGCATGTGCATGGGACCATGCACACATGCACGCATTCACATCCACCCACCGTGAGATTTACATGGACGGCACCCACGCATGAACACCCAGATTTCTGTGTGTTCATGTGTGGGTGCTGCCCATGTAAAAAGGCCCCAAGAGTTCTCAAAGACAATATACAGAGGTTCTGAGGCCGTTTTTAGACGAGCGCGCGGTGCGCTCGCGTGTCATTGCCAAAATACCGCGAGACAGGATTAGACGAGATGCTGCTGCAAGTCACACGCATGGGAGGGGGACGCACATTCTTTTACGGCCGCAATCTGACCACCTCAATTGCCGACCCGGTCAGATTGCGGTCAGAAAAGAATGCGCATCCCCCTCCCGTGCGCGTGACTCACAGCAGCGTCTCGTCTAATCCTGTCTCGTGGGATTTTGACAACGACGCGCGAGCACACTGCACACTCGTCTAAAAATGGCCTGAGAGTACATGAGCTGAGGTTAGCAAGGAGGTCGGCTATCCTAGACTACCCAGCAGGAACATGAGTTTCTCACATGAGTCACTAATGCATGACAAAAATAAGAGTAAAAGGTGGGGAAAACTGATTGCCTGGCTGCCTATCTGTTTTTTTCCTTGAAATTCACCCATGAGCATAGCTTTAAATGACATGGAGGGGCCACAAAAGGCTGGGTGGTGAGTTCCCAGGGTGGCTAAGGTGTTCTGAAATCTGTGTCGGTGTCTCATGCATAGAGAAAGGTGCATTCTGAAATCAGAGATAAACTCTCATGTTAGTACACCAGACCCTTGCATGGCATGGGAGTTAAGGCACATGGGAGTTACCTGAGGTGGCTTTTAAGTTCCAAAGCTGTGTTTGCATCTCATTTACAAATATTTTTTTCACAGATAGTAGAAAAAGTGTGGTGTAGAGATGGTAGAGAGAGACTATTGTGCCTTTTTTCCTGCCTTAACTTACAATTTCCATGCCTGGTGCTGTTTAATGGGAATTGTAAGTGACGTGATTCCTTAAAGTTTTTTTTTTTTTAATAGGATACTGGTTCCCTAAAGTATTGTTTTCGAAAGGGTTTTTTGGATAGGAAAGTGCCTTAACTTACGTGCCAAACCCAAAAAGTTTTTTTGGGTAGAAATTTTCTCCCATTTTTGTGAAATACCATGCAATGTTCCCTTTTTTTAGTTCTGCTGCCGCAATCTAATGCTGAGCAGTGTAACCCTTTGGCCAAGTGGATCATAAGGAAAAGCCTTAACGTAAATTTGTATGGCAATTGAGAGTAAGAGGAGGAGTGTTTTTGACTGCTATTTAGCAGAGAAACTCTTTTTTCATTTTGTGATCTTGCAATTTCCCCTCGATAACTGTAATCATGATATGGTGTTTTGAAATCATTTAGCATTAGTCAAACACTGCTCCCATTGTAGTCAGCAGAGTTAGGCTGACTGAGTATTTTGGCAAATCTCTCCCAATCTAGCATTTCATTGGATGAAGTGGGTGGATCTGTAAGGGTGCTTTTGTTATGTTTTGTTTGGGGTTTTTTTGTGAGGAAAGGTTGAAGGAGCTGGGTATGTGTAGCCTTGAGAGGAGAAGACTAAGGGGAGACATGATAGCGGTCCTCTACTACCTGAAGAGCTGTCACAGAGAGGATGGCAAAGACTTTTTCTCTCTTCCCCTGAAGGCAACCCATATAATGGGTTAAACCTGGGGTGGGGAACCTTTTCGAGGCTGGGGGCTGCATTGTCGGTCCCTGAATGTGCCGGGAGCTGCATGTCAAAATCAATTTTAAAATCAATTTAAATCAATTAAAAATCAATTAAAACAATGAGTACACACACCCCCAAACACACACACACACACACAGAATATTCACACACACACAGAGAATATTCACACACTCTCGCTCTCTCAAACAGCTTACATACACACTCTTGCTGCTACCACCAATGTTACTGTTTGCAAATGTCCCTCAGCCATTTCCTGAAACTGCCATGCTGGAACTACATTTCCCAGCATGCCAGATTCAGGAAATGCCTGGACCTGGCATGGAGGGATATTTGCAAGTAGTAACAGGCGGCAGCAGCAGTATCACAAGCAGCAGGGCAGGTGATAGGCGCTTCAAGGCAGGGTGAGTGGGGCATTAAGGAAGGTGCGGGTGGGTGGAAGGGCCAGTGGTGGCTCCTCTACCTCCGCCAGGTTGCTGAGGGAGAGGTAAGCTTGAGTAAATTTGTGTGGCCCGCAAAAGTCCGCCTGGGCCACAGAGAGGCGGGTGCGGGTGACACAACAATGAAGCAGGGTGACAGGGTGGCGGGCCAGATGAAATTGCCCACAGGCCAGAGGTTCCCCACCCCTGGGTTAAGCATTAGAAATAAGTTCCTTCAGTAAGAGCTGTTATTACCGTTATATGTGTGTTCAGTATTTACTGTTATGTGTATGTGTGGTGCTGTCCCCCATCATAACTGACCATGACTGAGTGTATTGCTGGGAGGTGTGTGTGTGTCTTTAGTGGGGGGAGATTGTGTGTGTGGGAGACTGTGGTTGTGTGTGTGTTTGTGTATAGTAGTGGGAGGTGTGTGTGTATCTGTGTGTTTCCAGAACCTTTGTAACAATACATTTTAATCCTTTAAAATTTCCTTCTGCAAGGATAAAACACACAAACCAAACAAATGTTTTTAGACCCCCCCCACCCCCCAGGTTCACTAATTTCAGACTTTGTATAAGGAACACATTTGCAAATAAATTCTCATTTGCCACTTTCAAAGTCTGTGCACACACTGTATTGTCTCATACTAGTTGCCTAATATTATCTAATAAGCATCAAACTTTATTGCATTAGGGATAAAGCGGCATCTTCTAGCCCCTCCCAAATGCCATTTTAAAACACGACAAAGGCCCCATCATTCACCAGCAGGAAGAAGACATTTAGTCTGAATTTTACCGCATGGTCAGCATTACAGACACCCTCCAGAAAATAACAGAGAGCCAGCAAAGATGCAGTGCCTGAAAATTCTAATACAAAGCAATGGGAGGCTTTGCATTAGAATGCCAATGTGCCTTAACTTATGACACTCCATAATTTACATTGTCCATGTCTTCACAAGGCATTCCATATCCTCCGGGCTCTACGGGGGTGGGGGGGGGGCAATGGAAAAAGGGTAGTCCAAGACAATGCTGTCCATCTCTATGACACTGTGGTGGGCGCAGGCAGCTGCGATCATCGGGGGGCCATCTCCACCCTGAAGTCGATCCGCCTTGTGATGGATCACTAGTGTTGCTTGAGAAGCCCGAATGCCTGTTCCACCACTGCCGGTTGAAACAACCCTATTCCAGTGTGCGGGCCATGGGATAGGCATTCATGAGCCACTGCATCAGCGAGCAGGCCAGGTCCCCCAGGATTAATGGCTTCATGGGCACCCCCTCAATGTTGGGCCTGGAGTCTCCCTGATACATTCTGGTGAAGAAGAGGGACTGGAGCAGGATGCGGGTGACGGGGCGTCATGGCTCTTGACTGAACAGCTGGTGAAGACTCCATGAACCGGGCACGGTCATCCACAACGCATCAAGAACACATCCATGAACTGGGCACAGTCGTCCACACAACTGCCTGCAGGACCACAGAGTGGTAGTCCGGCTGGTTGATGTCATGGCTGGGCGGGGGGGAAAGGGGCAGGGAGGCTGAAGATGGTGATGTGGTGCTGTTCATCCCTCTGATGCAATTGGGGAGACCCACCATGGAAGTATTCTATTACCTACTACGGGTTAATGAGTTGCACCACCCTGCTGAGCAGCAAGGCCTCAACAGCCTCACAGAACTCCAACAGGATGACACCCATGGTGGATGTTCCGACACTGAACTGCTGGGCAATGGAGCAACAGGAGTCTGGGATTGTGATGATCCAGATCTTGATAACCACACACTGTTCCATGGGGATAGGGATCCTCATCGGCATCCACATCCTCTCCAGGCAAGGATGGAAGATGTCAGCTATCCTGAAAACCAGGTGGTGGGACATCTGGAAATGGGCCTCCCACTCCATGTCACCACAAGTGGTGTTACAACCAGTGCTCCCTGAGTTTTTGTTTTGGCATCTGACCTTTTTTTTTTTTAATGATTTTTCTCTACTTGGTGACTTTTCCTCAAAACCTGCCCTGTTTTAACTAAGTTGTGCTTTGACCTCAGTGTGAACCCGGCAGGCTCTGGCCACAAGATTCCTGGGCTGATTCCTGGGCTATACAATGCAGGCCCACTTCATCAGAATGATAATTAGCATCAACCTGGCTTGAGCAACCCACCCTGTATTGTTGAGCGGGGCAGCGTCAGGAAGGACGTGTCCCAATGCAACTGGAGAAGAGTGGTCTAATCAGGCTGTGATCTGCATCTAAGACAAAGGATGACTGCACAGCCTGAGCTTAAATCAATCAGGGATAGGAGCAAGCAGGAATGCTTCTCAGGAACTGTATCCTAGCAGGCCTGGCCTGGGTGAGATACATAGGAAGCACCTCTTAGTAATGCATTTCCTTTGATTACTGTTTTTTTTGTGAAACAAAAGCAACCGCAGTGTCCATTTGTGAGACACTGAAGCTCCTTTTCAAAAAACCTCCTAAATTTAATCAAACTTTGTTCTTGGTCCTCACACGCTCACCATGCCCAAGGGGCAAAATTTTGGTTTAAATACAGTCCCTTCGGAGCCCCAGTTAGTTCAGTTGATCTGATCCCCTCAGACTGGCTGTTCTTACTGTTGCTGTTCTCACAGTCGCTACTGAAATCACTGCTGCTAATATCACTGCTACTGAAATCACTGCTGCTAGTATCATTGCTGCTGAAATCACTGTCATGCTGCCTTGCTTGCCTAGATAGACCAAGGGGCCTTGCCTGACAAGCGCTCGGGTTGCCTATCTCCTTGCTGGTGCATTCAGCGAACCCAGCGCTGTCCCGACTGAGTAGCGGGGGTCCAGGTTGAGAGATCCTGTTGCCTGACCACTGAGTAGTGTTACCAAAGGTGCCTTTTCCCACAAAACAGCAGAACCCCCTTCCCCCACCTGGCAAAGCAGCACCCTGTAAAACACAGTTTGATGAATGAACCAGAGAACTGAGGGGCCCAGGATGAGGGGTCAAGAGTTCAGTCAGCCTGTGCTAAAGTCGAGGAGGTGAAATACCTCTTGCAAAACCAGTCTAGTCTCAGGGAAGGATTTAGGAGGAGCCCTGAGTAAGACATGGGGCAATCGAGCAGAGGGCTGCCCCCTTTTTGATAAGAACACCTGGTAAATATGGGAGACTCCTAGCTACCAATGGCCCTCCAGGTGTGATCACAAAAGGTCCTTAAGTGCCCCATGTTCCCAAAACTCACCTAACTATTGTTCTCTTCCTGTCTCTTTGGAAAAACCCCATGCCCTATGTTGATACTTTTTCACTCCTTTAGAAACACCAAAGACCCTGTGTTCATGCTCTTCTGTTTCTCAAAGACCCATCTGGAGCTTTCCCCTTGTTTCACTCCCGACATCTCTGAAAATCCTTTCTCAGACCCCCGGCACCTCCCTGATTCTTTGTGCAAGTCCCTATAACTGCCCCAGGTTTCCCTGTCCAAGTTGAGTTGATCTTGAATGTGGACACGTGCAGATTACTCTGTATGGGACCATCTTAAGGATTACTCCCAGACACACACACACACCCCTGGTCTGTCATCTTCACCCCCCCACCCCCCGAACATTGCAGGATCTACGGAGCCACTGTCTTCTTGCAACAGCCAGGATAGGTAACCGCTTTCCTTTGGGGTTTTTGCCACCCATTGACCCCATCTCTGTCTCTCTCTTTCTCTCTCTCCCCTCGCCTAGTTACTTTCACTTTCCCAGCCGCCACTTATATTACTGAGCCAGCCAAACCGGAGGCTTGTCTTTGTTTTATAATGTGTGGGGGTGTGTGTCTGTGTTTCCTTTCTCCCTCATTATATCATTGTAATAAAGAACCCCTTTTTCTTGAAGCACCTAGTTTCCTGTCTGGTACTTTGGGAAGGGGTACCCCCCCCAACTGGGAGTAGCGTGCCATGTCTCGGGCTGATCCTTTTGGCACAAGTGACCTCACACGAGTTAATGTGGCTAATTCCCCCTAAATTTAAGAGGTCATTTGGATATTGGGGTACCGGCCCCCAATATTCACTTGTGGGAGGGGTCATGTGTCTAACAGTAGGCATAAGGGAACTCCCGCCTATCTGCCTCACACAGACACAGTTAGGCTCCCTTACCACCCTAGCCAAGGCATCCCCGACTGTGTGTGTTGGGCTTGAGGGCTTGAGTGACTCGGTGGGCTAAGCCCACAGACTTCTTCCCTCCTTGGATCGCTACTTCTCCAGTCCCCACTCCCACATGAAGGCTTGTCGTACAGGAGGCTGCCCTGGTGCTACTGTACTGTCTGACTCGGAAAAGGGGCTATAAAAGATCCATTCCTTTGCCCTCCCTCAGAACAGTACATTTTAGGAAAGATGAAGCGCTGTGTCTTTCTTCTCTCCCTCTTCCTTTAAATCTCCTACTGTTTGTGCCCTGGCACAGGCAGACACCCCCTCCCCCCCTCTCTCTCTCTTTTAAAGTTAGGAACTTCATGCTGCATCCTTGTGTAACCATTTAATTGATTTGAGTGTCCCATTGCTTGATTGCTTTTATGTACCCCCTTTTGTCCCCACAATAAATTGAAAACTTTATGTTGCACCTTAAGATATTTCTTCCCTTTTTAAAAAATTCTCTGGGTGATGCCGCCAATTTACACACAAAAGATCCCTAACACTCGTGTGCCCTATTTAAAAAGGCAAGTTTAATTCCCCAAATTGAGCATTTTTGAGCCCATGTCTGGCCACTGGGGCCCACTCTCTAGGGAAACTCAGTGGACACACGTGGAACAAGGACATGTGTTAACAGTGGCCAGGACCATCTCCCACCAAGCCATTGTCCTGGGCAGGACCCATGCAAACAGGGTGATGGGCATTGCCCAGTGAAGGGCGAGGATCGCTGCATCGAGGTTTCCAGACAGGTAACCCTTCCTTTGTCTGCATTGCCACCAGAGAGGCATGGTGCTGCTGGATCTGGACTACTGCCCTGTGCTGGACCTGGTGGGCACCCCACATTTGGCTACACTGCAGCCAAAGGCTGCTGAGGAGCCCGAGGCCTCGTTGGTGATGGCCTCATGCCAAGTGCAGCAGATGGTTTGCACTGTCTGGATCTCTTGGTTGCATGCCTCTTCACAGATGGGGACTTGGTCTGATTCTGATCCCGGCCTGGGGAGACCACCCTATGCCAGCCCTGTAGGTCTTGCTCTGGTGCAGCTTGTGAGCAACGTTGGGTCACAGCATCTCTCCTGGGGGACTCTTGTCCCTCGTTCCACCATCCCATGCTCAGTCTGTGTACTTGACCATGTCCTGCCATGTCCAAGGCCATTCCTTGTGCTGGGGTCCAGAGTGTCGGGCATAGAGGTGTTGGAGTGTGTGTGACACCTTGGCCCTGGCTGACGTTCGGCTGAGGGATGATGTGTAGGGGCTTGTGGCTGACCCCTCTTTCAGGGCGACTGGCTATGGGCTTGTGAGCCAGTATATGCATCCCCTAGGTCATCATGTGGCTGGGCCAGAATGTGAGGAGAGGACCACTGAGCTGGGCTTCTGGGTGTTGGGGCCTGCTGGACCAGCCCTCCCCTGCGGATGATGGGACTGTGGGATGTGAATGAGACCATGGCTTTGCAGAAGATTTGTGAGCTTTCTGAGTTTCGCCTTGCCTTGCAGTGGGGAGTTCCTCTCTGCCACTTTCCTTCACCACTGCCTTTCTGTGAGTGAGGAGATATGCACGGGCCTGGCACGAGTGCCTTGATCGGATGCTGGTGCTGCTCCCTATTTGCATGAGGAGCAGCCATGCTCCATGCCCTGTACACGGTCTGGACATGCCCGGAGGGTCAGGTCATGCTGGAGAGTGGGAATCCTTTTGACCCCCATTATATGGTGACTCAGCATAAGCTTGTGAGGGACTACCAGAGGGGCATGTATCAATGAGAGTTGTATGCAGAGGAAGCTGGGTTCCCCACCCAGGTCCCCAGCAGTAGGGACCATCACCACCCTGGAACTTTGCACTATGGCCCTGCCCTCCATAACTCCACCCCTTTAATTCCTCCCTGCAGGGCCCTGCTCCCCCACCCTAGAAGGTGAGATGAGGTGAGTGGGGGCAGGGCCCTGCAGGAAGCAGCCACCCACAGAGGTTACCAGGACTGGCCTCCCTATGAGGCCTCTGTTGGTATATGCAACAGCCATAAGTTAATGCCTGCTGTATTAAGAACAGTAATTGACTCTAGAGCCACCAGATGGCGCTGCTAAGTTTATGTGTACATGGAAGGGAGATGGGGTTTTGCAGTTGAATTCCTTTGTGTAACCACTCCTTCTTCCCTTCTCTCTCATTGTCTCAGTCTCCATTTTGTCT
>QEPC01008309.1:6771716-6785028 GCA_003113815.1 Sphenodon punctatus
CCCCCCCCCCCCCCGAAAGCTGGCATCTGATGTATGTATTTCTCAGGAACCATTTGAGAGAAAATACTTAACGCAAGTTTTATTTATTTATTTATTTAACAAATTTTTACCCTGCCCCTCCTGCCAGAGCAGCTTGGGGCAACTAACAAGTATAAAAAATAAAAATACAATATAAATATAATAAATACAAATATATATATAAAAACATAAAAACAATACAGTCCACTAAACAAAAGAAACCCCCCACCCTAACCCTCAAGCCCCCCACCCTACCCATCTCCCGCACCAAAAGCGTGGTGGAATAGCCAGATCTTACATTGTCGGCAGAAGGAGGGGAGACCCAGGGCCACCCAGGACTTCACTGGGAGTTCCACAACCCTGGGATGGCCACTGAGAACGTCCTCTCCATAGCCACCCCCCGAGCCACTTAGGGAACTTTGAGAAAGACGCTCCTGGCAGATCGCAGGGTCGATCCAGAAGCCGGTGTGTGTGTGTGTGTATGTGAGGTGGTCATGTAGATAGGTGGGGCCCACAGGGTCATATAGGGCATTATAGGTAAGCACCGAAGACAATTGGCAGTCAGTGCAGAGCTTGGAGCACTGGTGTAATGTGCTCATGGTGACCCGTCCCGTTAGGAGGTGGGCTGCCGCATTCTGCACCAGCTGCAGTCACTAAACCATCACCATGGGTAGCCCCATGTAGAACGCGTTACCATAATCTAGTCTTGAGGTGATAAAAGCATGAATGATAGTGGCCAGGTCGGAGTCTGAGACAAATGGCCGAAGCCACCGCATCAGATGTAACTGGCGAAATGTGCTCCTCACCACAGCCCCACCTGGTGATCCAGGTGGAGCTGGGAATCGAGGAGCACTCCCAGACTACGAACCTGGGGGACCAGCAGGGGGCAAATCCCATCAATGACAGGGGATGCCACACCCACTGCCTTACCCACTAACATCACCTCCGTCTTGTCGGCAGTGGCGCCTGTAGCCTGGGGGCGCCTGGGGCAGTGTCCCGCTCTCCTCCGTCCCCCCGGTGCCACACTGACTGAGTGCTCTGTCTCTGCCGGGGGCTGAAATTCACATCGGAACGCTGCGCTGCTCTGACTGCTGCAGTTTGGCTGCAGTCAGAGCAGCGCGGCGCTCCGATGTCAATTTCACTCAGCCGCCGGCAGAGACAGAGGCAGAGAGCGCTCAGTCAGTGAGCGCTCTAGCACCTCTGCCTGGACGGTGGATGTGGACTCCGTCTGGGACTCCAGAGTCCCAGAAGGGTCAAACTTGGTCTGAATGCGAGCCGGGCGACTCAGCGTTCAGTCCAAGCAGCGCCACTAGGGAAATGAAATTTCCCGAGTGGCAGCTTTGCATTGAGCCCTATGGCCTCAATGCAAAGTCTCACCTGGGCGTTCGGTGCAGGCGCTCTGGCGGCGAGATGGGCTGCAGCGCGCATGCCTGAACTGACTCAGCATGCGCGCGGCAGCACATCTCGCCGCCGAGCGCCTCCATTGAACTGCCTGCCTGCCAGTGCCTGCCTGCCTGCCTGGAGTCGTCATGCCACGCACAGTCCCGACTCCGACCCGACGACGTTGAGTAAACACACCAGGGTGTGTGTGTCGGGGAGCAGAGGCACTGCTCCCCAAGTCCCCCCCTGCCGCTCACCCCCCTGGGAACTCCTTGCTGCTGGGTTATGCTATGCCACTGGCCTACCGTCCCTCTGGCTCCGCTCCTAGGCCCGCCGGCCCAGCCACGGCTTTGCCGCTGGTGGCCCGGCTTGGTCTTACTGCACTAGTGCCCCTCCAACATCAAAACCCACCAGCCGCCCCTGCTTGTCAGGATTCAGTTTCAGTCGGCTCGCCATCATCCAGTCCCTCACAGCCGCCAAACACCAAGTAAACACTGAGACTGCGGGGTCTGGGTTGGATGAAAAAGAGAGGTAGAGTTGGGTGTCATCAGTATATTGATGACACCACGCCCCAAACCGTCTCACAACCTCGCCCAGCAGCTGCATATGGTTAAAAAGAAATATATAACAACAAAGGTGTGATGCACAACAAATCCCAGTTGTCCGCGTTTTAGTTATTTTCTTTACGGGTTTATGTTATACCTTGGCAGGTTTGAAAATGGAAAGTATACTATGGATAATGGTATGATGCTGGCTAGGGTAATTGCTTGCAACATGATTAGCAATCCTTCCTTTGGCCACCAGAGGCCACTACAACTGTGGAGATTAGGTGTACACTGGAAAGCCAGTTCAACAGTCAACAATAAAATGTAGAATCATTTAAGTTGTGTACCAGGACGACAGAATTGTCAACATCATCAGTGAGATAAGTATGCTGCCTTGTGATTTTACTTCTTATATCATAAGAAACACCAAAGTAATCTAATTTTGCCAGCATATTTTATATGTAAGAGCCCAAGGGCTAAAAAGAAAAAAAAATTGAATACAGTATTTCTCAAAGTTTCTGGATTGAGTCTCTATAAACATTTTACTGTAATTTTTATGGCAAAGAGCAAAGCAATTCGCATGTCAACAACAAATTATGAGAGTTGAAGACATAACGATCTGTATGTGGTATTTACAAAACTTACAAGACTTGTGGTAAGAGACTTTTGCAAAATAGCAGGATATGAACAAGGGCTCCAAGGCACGGGGGAGAAATAATAGGAATTAATCTCCTATAACCAGGGAACTGTGTTCATTGCGTTTTCCCCATTGGTGGCAATAAGGAAAACTCAGTGAACATAAGTCCCTGCTTATGTAGTAAATGAATCCTTTTCGTACCACAAAAGTTACCATCGTCACAATCTCCTGGGCATTTGTATTGTCATTACAAGCTAAGTTAAGGCTGTTTGGATGCCTTTCCTCACCACTTTAAATTTAAGTTTAAAGGCTGGATTTCCTGAGTTGATACTCTTTGTTTTTGAGATAGTGCTTATCTAGATATGCTTTTTATGGCCATGCCTTTTATCCAAATAAGGGGTAAGGGGCTCTCTTGTAATAGTTATCCAGTATGTTTGAGAGCTGTAGGAGATGTAAAGCATGCCCAGAAATAAGGAAGAAACTGGATTAGAGAGAATTGGGCAAGATTTGTTTTGTTGTTGTAGTAGTTATAATAATAATGTTCTTGTAAAAGTCTTTTTTTATCATTTACTCACTGATAAAATCTAAAATGAAAGTTGAGGTTCTTATTCATTTTGTATTTCATAAATATATTTCTGATATGTCCACTCAACATTAACTCAGGCTTCATGTAATTTTCTTTGTGGGGAGAGTCTAGGGTTCTGGCAAGCTTCCAATTTAGAGTATCATTGTAGATCCATTTCACGGAATTATTATTGACTATGGTTTATCACTAATATATTGCTTTCCAGTGTTCAAAGAGCTTTACAATCCACCTTACCTGTGAGGTAAGTCACTCCATTAGTATTCCCATTTTACAGATGAGGAACTAAGGCTGAGAGATAGTGACTTGCCCAAGGCCACCTAGTAATGAGTTCATGGCTAAGACAGGGTTTTAAACCCTGGTCTCTTAGGTCCCAATCCAGCACCTTCTCCACTAGGTTACACTGGCTCACTTGTTTGTCTGAAATATGGGTTATTCACGCATTACATGTGGGCAGGGCAAAGCATGCCTGTGTCCCACAAATCTATTGGTTGGCAGGGAGCATGAGCACCCTCTCCCCTCTCCAAACTGCAAGCCCCGGGCTGGGACTTGTAGCAGGATAAGGGCCCCTGAGGTGTATCGCCCAGATCGTGTATAATGGTACCTTGTGCTGATCACAATAAGACCTTTCTCAACCCAGGTAGATTTGGGCAAGAAAAGCCAAATATGGCACAGCTACACATTTTAGTTATCTAAACCCTTTCAAACACTAACACAAAAGTTTATACTCCCCTATATTTCTTTTAAATTAAACTCTGTTGTTTGAGTAATATTTTATTATAATAGTAGCTTTTCCAGGTTTCTGTTCTCGCCCAACGGTCAGGGCTGGCTGGCGGCTGCCCATTGGATGTTGTCCATGGTGGTAACCACCGGACTGGGATTAAGGGGTCCATGTGTCTCTTAGAGATTCTCCCAGAACCCCCTCTGTGCTGATATTAGAAAGATAGCTGGGCTGGGGGTTATCTCGTACTGGATGGTGCCAGAATGAAATGCTTCCAAGATGGTGAGTGAGAAGAAGCTTTGTAGCTAGGGTGGCCAGATATGCAGATTTTAGAGGACACATAAGAAATACAGGTTGCAGAACTACATTGGAGCCAATGCAGCCCTGCAACCTGTATTTTTCATAAGTGTCATCTAAAATTTGCATATCGGGCTACTCAATCAATCAATATCATTTATTACGTGATCAACGATCATTGTACAACATCTGACAGCCACAACACAAAACAAACACAAAACAAGTTATTTCAGCATTATACAGTAAAAATCCAAGTGCCTCACTCAAAAAAAAAATAGTGGCCAATAATTAAGATAGCTCACTCAATGGTTATTAATAAACTGGGATCTAAGATGGACAGCCCCCAGCAAGAAAAGGGCAACCCTTCGAATAATATCTGGATCCGGACTGTTCAACAGTACGGCCAGAATCACAGAATCATCCCTACCAGGGTACTGGTCCCTTATTGGGTCAAGGAGGTCATAACGGGACTCATCATATAAATGACAATGTAACATTATATGTCCGACAGTCTCAACTGCAGCATTGTCAAAGGGGCATAATCGATCAAGGAATGGTATACCCTGGAACCTCCCTTCCAGGACACGAGACGGGAACGCGTTGAGCCGCGCACAGGCCATCAATTGCTTTGCTCTACCGGATATGTGGGTAATTAGATAAGTAGCCATCTGGCCCATAGGTGGAACATAGTGTAAATATTCACGGATATGGGGAGAAGATCTAATTTTACCAAGTTCCATTTGACGCCCTATATCCCTGGTCCTCGTGGAGACCTCTGTCCTGATGGAACCCGGGAGTTTATGCTTTAAATACACAGGAGGAGTTCCCATCTTCTCCAACTGTGCTTCAACTTCCCTTACCCAGGGGTCTCTAAAGGGGTCATCCAGCATAGATTTCACTAAAGGAGATTCCTGGTCCAGCTGTAATTTTGACCAGTATTTAAAGCTGGCTTCTTTAGCTGCTTGGGTCCAAGATATTTGTCCCAGTTCCGCTCGGATGGCTGCCAGGGGGGTGCCTCTTGGAACCCCAAGAAGTCCTCATAGAAACTTGGACTGGGCCCTATCCAATGACCCCGAAAAAAGGGGGGCCCACAGCTCAGCCCCGTAAAGCAATTGGGACCTCACTTTACAATTAAACACCAACATGGCCTGATGAACCGCCGTTCTACCCTGCTTGGCAAAGAGTCTAGAGATAGTCAAAGCCACTGCTTGGGCTGATCTCAGAGCTCTGCTGACATGCTCCTTCCAACGCCCCGATTCGTGAAACAAAATGCCCAAATACCTGAAAGCCCTAACCTGTTGTATAACAATGCCCCCTATGTGCCAATTCTGGATTTTGGCGTGGGCCGAGAATACCAGGACCTTCGATTTTCCGTAATTAATAGTGAGGTGGTTAGCCTGACAGAAAGTTTGAAAGGTCTGCAATTGCCTAATCAGCCCTAGCCTTGTTTGTGACAGCAAGGCCACATCATCGGCATAGCATAAACAGCCGACCGCCCGAGTTGCCAATTTCGGGGGGAAGTACTGTGGGGCTGCCATAAGGGGTATTATATCATCAATAAAGAAATTAAAAAGGGCCGGAGCCAACACACACCCTTGACGGACCCCCTTCCTAGTTGGAATCGTGGGTGTTACATGGCCCAGGTTGTCCATCTTCACTATCATGGCTGAGTTAACATGTAGTGAACGGATCAGTCCCAAAAGACGTTTGTCAATCGAGGAGTTCTCAAACTTCCCCCACAAGGCGGCCCGATCAACTGAATCGAAAGCTGCCTTGAGATCAAGGAAGGCCACGTGCAGGGCTCCCCGCCGAGCCCTGTATTTAGCAACCAAATACTGCAAGATGTAACAATGGTCTATCGTAGATCGCCCATGCTGGAAGCCCGCCTGTTCAATCGACAGCACTTTATCCTGCTCCATCCAGGCAATCAATTTCCCCAGAAGGAACTTTCCATACACTTTAGATAGCGTGGAAAGAAGGCTAATTGGCCTATAATTTGCTGGATCCGTTCTGGTGCTCTTCTTGTAGATAGGGACCACCAGAGTGGTCGCCCAGGCCACCGGGACCCGCCCTACGCTGTTAATTGCTGTAAAAAGGGCGGCCAGGATAGGGAGCCACCAAGCCTTGTAAGATTTAAAGAACTCCGCCCTTATTGCGCCCAGGCCTGGGGCCCGTCCATTCCGTAATGAGTCTACCAAGGGTTCGACCTCCTTCTCCTGCACCGGCGGCCAATGGGGGAGTTCAGACATCCACCCATTGGGCGTATTTAATACTTGACCCTCCTCCTTGCTAAATTCGCTATCAAATTCGCTGTCCAGATCATGGGGATTATATAGAGATGTAAAGTGATCCACCCATCCCTCAGATGTAATTTGTGCTGCCAGGGGCGCCTTCATTTTCCCAACTGAGGAATTCACTAACCGCCAAAAGCCCTTCAAGTCCCCAGAATTAGCTGTCTGCTGGAGAGAGGTCCATCTAAAGTCCCAGTATTGTTTCTTTTTAGTACTGATCAGCTTCCTGTACTTAGCCCGAAGGGCAATATATTGTACTGGTACCCTGGGTTGCTTGGAGCTCCTGTACTCAAAGTGCATGGCCTTAAGTTGTTTCCTGACCTGTCGACATTCCCCGTCAAACCAAGGTTGGCTGATTTTAGTCGGCCCTCGTACCGGCAATCGAGCCTTAGCTAAAATTCTACTTTTTAACTGCGATGTTATGAGATCAAAGGCCTCCAGCACTACAAAAGGGTCGGAGGATCCTATTAGTCTCTCGCATGCGGAGACCATATGCTCTTGCCTGACAAATGCACCCAGCTCTTCTGATATCCCCTCCTCCCAACGGGGGGCCGTAACAGGCTCAGGGGCAACCAAGCTGGTACAAGATCAGCCAGTTGAATTATTCAAACCAACAGAGGCTACTGTTATGGTGGGTATTATCATAGTCAATTCCACAGGAAGATGGTCCCCTACTAATGGGAACCCCAGCTCGAAATTAGCCAAATATGGTAACACCCTGGCCAAAAACACAGAATAGTTCACTGTGCTAAGACCCGTTCTTCTGCCACTGAAGCACTGATTCTTGTAAGGATAATTTGTCAACTATAATTGCCAGTTGGAGCCTTTGCAGTTCCAGTTGCATGTTTAGGGATTCCAGTTGTGTATACAGTCCTGCTACTAGCTCCCCCACTGCTACACATTGCTTGCTCAGTACCTCCCTCTCCCCCTCAATACCACTAAAATCAACTGTAGGCATAGAGCTTTGTGGAATCACATCAGGGCCTCCCGGGGGGGACCCGATCAAGGATGGACCAGAAATCACGGGCATAGCCGGGGAGGACTCCAAGTCCAACGGTGTCACCTCGGGGCCTACCGGAGGGGACCCAACCAGGGGCGGACAGGGTAATGTAGATGTAGCATTGCCCAACGACGAAACCCTCCTCACCTTTGGGGTAGATGGACACTCTGTTACCGCTGCCTGCGTGGAGCTGTCCCTTGAATCTCGCAGAAAATGGTCCAGGGTGTGCTGCTGGATTTTAGCCTATCAGGCTACTCTGTTTGCAGCTTCTGTCCCAGACATGGCTCTGATCCATATTCACTGGGCACAGCATTGGGGGTGGGGGAGGCATTTCCTAGCATGTTGGGCCACTGTATCTTGTGCAATTGATGGTGTCTGATTTAAGGTGGGGGGGGGGGGGGGGGGGAGACACAGAGGGACTCTGTCTTGTCAATTAGTGTTACTATAAGATGGTGGTGGACATGGCAAAATTCAATAGAACTAGCCCTGACAAGTGACAATTACTATGACAAGTCACCACTTAAACGGCAAGAAAGCTAATGTCTTCCAACCCACCAACAAGGAATCTCATTGTTAAGAAGACTGAAAAATCTGGACTAGTTTACTGCAACACTGCAATCTGCTGTCTTCCTACAAGAGGCCAAAGGTTTTTGATATAATTAATTCTTAATACTTGACAAGAATTTCCATTCCCCTTTTATTTACTCCAAAAATGTAATATAATTTAATGTAATTATCATAATTACTATAACTGATATCTCTAAACTGTTGTGGCATGTGCTCATACCTGCTTCAGCTCTGACTTGATCAGTGCTGAACATGGTTGATTCTGGTCAGTGCTGCCAAAACCAATTTCATCACAGCGATTATTCAACACCTAGAGTTCTCACTGGCTTCAAATAGAGCTGTTTGTGCTCAGCCCTTCTGAAACTCAGGCATCTAGTGGCTCAAGTTGGGCAATTGAAAACGGAGGTACCTGAGCATATTTTCTGTCCTACATGAAGCAGAGCTTTCCAATTGAGACCTGGGTGCTGCAAAAAGTAAAGTGGACGATTCAGGGCATTTTCAGACAAGACACTACCCACCCACCTCCCACCCATTATACATGTTACAGGGCACCGATAAGGCAACACTGCAGCCCTGCAACATGTATAGTGGGTGGGTGGTGAGTGAGTAGAGAGTGTCTTGTCTGAAAATGCCCTCAGTAGGCGGCAACAGGGCCGGCCCCAGGGTTTGTGAGGCCATGTGTGAAGTCTTGGTGTGGCCTAATTTGCATAATTAGGTCCCACCTAATTATGCAAATGTGTAAATTTACATAAAATTTACTCCCTCTGGACAGGAAGGATTCCAATTCTCCACCGCTCCAAGCAACTATGGAGAAGCATGGTCTCTCCATACTTCCCCCCACCCCCTCCGGTTTGGCACCCCTTGGCTGCCGTACCTGGCGCTCAGTCAAGTGGCCATAGACAAACATGGCCTCCCAATGCTTCCCACCCCACACCTCCCCAGCCGAGCGTCCACCACCACTCCCCAGGAGTGGTTCCACTGCAGGGGCAGCCGGGCGGGCAGTGAGGCAGGCACAGAGAGACTGACTGCATCCACTGCCTTACTGGAGGAGGGGATGAGCTTAGCCAGCCTGGCCTCCAGGGCCTATTGCTTCTTGCTGCCGGTGCTGCCTGTGCCTTGCGCACCATGCGGTGCAACCAGTCCAGAGGTGCTGCTATCAAACACACAAGACACCCAAAATACAGCTAGCCTATTAAGCTATATATATATATATATATATATATATATATATATATATATATATATATATATATACACCAGTTCAGTTGTGCCCACATAAGCCCCCCATATAATCAATTCACACTGCCCCCCCCACCCATAACCATTTCATTTGTGCCCCCGGGCAGTGTAAATTAATTATATGGGGGGCGCAAACAAACTGGTTATGGGGTGCGGGTTTAAAGACAGTATTACTGTTAGCAATAACTTAATTAAGAAGAATTAGTGAAATAGCAGCTATAATAATCTCAGAATCATATTTGCATATTTATTTTCCAAGATAGAGTAGATATTGCTTTATATCCTAAATTCCTACCTAAGGTAGCATAAGTAACACAGTTGTGAGAATGTGGCCCTTTTTACACGGGCCTCTCCCACCCATGAACATGCAGATTTCTGCGTGTTCATGGGTGGGGGAGTCCCGTTTGAACAGCGCCATGCATGCGCCCATGGTGAGTGGGGGGGTGCGCCCGCCTAACACGCAGCCCTACTCAACCCCCACTCGTCCTCACGCACGGAGCAACCGGGGGAAACGGCGGTTACTCCGTGGGTGTGGATGTGTGTGCAGCCGTGTGCACGCCCTGTCCACGCACTGGCACCCACGGATCCGCCACCCGGCGTAGCCATGTAAAAATAGCCTGTGAGGAGCCACTCGAAGAAGAACAGAAGGTTGAAACCTTGTAAACAAGGTTCTTTGAGATGGCTCCAAACATTCTCACAACACCCACCCTTCCAGCCCTGCATGAAAAATTTTTCTTATATTCCTAGAAAGGGTTGGAAGGACCTGTCATTCAGAGGGGGAGAGTGCTTTTTATACTAGAGGAGCTGGAGACCATCATGTGGTCTGTTGTTTGAATAGGGTGAGCATGCAGAACCAAAGTCCCGTGTGCACGCCCTGTCCACACACTGGCGCCCACGGACCCGTATCCTCTCACCAAAGTCCCAACTCCGCTCTCTGCCTCCCCGCATGCAGTGGCACTGGCTATAGTATGTACTGAGGGAGGTAGCTGTAGTGGGGTGTTTATGCACTCCTTCAGGGAGGGAGGGGGGACTATATACATCACTCAAGGGAGCTAATTTCGCTTGAATGCTTACTATAATCTGATCTGCCGCCAGGGGGCACCGACAATACTTAATTGTCAAGACACGGATTTATGGGTACCCATTAGCCCTGATTTGGCCCACATGATGGGCCTGCTAGGTCTCTGGACTCTGCCATGAGTGGCAGCTCTGTGGTGACCACAAGAAGGCCTGGCGTTGCAGCCCGGGCTACCATCTGCCTGATCTGGCCAGAGCAGGCTACCGTAGGCTATAACATTATTATAGCCTGCCGTGGTCAGATCTGATCAGGTCTGCCATGGCTGACCATCATGACGAGGGAGGGGGCACTGGGTTCAATGCAGGGGCAGCTGGACACACATGTGGAAGAGCTGATAGTGAGGTAACGCTTAGCACCCTCCCCAGCCTCCCGCAAGTTTGATTGCCCCAGCCCCCCCTTTTCTCTTTCCTTCCAGGGCCCCCACCGTGGCCCCCATTTTCACCAAGGCAGAGTCCTACTTCTTCCCAGCAGGGCCTCAAACATGACCACCTCCACAGTCCCACAGGGACAAGAAAGGGGCCACCAGGGACCCCACATTTTATCTTCACCCTGGGCCCAGCAAATTCTAAGGCCGGCCCTACTAGAGAGCTAAAAGTTACTTACTTACGCACTCCTGCACGCACTCTCTGCTCTTCCTCTGTCCCCTCCCTCACTCTCCCTCGTTTCTCCTGCTCACCTAATCGCCTTCGTCCCTTCTCCCTCACTGCCCCCCATGCCTGGAATTCCCTCCTTGCCCACATCCAACTTGTCCCCTCCCTCTGCTCCTTCAAATCCCTCCTCAAGACCCACCTTTTCCTCACCGCCTTTCCCAATGCCTGCTAGACATTCCCATATACCTACTGTCTGCCCTCCTCTGCAGACGGCTGCAACCTGATTGTAACCAAGCCAAGCACACGCATCTGAGTCTTCGCATCCGCTTGAACGTTTGTCTGTCTTCTCCCGTCTCTCCCACTGTCCCCTCTCCCTGTCTCTCCCTCCTTGTCTTTTAGATTGTAAGCCACAGGCAGGGACTGCGTCTATTTCTATGTTCTGTACAGCACCAGGTCGCATGACCGGCACTATATAAATGTTTATAATAATAATAATAAATAAGGGACATCCATCCTGTTGCATGGAGCTGTGGTGCTCAGAATAAAGGACGTCTATGATGTAAATAAGGGATGTCCATTCTGTTCTGTAGAGCTAGATGGCTCTGAAATAATGGATGCTCCTATAAAAGAAGGGATGCCTGGCAGCCCTAGAGATTTCCAGGCATGGAAGAAACACACTTTGCTCTTCTGACATGTCATTTTGGGGCAAGGTGATTCATGCTCCAGAGGGGAGTTCTTACTGACCTGATAGAACAAGAAGAGAGCTTTTCTTCAAACAGCTCAGAATTGCTTTCCTGCTAGTTGCAGGCATGTGGATAGAAATAGATGAGATTATTATATCATGCCACTATATGTAGTGCCACCATTGTGCCTGGCTTTAACAGTCATGATTAGAGACAGGTCCCTGTTCCAAAGGGACTTATATTCTAAAATGAACAAGGGGAAGGGAGAGTGCTTAATTTGTTTGTTTTTTAAATTGAATTGCTGGGGCCCAAGCCTCAATCCAACCACTTGGATCATCCTGTTACTCTACAGCTGAATATAAAATAGGAGTTCTTCCGATTTAAACTGTATCAGAGCCTTTCCCCTTGCACAGGCCACTTTGAAAATTAGTACTCTTTGAAAAACCAGGGGCCAGATAGAAGTTAGGGGCAGGGGTGCTTAGGGATGTGCTCAGAATGGAGGAAATAAGGGGTGGATCCTCGAGATCATGGATCAATGCCATGGATCCATCCCCTATCCCTGACTGTATGCCTTCATACAGTTCTTTCAGATAGGAACTGAATACATGGGTGCAATCCCAAAATTTGAAAAGGGCAAAATAAAAAGCAGCCATGGATTAAGCCCATGGGCCAAAGTTTCTTATCCCAGATTTGTATGATGGTCTTAGAAAATATAGCTCTCGCTATATGCAGACGATTTGCTACTTTATATTAGGAATCCCAATGATTCACTCCCAGAATTATTAAAAGTTATAGACAGCTTTGGTCGAATATCAGGCTACACCATAAACAAAGATAAGTCCTTCGCCCTGGTGTATGGGAAAGATAAGGTGCAAGTAGAACTAAAAAAAATCTCCTTTTCCCATAGATGATAGAGGTCTCAAGTATTTAGGGGTCACAATTACAAGAAAGACAAAAGACTTGTATTCAGCTAACTATTTGCCACTTTTAAAAAAGTTGAAAGAAGAAATTCTCCCATGGAAAAAACTAATGGTGTTTTGGCTAGGAAAGATAAATTTATATAAAATGATAGTGTTGCCTAAAATATTATATAGACTAATGACGCTCCCAATTCAGCTACCCCCCTCCTTTTTCAGGCAGAGTAATCAGTTATTAAAAGATATTGTATGGAGTGGCAAAAAAACCAGAATTAGAAAATCTACCTTGATGAAAACACAAGATAAGGGAGGATTAAATCTACCTGACATAAAGTTATATCATGCCTCGGCGGCAATGGCTGCAATTACAGAATGGTATCATGAGGAGGCAGCGCCCGAATGGATCAGCATAGAAAATGACATACTACAGGTGCACACACTAAAGAGCATGATAGTAGATCAAGGGACTATACTAACTAAACATAAAAAGGAGCATCCCTTTGCAGGTACTCTCCTCAAATTCTGGAAGGAAGCTCAAAGGAAGCTGAGGACTCAAGAGGGAATTTCCCCCTTTTCCCCAATTGATTCGATCCTGGCGAGGGAAAGAAAATTAGCTCCTGGCTTGAGAAAGGATCTAAAAGAAAGGGGAATCACAAGGATGCAGCAAGTTTTCTTTTTAGGGAGATTTGCTCACCCCCAAAAGTTGGAGGAGTTGATAGGGAAAAAAGTGGACACACTACAATACTTGCAACTCCGGGATATAAGT
>QEPC01008309.1:6787790-6801096 GCA_003113815.1 Sphenodon punctatus
CAGTCAAGGACAGAGCCGCGGAAGCCCAAAGAGTAAAGCGAGTCCAAGAGGAGTGAGTGGTCGACAGTGTCAAAGGCAGCAGAGAGGTCAAGGAGGACAAGAATGGAGTAGTGGCGCTTAGATTTAGCGACAAGTAGATCGTTGGTGATCTTGGCCAGGGCAATTTCAGTAGAGTGGAGGGGGCGGAAGCTGGATTGGAGAGAGTCCAGGGAGGAGTTGGCAGAGAGGAGATCCAGGCAGCGGGAGTAGACGACACGTTCCAGAAGCTTTGAGGCAAAGGGAAGGAGGGAGACTGGCCGGTAACTAGAGGGGTCAGATGGGTCTAGGGTATTTATAAAATGCCACCAATGTGCCTTGCTGTGAACAGTTGTGATTAGAGACAGATCCCTGCCCCCAGGGACTTACTGTCTAGAAATGGAAGCTAATGTGGTGTGGTCCAGACCGCTGGAAGCCAGCGGTCAAATTCTGCACTAGCCTTGGGCAATCTCTCAGCCTCAGTTCCCTATCCGTAAAATGGGAATATGTGTGTCTGTGTTCCCATCACCCTGCCCTTGTGAGCCCACTGGGCAGGGACCCGTCTCTGACAATCTGCGCCTGTAAAGCTCTGCGTATGCTTAGTAGCACTATTTATAGAAATAAGTAGTAGTAGAATGAACAGTGCTTAATTGTAAAATAAATAATAATTTTAAAAAATGAATTGGTGAGGCTCAAGCCAGCCTCAGATCTGACGTTTTCTTCTGTCCAATTCAAAATGCTAATGTAACTAAGCATGTTACTAATGCTAATGTTACTAAATGCTACGGGTGTTACTTCCCTTCTCCCTATCAGCTGTTCCCAGACAACCCATTGACAAACTTCAGTCACCCTATTGTTCTCCCCCATCAGAGTGGTTAAGCAAATTACCACTCACCAGAAGTATGGTTCATGTTGAGGAGGCTTGCGAGAATTTTGGCCCACAGGGCCACCGTCACATTTGTTGGAGCCCTGCCAGATGTTCACCAGGATTTTTCCCAGGCGTGGTAGCAGCTATCTTTATTTAATTTATTAATTTATTTATTTAATTATATTTCTACCCTGCACCCTCCTGCCAATGGCAGCTCAGGGCAACTTACAAATGATTTAAAAAATAATAATATATATATATAAAAAGCAATAGAGAGTATAAAAATACAAATAAATACAAACCAGATACAAACATCCAATAAGTGGAGTGAAAAAACAACCCCCTGCCTTCCCCCCTCTAACCAGGTGGCCCCCTTCCCTGTGGGACCCTAGAAGTGATTGTGTTTGAGGCCATGCTGGGAGGAAGTAGGGGCTCTGCACTCTGCCCTGGTGAAAATGGGGGCCACTGTGGAGGCCCTCGAAGGAAAGAGAAAAAAGAGGGGGAGCTGGGGCAGTCACATAGGTTATTATTATTATTAGCATTTGTATAGCGCAAGCTGCGTACCTGGTGCTTTACAGAACAATAAGATAGATGTGGTTCCTGCCTACGGCTTACAACTTAATAGCAGCTTGTGGTAAGGCCAGCCCAGCTCTTTAGTGACCCTTATTCTTGAAATTTTGATCTGGCAACCCAGCTGAAAGAAGGCTGGGGCCTGTGGCAGTTGCTCCATGCTCCCTCTGGTTTTAAACAAGTGTGCCCATTCTGGGAGCAGCACTGCAGAGGCAAGAGCACCAGGACTCTTCTGCAGTCCAAACCAGCCTCTCTGGCGAGGCCTTGGGGTGCCTGGGTAGCCTGCTTCTCCCTGTACTTGTGCCCTGGGGCCGGCAGAGAGCTCTGCACCTCCGCAGGCTGCAAAGGAATCAGAAACACTCCCAGCCCCGCCTGCTCCTAGCCCCATTGTGCCTGCTCCCTTAGTCACTCCCCCGCTGTAACCACGCCTTCCTCCCTTCAGGTTGCAGCTGCACTGTGTGTAAAGGGAGGAAACCCCGCCTCGGGCACTGGCTGTAGCCTCCTCTCCTCTGGGACAGCTTTAGAGACCTATAGTCTCCATAGTGATATTAACAACCTGCACCTTTCAATCACTGGCGGGGAACAATACATGAAAGGCACGGGGGCGAGAGAGGCAGCAGGAAATCGCTGTGAGCTGATCGCTTTGCAACTTTCCTGCTATTAAGAGCGCACATGTTGCTGCTGGACAGAAGGGAACTTTCTGCGGCGTCTGCCAGGCAGCGATCTCCGGTCACGCTCCGCTGTTAGGGAATAGCGATGGCCTTTTCCTGGAGCCACTTTCTGTGATCGCTGGAGACTCTGCAGACAGAGGACCAGGCATTACCCGAGGGCGCTGCAGCTTGGAGAGAGAAGCAGCCGGGAAGGAAGGGCCCGAAGGACTATGCTTGTGCGGGATCGCTCCTGTTGGAGAAGGAGGCGAGGGGAGGTTTACACCGGAGCCCGCACGGGTCAGTGACTGATTAGGGGCCTGGGGGTGACTTTTGCTGGACAGTTGTGTTGTGGGTCCCGTCCCGCTGGCAGCCCGTGCGTTCGGCTCCGTCCCGGGAGCTGCTGCCGTCCAGCAGGAGGGTGATCTGCCTTCCCAAGGCGGCGAGCAGCAGCAGGTTTATGCTAATCGCTCTCCCAGGAGGAGGAGGAGGAGGCAGCGGCGGAGAGGAGCCATTTTGAACTCACTTTAAATTTAAAGGTGGGAAAGTTGTTGCCCGCTTGCTGCCTGGTCCCGAGCCGCGCTGCCCACCCCCGGCTGGGCCCGGCCGCTCATGGATGAGGGTGGATGAGCAGCCCCGGAGGGTGGATGGATTTTGCAGGAGCCTTTTGCCCGGGATCCCTGCCTCCTAAGGCTCGGAGATGCTGCCGGTGTCCGCTGCCGCCGCCTGGGTTTGGTGGCTCGCTCTGCTCTGCCGGCTGGTGCCCGCCAGGGGCTGGGACCTGCACCTCTCCAGCGGCGCCGGGCGCACCGGGGACTTGCTGCTGGATTTCTCCCTGGGGCCCCACTGGCTCTACGCTCTGGACGAGGCTCTGACATCCCGCAGGCTCTGGGAGGCTCTGGAGGTGACGGCCGAGGGGCGGCTGCGGAGGAGAGGGACAAGCCCCTTGGACTGCGCGCGGCTAGAGCGCAACCCGCTGCCTCTCCACTTGCGCATCGCCTCCAAGCGCTCCGGGACCGTCCTCTCGCTCCGCCTGCCTGTCTACCTGCACGGCCCTGGCTGTCCCAGCGGGGAGCGGGAAAGGACGGGCAGCAGGGCCTGGGGGCAGCAGCCCCATCTCTCCATCCAGAGCTCCCCGGGCCAGCTCCCAGCCCCACTTTGCCTGCCTCCGTCCAGCCAGCAGCTGCCCCCAGATCTCCTCTCCGCACTCCTGGCCCTAACCAACTTTCCTGCCTGCCGATGTCCGCCCCGCCGCCCCCATGCCTGTAGGGAAGAGGAGAGCGAAGGAGGCAGAGCTCGCTACTGCCTGCCTCCTGGAGGGGAGACCCAGCTGCAGCTGGCTTGTGAACTGAAAAGGACAGAGGGGAAGATCCTCTTGAGGCTGGGACACTCCCCATCACCCAATGAAGTGGGGGTAAGGGATGAGGTGGGTGACAGCAGGGGAGAGGAGACATGGAGAGAAGGGCAACCTGTGGGTTTAGGAAAGGGGCAGGCAAGAGCAGTGAGGGGGAATAGGGAGGCACCCATCCAGTTGCTGTGGGCAGAGAGAGAGAGTAACTGGGAGTCTTTGCACCAGGGGGCTCGGAGGAGGAGGAGTGTGAATAACCCCCCGCAATTCCAGCTGCCCAATTACCAGGTGTCCATTGCTGAGAATCAGCCTGCGGGCACTTGGGTCATCACCCTGCGTGCCCAAGATCCAGATGAGGGGGAGGCAGGCCAGCTGGCTTACTCTATGGAGGCACTCTTCGATGAACGTTCAAATGACTACTTCTCTATCGATCCAGAGACGGGCAATGTGGTCACCACCCGTAGTCTGGACCGGGAAACCAAGGATACTCACGTGCTAAAGGTGACTGCAGCTGACCATGGTAATCCACGCCGCCGCTCGGCTCCCACCTACCTGACTGTGACTGTGAGTGACACCAATGACCATGGGCCTGTGTTTGAGCAACCCGAATACCGAGAGACCATCCGAGAGAACATGGAGGTGGGTTATGAGGTGCTGACCATCCGTGCCACAGATGAAGATGCCCCAGCCAATGCCAATATGCTTTATCGCTTGATGGAGCTAGGTGCTGCAGATGGAGTCTTTGAGATTGACCCACGTTCTGGAGTAGTGAGGACCCGTGCCCCTGTGGACCGAGAAGAGGTGTCTGAGTACCATCTGATGGTGGAAGCCAATGATCAGGGTAAGGATCCAGGGCCCCGAAGCGTGACCGCTACAGTCCACATCACCATAGAGGATGAGAACGACAACTACCCACAGTTCAGCGAGAAGCGATACTTGGTACAGGTTCCAGAGGATGCCTCAGTGAACAGCCAGGTGCTGCAGGTACAAGCAAGTGACCGAGATCTGGGTAACAATGCCCAGGTGCATTACAGCATTGTGAGTGGAAATCTGAAAGGCCAGTTTTACATCCATTCCTTCTCTGGTGCCATTGACCTGATCAACCCTCTGGACTATGAGACCATCCGAGAATATACCTTGAGAATCAAAGCCCAGGATGGGGGAAGGCCCCCTTTGATAAACTCTAGCGGGATGGTGTCTGTGCAAGTGGTAGATGTTAATGACAATGCCCCCATCTTTGTCAGCACCCCTTTCCAGGCCACCGTGCTGGAGAACGTGCCTCTGGGCTACTCAGTGCTGCACATCCAGGCAGTGGATGCTGACTCTGGGGACAATGCCCGTCTGGAATACAAACTCATTGATTTCTCCCCACCTTCTGGTGCAGTGAGCGCAGGCAAGGACATTGGGTTTCCCTTCCAGATCAACAACAGTACTGGGTGGATCACTGTGTCAACTGAGTTGGACCGAGAGACTGTGGAGAACTACCACTTTGGGGTGGAGGCCAGGGACCATGGAGTGCCTGTCATGACTTCCTCAGCCAGCGTGGCCATCACCATTCTAGATGTTAATGACAACAACCCTACTTTCACCGAGAAGGTCTATCAGCTCAGACTGAATGAGGATGCAGCAGTGGGTAGCAGCGTCCTGACTCTGACAGCAGTGGACAGGGATGTTAAAAGTGTGGTGATGTATCAGATCACCAGTGGCAACACCAGGAACCGCTTTGCAATCACCAGCCAGAGTGCCGGTGGGCTGATCACCCTGGCCTTACCCCTGGATTACAAACAGGAGAGACAGTATGTGCTGACAGTCACAGCGTCAGATGGCACTCGCATTGACACTGTCCAGGTCTTCATCAATGTCACAGATGCCAATACACACCGCCCAGTCTTCCAGAGCTCTCATTACACAGTGAGTGTCAGTGAGGACAAGCCCATTGGCACTTCCATTGTGACCATTAGTGCCACGGATGAAGACACTGGGGAAAATGCTAGGATAACTTACATCTTAGAGGATAATATCCCTCAGTTCCGCATTGACCCAGACGTGGGTACAATCAGCACCCTGATGGAGCTAGATTATGAGGACCAAGCCTCTTACACCTTGGCCATTACAGCCCGAGACAATGGGATTCCTCAGAAATCTGACACCACCTATGTGGAAATTTTAATTCTGGATGCTAATGACAACGTGCCCCGCTTCGTGCGTGACCGTTACCAGGGCTCTGTGTTTGAGGATGTGCCACTCTCCACCAGTGTCCTGCAGGTGTCTGCCACTGATCGTGACTCAGGCCTCAATGGTCGCCTCCTCTATACTTTCCAGGGTGGTGATGATGGTGATGGAGACTTTTACATTGAACCCACATCTGGAGTGATACGGACACTACGCAAACTGGATCGTGAGAATGTGGCTGTCTACAGCCTGCGGGCTTTTGCTGTGGACCGGGGCAGCCCACCCCTTAAAGCCTCTGTGGATATCCAGGTTACTGTGTTGGACATCAATGACAACCCTCCTGTCTTTGAACAGGATGAGTTTGACATTTTTGTGGAAGAGAACAGCCCGGTTGGTTCCATTGTGGCACGGATCAGTGCTGCAGATCCAGATGAGGGAACCAATGCCCAAATCATGTACCAGATTGTGGAGGGAAATGTACCTGAGGTCTTTCAGCTTGACCTGCTAAATGGTGATCTCACAGCCCTGATGGATTTGGATTATGAGAGCCAGACAGAATATGTGATTGTGGTGCAGGCCACGTCAGCCCCTCTTGTAAGCCGAGCCACTGTGCACATCCGCTTGCTGGATCAGAATGATAATCCACCTGTCCTACAGGACTTCCAGATTCTCTTCAACAATTATGTGACTAACAAGTCCAATAGCTTTCCCTCTGGAGTGATTGGCAAGGTCCCAGCCTATGACCCTGATGTATCGGACACCCTTGACTACACCTTTGTGCAGGGCAATGAGTTAAACCTTCTGCTTTTGGACTCTGCCACTGGGGAACTCAAACTGAGTCGGGCTCTAGACAACAACAGACCCCTGGAGGCCATCATGAAAGTGTCTGTTTCAGGTAAGCAAACACGGTAGATGTTGGTGATGATATTGACAGTAATGATGCATGAGAACTTTGTTTGCTGAACCAATCAATTAGAACAGTTTGAGATAAGTTGCACTTGGCCATGATGTAGAAACGATTTTCTGAGGTAGTGATTTATTTGTGAAACTCCTAGAAGTAAGCTGTACAAAATAGCAAAACGATGTGCTTTGGATTGAAGTAAACTGCATATTGGAATTTATTTAATAAATAATATTGTGAAACATTTAATCTTTTTATATAGGAAGAAACATTTACTCGTTTTATATAAGCAAGAGAATGATGTAGTACATGCATTTTTCTTGGGCTTTGGTAGTGATGAAGGTTTAAATTCTTTATTCTTCAGATGTGAGACTGTACTACTGTTAGACGCTTTATAAGCTGCCTGGTTTTTTTCAAAGGTGCTGAGAACCCACAGCTCCCACTGACTTATATTTAAAGTGTAGAGCAAAGAAAGCCAGAAATAATGTCTCCTGCTCCAAAGCTACTTTTCTGGCTTCACTAGCTGCAGATCAGTTCTTGTCTTGTGACAACATTTCTTAAAGTGTCTAGAAGCTTGCTTGTTTGTTTGTTTTTAGCCGAAGGGCATGTGCTTTATCGGACCTTTTTACTTATGTTGATGTACACAGTAAAACCACCCTTCTAGTACTTTCCAAATCTACAAACCATGTAGCTTTCAGAAAGCATCCTGTGAACTCATGCCACTTCTGAACTGCTGTTGAAACAAAGATCCTTTCTACTAAGAGCACAATTCTGCCTATACTGAAGTCAATGGCAAAACTTCCATTGACTTCAATGGAATGAGGGTTGCAGCTTCAGATTTCTTTTATAAAAAGATATTAGAGCATAATATGATGTATTGACATAAACAACTAGGCTTCTACAAGTAATGACAAATATACATTTTGTAACGCAGTAGTTTTACATGTTCCTTCACCTACTTGTTGAACCATTCATTTCAGTAATTTGCTATGTGTTTCTGAACCTGTAATGCAAAATTGTAAATTTTTATGTGCTGTGTTGGTGATCATATATAATACATCAGAACGTCTTCCTCGGTGAGTTATAATTATAACTGAGAGTGTGTGTTGGGATGGAGGGAGGTCAGAGAACACTAGCAGACCAGTAAATATCTGGGCCTGGGGAATAAATCAGTAGCTATGTTCTTGCACCATGGCATAATGCTGGCCTGTGCAGGTTTAAGGATTCCAAAGATAATCCCATTTCTGGTAAGAGTCTCTCAGTCTTACACCCCTAGTCCCCGATTTTGCAAACACCTACAGATGTGCTTAACTTTACCCACTTGGGTTGCAGTTAAGCATGCATGTCAAAGCATTGGTAAGAGCAATATGCCACAAAGGGCATTTATACACAAGACGCTACCATGCAGGTCTACCTAGTGGACCTGTGTGGTAGTGCCCATGTAAAAGTTGGGGCGAGTGGGCATGCGCTCCCATGACCCACGCACCCCCACCTCCCTCCACCCACCTCCCTGCATGGAGCAACCGGGAAAGTCCTTGGTTGCACCATTCAGGGGCAGGGTGACGGGTGGGTGGATGGGTGTGCATACTGAGTGCACACTAGGGATGTGTACCAGAGCCCCATGTCATTTTTCGTTATTGTCGTTATCGATACAGATACCGATTTCAAACGAAGATTTTATGTTTGTGATCGTTATCTATATCGTTTGGTCTCATGATCTTGCGAGACCAAAAACCGGAAACGGTGTTTTGATTGTATGTGTTGTCATGTGCGGTGGCATGGTGTCTGTCTGGCTTGTGTAAGTGAACTTGTGTGAAAAATTGGTTGTGAGCTTGTGTGTGTGTTGTAGCTGTGTGTGTGTGTGGTTTTGGTTTGTGCATGAAGATGGAAGGTGAAGGAAGCAGACAGTGGTGGTGGTGGTAGGAAAAGGAAAAGGAAGCTGAGGAGGAAGGTCAAGGTGGAGGGGGAGGAGGAACAAATGGAGGCCCAGCCTGGACCATCTGGTGAGGTGGTGGAAGTGGGCTACTTGCCAGAGGAGGAAGAGGGCAGAGGAGGTGCCACTGCTGCCAGGCTTGTAAAATTTATTTTTGTTTATTGTTCCATATAACTTTGAGGACAAGAAGAATACTATCCTTTAGAGCGAGCTTGCTGGCATGCGGGTGGTGGGCAGTCAGGCACAAACAGCGGGCATCAGCGGGTGGCAGCGGAGGGGCAGGATTTGCATGTGTCTTATTTCTGGGTCTGCCAGAGACAGAAGGGGGCCCCCTTGTCCAGCAGTCAGGCACAAGCCGCAGCACCAACCCAGAGACGTGTCAGCTAGGGTCTCAACTTGCCAACAGAAGCACCCCAGGAAGGGCAAGATTTGCACGTGTCTTATTTCTGGGTCTGCCACAGAGAGGTGGGGGGCCCTTCCAGCAGTCAGCTTCTGGATGCAGTGGATGGACTCTTCCCCCCCGCCCCCCCGTGCCTGGAATGCAGGCCCCAGAACCCTGAGGGTGGGTCCTAGGTCTGGAGTGGCTGTTTCTTGATGCAGTGGAATGACAGCTNCCCCGTGCCTGGAATGCAGGCCCCAGAACCCTGAGGGTGGGTCCTAGGGCTGGAGTGGCTGTTTCTTGATGCAGTGGAATGACGGCTCCCTGTGACTGTAACGTAAGCATCAGAACCCTGAGTGTGGGTCCTGGGACAGGAGTGGCAACTTCTGGATGTGGTGGAAAGACAGCCCTCATGCCTGAGGCCCCAGAACCCTGAGGGTGGGTTCTGGGGCTGGAGTGTCACTGGCTGCTTCTTGATGCAGTGGAATGACAGCTCCCTGTGAGCGGAATTACGGCCCCAGAACCCTGATGGTGAGTCCTGGGACTAGAGTGGCAGATTATAGACACAGTGGAACGAGAGCCCTCCGTGCCTGGAACGTAGGGCACAGAACGCTGATGGTAGGTCCTGGGGCTGGAGTAGCTGTTTCTTGATGCAGTGGAATGACAGCTCCCCGTGACTGTAACGTAGGCATCAGAACACTGATGGTGGGTCCTGGGACAGGAGTAGTAGCTTTTGGATGTGGTGGAAAGACAGCTCTCCGTGCCTGGAACGTAGGCCCCAGAACTCTGAGAGTGGGTCCTGGGGCTGGAGTGTCACTGGCTGTGGAATGACAGCTTCCCGTGAGCAGAATGACAGCCCCAGAACCCTGATGGTGGGTTCTGGGACTAGAGTGGCAGCTTCTGGATGCGGTGGAAAGTCATCCCTCCGTGCTTGGAATGATGACCCTAGAATCCTGGCGGTGGGTCCTGGTACTGGAGTGGCTGATTCTTGATGAAGTAGAATGACGGCTCTCCGTGACTGTAATGTAGGCCCCAGAACCCTGACGGTGGGTCCTGGGACTAGAGTGGCAGCTTCTGGGTGCGGTGGATGGACAGCCCCCCCGTGCCTGGAATGCAGGTCCCAGAACCCTGACGGTGGGTCTTGGGACTAGAGTGGCTGCTTCTTGATGCGGTGGAATGACCGCTCCCTGTGAGCGGAGTGACGGCCCCAGAACCCTGACGGTGGGTCCGGGAACTAGACTGGCAGCTTCTGGATGCGATGGAACGACAGCCCCCGTGCCTGGAATGTAGGCCCCAGAACCCTGATGGTGGGTCCTGGGGCTGGAGTGGCTGCTTCTGGATGTGGTGGAAAGACAGCGCTCCGTGCCTGGAACTTAGGTCCCAGAACCCTGATGGTGGGTCCTGGGGCTGGAGTGACTTCTTCTTGATGCGGTGGAATGACAGCTCCCCGTGACTGGAACGACGGCCCCAGAACCCTGTGGTGGGTCCTGGGACTGGCGTGGATGGCTGGACACTAGTTCCTGTGCCATCCTGGTCAGAGCCTGCCATATTTTCCCCTTCTCTGCCAAGTACAGAAGGGGATCGCTGCTGAAATCCACCACCCGGCTCCTTGAGATATTTTGCCATTGCCCGCTCCGCAGTGTCAGGCTACTGCTCCCTCTGCCTACTGCTGCTGCTGCCAACCTCCTCCCCAACTGCGTGTGCTCACGCTGCCTGCCCTGGGGTGGTCCACTCGGGGCGGCTGATGGTTGAGGAGCTGCTGCTTCTCCTAGGAGTGCTCTGCATCTCCACCCTCCTGCTGCTGCTGCTTTGCCCCTCCTGGTTGCCCTGCTGCTGCTGCTGCCGCTGTATAACCCTCTCGACTGCCTGCACCCTCTCCACCAGAGCATGCTTCCTCAGGGTGAAGTCTGCCATGCTCGCTGCCACGCTTGCCTTCACCCTGGGGTCCAGCATGAGGGAATGAGAGGGTCAAAACGCTTGCTGAGTCCCTCTTTAAACTTTTGTACCAGGGTCATCACCTCTGGTACAAGCTGCCGCTCCATTGCACACACACACACACACACCCCGGCTTGGTCCCTCAGGAAGCCTTTCATCCTCCTGATGAGTCTTCGGACCGGGGGGTTACCTGGCTCAGGGTGGCCGTCGCCGCACTCAGGCTCTCCGTCACGTCCTTAAAGGGCTTAAGGACGAGCACGGCCTCAGCCATTATTGTCCACTCATCCTGCCCGAGTGGCCTTTCCACCCCAATCTCCCCCTCTGAGGCTACCTCGTGCAGAACCTGCCTCTGCTCCACCAGACGCTCCATCATGCTGTAGGTGGAGTTCCACCTGGTGCCGACATCCTGCACGAGGCAGTGCTCCTGCGCCCCCAGCTCCACCTGCTTCTCTTTCAAGAGGTGACCACCCTTCACGCTCTTGTTAAAGTACCATGTAATCTTCCTGCCCTTCTCTATTAACAGGGTAAGGGGGCTGCTACTGCGTTCTGCTGTCTTCTCCCCCAGGCCCAGGGCATCCCTCACCACCAGGTGACGGGTGTGGGCAGCGCAGGGGATGTGCTGGGACCCGCCCTCCAACTCATCCCCTGCCGTCTTCATGTTCGCAGCATTAGCAGTTACAACAAACCCCGTGGCGAATGGGGCTTCCTCCCTTAGCCACCCCTCCACCATGGTGTCCAAGGCTCCCCTTATGTTGACGGCAGTGTCTCTCGTCAAACACCTGGGCATGAAGCAGGGCCCACCTGTTCCCTGCCCCCTTGCCCCTGCCGCCTGCCGCCTGCTGCTCCTCCTCCTGCCACCTGCAGCTGCCACCAGTGAGCAGTCAGGGCCAGGTAGGCATGTTGTGCGTTTCAGCTGCTCCAAATGTCTGTGGTGAAATGCACAACTGCCCCACCTGCCCTGGCCAGTTGCTCCCTCACCTGCTCCCTGGCTGCCTGGTACAGGGAGGTTGCCACCTGCCTGCTGAAGGTGGTGCATGAGGGAAGCTGGTACTGGGTGGCAACACTGTCAGAAGCCGGTGGAATCCCTGGTCCTCCACAATGCTAAATGCCTGGTCATCCCAGGCAATCCTCTCCCCCACGTGCCTGGTGATCTTGATTGCCGCTGGATGACGCACTCCATCACGCCCCAACTGCCCAAATCCCAGATCCTCCATTGTGACCTGACACTGCTGCTGTTGTTGACGGGGAGTTCGAGATGGGACCTGCTGCTGCTGTCCCTTCTTCCCCTTGCCATGAACAGAAGGGGAAGGTCTGCTGTTGCCTGTGCTTTCTGCAGCTGTGAACCCACTCCTGTCCACACTCTCTAATGTCTCTTGCAGCAGCAAAGCCCTATGCCAGGTCCTCAGGTGGGAATTCATGCCATTATTACGTAGATTTCCCCTCTTATTCCCACGGCACACTACCTTCCCACAGTGAAGGCAGACCACTCAACTGCTGTCACCTGGGATCACTTCCTTGAAGTGATCCCCCACAGGTCCCCTGTGGCGCCCTCCTGAACCCCTCGTGCCACCGTTCAGGGCCGCTGCCTTTGGCTACAGGGAGATCGGCATCAACAGGAGTCTCCTTCACCTCCTCCTCGCTCCTCTCATTGCTGCCCAGCTCTATGACACCACCCATGCTAAGCTGCTGCTGCTACCACCTTGCAGCATGGGAGGAGAGGATGCCCTACTGCTATTTGCTGAAGCTGGGCTGCTGCTGCCAAAGTGGGGAAGGATGCCTTCAAATACATCCTCCCCCAAATTCTCAAAATCCCAGGGTGTGTGTGTGTGTGTCAGAGGGAGGAGCCTGCCCAGGAGAGGTCATTGCCCCTGCACCACTTCCAGCACCCACATCATCATCATTGCTGCTGGGGCTCCCCATAACAATATAATCTGCTGCCTCCAGTGAAAAATCACTGCTGTCCGTGCCAGCTGCTGTCCGTGCCAGCTGCTGTCCGTGCTTCAGGAGGGTGTGCGTGTGTAGTGCTGCTGTTGCACACACCCCCCTTGCCCTTGGCTCCCTCCTCCAGTGCCACTGCTACTAGTGGAAGGCTGGGGCTCCCTGTCTTCCACATATGCCACTCCTGAGATCTGTGCAGCAGCCTGTTCCCCTGATAAGACCTGCCACCTTGAAGGGAAAAAATTAGGTCTTTTCAGCTTGGGCGGTGGGCTGCCAGCAGTGGCAGTGGGCTTGCCAACTCCTCCATGCCCTCACCCTCTAGCAGGGCCACCTGCCCCAGAGGCTGAACTAGGAGTCCATCCCTTTGTCATTGTAAATATATGCAAAACTGCACAAAGCAGTAATGAATTATTACAGTGGTTCCCAAACTTTTTGTGACCAAGTACCCCTTTTCAAATTTCCCAATGAGTTGCGGACCCCCACGACATTTACATAAATTTGCATAAGACACACCCCTAAATTTGCATACTACAACAAATATGAATGTAAGCATTTGTGAACGCAAAGCACACGCAAAGCAGAAAGAAAAACAGTGCACAC
>QEPC01008309.1:6802067-6827489 GCA_003113815.1 Sphenodon punctatus
GGGGGGGGGGGCAGAGAGAGCCTTACCTTCTTCAAAAAGAATCCCCGTCGCTGCTTCGTGCTTCCGCCTGCCTCGTGCACCATGCTGCCACTGCGGCAGTGTGAAGAGAACGCCAACGCAGGCGCAGACACACCTGTCTGACTCTTCTAGAATTCCCGGGCGGTGGGCAGGGACAAGTACGCAAGCATGGGAAGTTTTTTTTTTTTTTTTAAAGTTCCCTGCCTCCTGCCACTCCCCCCCAATCTGCAAGAGCAGGCCCGCGGACCCCCTGGGTGTGTGTTGCGGACCCCCAGGGGTCCGTGGACCACAGTTTGGGAACCACTGAATTATTATATATACACAAAACCTAACCTAATCCTACTATCCTACAGCTATAATCCTAATATAATAAAATAGACTAGTCTATCTATCTATCTATCTATCTATCTATCATGTACAGGGCAGGGAAAGGGAGAAGGTAAAAGGGAGGGTATATGAAGAAGGAAAGGAATTGGTAATATGCAATGAGGGCTAGGGAGGATTTTTTGTGTGCAAGCACCAGTTCTGTAAAACACAACCTGACAAGCAGAGAACTCTCACAGAACAGAGAGCAAACACATGGCTCGCCCATTATAAAGGGTTGCAGTGCCCTCCCCCACAGCCCCGATTGGTTTTGAGGCATTGAGCAATCACAGAGTGCCATGAGACTGCTGGGGCCTGATTGCGCTGCTCATTGGCCAGCGATGCATCCATCAGATACTGCGGAGCTGCTTGCCTCTCCCAACACAAGGCACAGTTCAAGAGTTCAAGCCTCTTTAGGGCTCCGAGATGTCTGCTCCCTCCTCCCCTGTCCATTTCCATCCAAAACAAAACTGCAACTGTCACTAATAATAACGACATTTTCATTTTCGTTGTTGTTATTCTCGATTGTCGTTTTTGTTATTGCAATAACGATAACGAAAATGACAATTGTCGTTATCATTATTGTAATAACGAAAAAGACATGCTAGTGCACACCCATCTGCTGCCATTTAAACTCTCTCCCACTCACTGGAAGTGCATGTGTGCTCCATGGAGCGCACACGAACCTGGCTCCCCTACACCTGCATCTGCCATCCATTTAAAAATGGCCTAAGATTAATGCAGAGAGAAAAAGGCGTAACAGATTCCGAACTAGGCAGTTGTATAGAAACATTTAGCTTATTTGTAATTGTAGTCATCAAGTTGGCTTTGATTGCTGTCCTCTGCTTCTTTGGTGAGCAATATACAATGACTGCACTAAATAGTGTTCTGTTTTAGAACCAGTAGACACATTTTAAAGACAATGTATGGGTTTTGTTGGTGTTTTTTTTACAGAAAGATATACTGTGGAATAGTAGACTATTTCCTTTCAAGCTCTGGAAGGCTGGCTGGTAAATCTCCTTTAGATTTGGGCCAAATCCTCTGCAAGTGTGGGCCAAACTCCACCATGCATAGAATTTCTTTACTTTGATCAATATTTTGGGGGAAACAGCTACCCCAAGAATAATGGATGGCATACTTTTATAACACTTAAATTTAGGGATGCACTAGTTTAACCAAGGGAAGAACTTGACCAGAGACCGACCCGTGTTCAATGCATTTTCCCCATTGTTGCCAGTGCGAAAAATGCAATGAACGTGGGTCCGTGAACGTGACGCAAGGTGACATTGGAAAAACAATGCATGTCTTTTCTGTACCACTTTTATATTGTGGGCTTGAATTATTGAGATTTACTCTCTAAGATCGGTGACTATGTTCTGGTTAACAGAGTGGCTTTAAAATATACATATTCAGTATTCACGTTCTACATTATACCGATGTTTTGTTTTACAGTACAGTATTATAAATAACTTCTAAGATGCTTCACAGAAAAGAGCTTGCCTTTTTAATATTCATAGAAAAAACCTTCTCTTTCTGCTTGGTTTCTCTTTTATTATGGATTGATTATTTATGCTTATAATTATGGCACAGTAATGTAGTGACTAATCACCTCCCAAACTCTCAGCTGCTATCTTCGTTCTGAGCCTCCCTCGCAGCAACAGCAACAACTTCTGTTGTCTTTAAAGGACCATTGTGAGCAACATTTTGTAGTGCTTTTTCACATCTTAAAGATACTGTTCTTTGTGTTCTTTTGCATGAAGCAAGGAATGCAAGCACCATATGTAATGACTTGGAAGATACTTCTCTTTGCATTCTGTAGATACCTAGATAGGACCCAATCCTGCTAGCATTCCCTACTATGGATAATGAAATCGCTGAGACGAGTCACAGTAGAAAAGCACTGTGTTCTGTAATGTATGCAAGGATAGTGAAGGCAGTGTTAATGCCAGCGGACTGAAATTATTAACTGATTTCTTTGACAATTGTCTTATTACATGCAGAACTTTAGAAATGAGTTATTGTGGTTGGCACATAGGGTGTTTTCAGACATAACGCTAACCCCAGTTTAACCACACTTTAACCAAACTTGAACATTTCGTATACATGTTGCAGGGTTGTATTGGTGCCCTATGCAGCCCTGCAACATGCATAAGAAATGTTCAAGTGTGGTTAAGCTGGGGTTAGCGTCATGTCTGAAAATACCCCATAGTTGCCACTTCCACATCATTTGAAGACTCTCACAAATAAAAAGCAAGCAGCTAGCATACTATCTGGTCATTATCATCCCTTATTAATTGATAGGAAGCAACTTCTAGCAGCAGATGCTAAAGAACTTGACATGAAGCAAGGAGCCTGAAAAGGTTACTTAAGTGTGGTAGCTGAGCATGGGATACAGAGGAGGAGTTGATTATGCCAAGCACATCCTTCTCAATGAAAGGATATTTTTATCTAATCATTTATATATTTCAACCACTGATATCTGCCCGCCATTTTAAGGCAAAAGAAATCTATGATCATCTAGGAAAATGAAGGGATGGATATTTGTATATTTTAAGAGGCTTAAAACAGTGTGGCTCAGTGGATGATGTGCTGGACTTGGATTTGGGAGGCCAGAGTTCAAATCCTAGTTTAGCCGTGAACTCACTGGACAGTCTTGGGCATCTCAGCCTCAGTTCTCTATCTGTAAAATGGGAATATTTGTATTCCTGTGTTTCTCTAGACTCTCCCTTGACAACCCTTCTTTGTCCATTTTAGATTGTAAGTCCCTTGGGGAAGAAACCTGTGTCTATAACTGTTCAGTGCCAGGCACATATTAAAAATAATTTTACATTTAGTGATAATACAAGCACTGAAACAACCTGCACTGTTTCTGAAATTCTGAAATGTATTTTTACATGGGTGTGGAAAAGCATGCTTCATGCTGAGTATAAAAGGTACAGGTCTATAAAGCATGTGACTGTCCTCAGGAAACTCTTGTCTCTCCACTTTCCCTAGTTAGCTGATATATTATTTAACAAGGAAGGGATGGATAGGCTTGGACTTGGTTGCTTGTAGGCACTACAAAAATAGTTGTAAATAATCTGCTGAAGTGACCTGCTTGCTAAGTGTGTGTGTGTGTGTGGGACCCATAGGTTGGTTTACTTATTACAGCTGGTTCAAGAAATTTTCATACAGACAAAGGTCACTTCAGAATCAGTATGAGTTTTGTCTGCATAATGTCATTAAACCGTACTGAAACCTTTGCAGCTAGATTTCTCCTGCTTGCGTAGAATATATATGATGTGATATTAAAGCATTTTATGTGGCAATGTTTAGAAATGTATATGTAACATAACTTTGCCAGAAGTGATTGACTGTAACACTTTACAGAATTATAGGCGTTGACGCTTTTAGGCCCTTTTTAAACGGGCCACGGCTGGGGGGGCGGTCTGTGGGCGCAGCGGCACACCCTTCCCCCCCATACCACCCCCCCCCCCCCATATGGAGCAACCTGCGTTTTTGCCGGTTGCTCTGTGTGGGGGCGATGGGTGGAGGTGGGCTGCCATGCGTGTTAGGTGGGAGCATGCACGCACGCCTACCCACCTGCCACCACTTTCAAACAAGGTACATCCACTCATGTTCACTACATAGGCATGCGTGGGTGCGTCTCGTTTAAAAAGAGCCTTAGACTTTGATCCGGTAAGGATTTATGGACACTTTTAAAGTTACTGCTGTGCATAGTCCCATTGGTTTCTCGGTCAGAAATTGACCTAGCGATTTAGTGCAAGGGTGAAGAACCTGCAGTGAATGAGCCAACTCCAGTCCATGGCTGTTTTTATTTGGCCTCTTTCCAATTCCCACATCTGGCTGGTGGATCCAGTCCCCATCCCCAAGCACCGAAAAAGTGAAATCGGGGAAGAGAGCAGAGATGGGGCATGCACTCAAGGATAGGTGATGCATCCCATGGCATAGATCCATGGTCTGGACTTTCCACTCCTTTCCCCATTCTGAGGACACCCCTTAAATCCCAACTCCAACCCAGCCCATAGAGGGTGTTTTTAAAGGAGCAAGGCTTGAGGGGGGTGGGGAGGTGTATCCGTGGCTGCTGAGTGGCCCAGCTGCGGAGCAGCCACTCAGTGGAGTGTGTGGGGAGGAATTCTAACACGACTTTCAGTGTGGCTACTTTGGCAGCCGCCTCGCACTCCCTCTGCCACGGATCGTGGGGGGACGCGTGCTGGGCTAGCCTTTGAAACTGATATGTCCCCAGCACGAGAGCTGGGGAACCTGGACTCTCCAGCACTCGTGGCCAGTTCCTGTGACTTGCAAAGACTGTATCTCCTGCCACCCACAGTGCTTATGAGCAGCGGACCGGTCCGCTGGCGTGGGTGGCCGCCCCAGTTCCTATGGGCAGAGGATGCGTGGATGCCCATTGCCACAGAGCTGTTTGGCTTGCCTCACACGGAGCACGCCAGATTTCTCAGCAGTGTAGCATGAGTGGATGCTGAGTGACACACAGGAGTGCGCATCCCCCAACACCACCTTCAGATGGGTGGCTGGATAAGTGGCTCCTTGGTGGCCATGAATGCTAGCATCTCATTTTAAAGCACCCAGAGCCTGAATTCACGTTCACAGTGGCCTGTGAGGGAAAAGGTTCCCCATCCCTGATTTAGTGAAATCTGAAGGTCAAGATCCATTTCATTAAAAAAATGGTGTGACTGTCCTCAGAAGCTAATAAAAACTCTGGATCAAGACCCACCTGTAGGAGAGTTTTCTGCCAGTGATGCCTACCCCTTCTCCCTCAGATAGCTTGCAGTGGGGTTTGGGATCTACGCATAGAGGGAATGCTGATTAGAAGTAATTCCCTCCGGCAGTCGGTGTGGAATCAGCTGAAAAGGTTGTATTAATCTTTCATCAGAGCCCCTCCCTTCAGTGGAACTTTCCATGTTGTGGGTGGGGGAGAGACAACAGGGCAGGGGCAGTTTGTCCCCGAGATCCACATGTTGTGAATGTTGGGCCCAACTTGTGTAGGGAGAAGAGGAAAAGCAGAATGATCTGCTAGAAATTGGGGAAAACCTAGCAAAATTGCTTCTTTTCCCCATAATATGCTGTGTATTTGGATCTACAGGTTGCATCACTAAGTGTGAATGTTTGAATAACTGGGATTTAAAGTGAATTTTTTTGAATCGGATAGGATCTGACTCTGCAGTGGCTTTGGTTAAATAAAGAAGTCTGTTTAATTTTCAACCTTATCAACAAATGTCACTTTTTACTTGTAACAGTATGAGCTCATTGAGCAGTATTTAAAGGAACACTGTCAGCTTAAATTCTAGTGAAGTGCTTAGTCAGAAGATGAGATAGAAGGTGTTTCGGCACCTGTTTCTGTTTCCTCTAATAAGGATTAAAAACCCAGTTTTAATGGTTTATAATTAGGGCTGAAACAAGCAGCTAAGTTGCTGCTCATGAGAAATATTGCCATATCAAGAACTGGGATTGATTTTCTGACCGTTCCCGGTACTGATGCGATTTCTTGATTCTCGCAATATCGTGAGATACTGTCCTGATCTACCGCATTGCCAAGGGTACCATTTTACTTCCATGTTTGTTGTTTCTACATTTCTGAGTCAATCACTGTGAGAATAGCCCACCCCTTAACCTCCCCACACCTCCTCCCAGTGCTCCTTAACGTCCACTCCAGTGTCTCCAATCACATTTGTTGTTCTATGTTGTTCCCTTTGCTCTGACCAATCTGCAGCTGGATTGTAGATTAGTAAAGGAATCTGCATACTGGCCAATGAGTGACAAGAAAGTACAAGGGAAAATAGAGTCCCAACAAATGCAGTGCTACATCGGTATTACATGAACAGCAGTAAATGGCAAAGTGGTAAATGGGATCCCGGTAAGCAGAAAGTCAGGAAATCGAGAAATGAAATGTTAGTTGACACATTACCGCATACCAAGAGGTTCTTGATTTAACCAAGATGGTACCAGGAACCAGGATTTCGACGAGATATCCCATTTTGGTGAAATCTTGTTTCAGCCATATTTATAATCTATTTTATTTTTTCACTCTCTCTTTAAATGTTCTCATGAGTGGGAGGAAAGTTGGAAAATGACAACAATGTGAGGCTGCAATGTAGGAATTGCGTTGATACCGTCCTTTGAGAAATGGCATTAGTTTGAAGTGCTCTAGAAGTTAAAAAAAAAAAAAAAAAAGCCTGGGTGCTTTTAGCAAAAGTATAATTTAAATGTTCAGGTGGGACAGGAAACACTGAAACGGAATACAAATAACAAGGTCAATGGGCCTTTCAGCTGCTTGCTTTGATAGCCTTTATCAAACCAAAACTCGCCTAACACGAACAAGTAGAAAGTTTATTTAAAAATCTTTCCCTGGTAAATAGGAAAATATTCCTGGTGAAACAGCATTTTAGAAGATGATAAACAGAATAATCATATACAGCAATTGAATGAGGGAGGTTATCTGATGTTTGTAGAGGCTTTGTTCACCAATGCTAATTAGATTATTTGAGGTCTCTTCTGATAGTAACTCATTTTGAAATTGCTGGTACATCTATTTTTTATGGTTGTTGATGTTTAATATTTTGGCAAATTAACAGAAACTGCATCACTGCTTAGAGAAGCAGGGAGATATCGATGAGGGAAAATAATTTTTTCAGTTGGTTCCTGAAAGCAAATATGAAAAGGCGGAAGCAAAAATAATTGTTACACTTGGAATACAGTTGGGCTTTATCTTTGCCTTTGCAACATTTGTCCTTTCTTCTTCTTTGTTTTTTAAGCTTTATAGTTTTCTAATTTCTAGCTTCAATGGATAAGTTTTTCCATTATATAGTTAGATAATGTGTCAACAGGTGTTGTGTGAGAACATACATAGTGCTAGGTTAGTAATGAACTAAGCAAGGCTGAGCCTTAGAGAAGGGCCCCCATTCTGGGTCCTGTGGGGAGCCACGGTGCCCCTCCCAGATAGACGGAAGGAGGCCAGAGTAGGGTCTGCAGGCTGGGATAGAGTCCAACAGAAATGTCTGGGATTGAGAACTGCCTGTAGAAGCAGCATGCATGCCCCTCCTTCCCCGGTAATGCAGACCCCCAGAGTGCATTTTCTGTGGGGAGGGGAGCAACGCTCTGCTCTGGAAGGCAGTTCTCATCCCCCACCTTCTTTGCCAGTGGTGGAGGACCCCAGGAAGTACACGCATGCGGGGGGGCGGCAACATCCCATGCAGGAGCACTGCTACTCCTCCCCAACTCAGGGCAGATCCTTGCTGTGCCATCACCTCTAAGGTGAAGCCGCTTAAGTAGAACTCCGGTGGAAGCCTTAGAGGACGTGACAGCAACACCAAGACAAGACTCTGCCACTGGGAGGCATTGCCCCTCCCACTCCCAAAGGTGGCTCTCAACTCATCTACCTGTGGGCACATCTACAGGGCCCTCCCTATTGTGTAGTCAATGTGTGTGTGTGGGGGGGGAGGGGAGCCACACAGAAACACCTGCCATGGGGTCAGCACTTCTTGTGAACTGCAGGCCATGGGCTGGTTGCCTCGCCCTAAGACCAGCCCTGTAAATGAGATGATATTGGGGGAGCAAGGGGAGGGGGGAATCACAAATAAGGTCCCAAATCCACTATTTAAAATACATAGCAGGCTGAGGTAATAAAGCTGTGTTTGGACTCAAGCAGGATAGTCTATGCAATGTAAATAGCATGATTGAGGGTGGGGGTCTGTTGTTGAAACTTCACAGCTTCAGAATGATATTCATTGCATATTTCTGACTGTCCCATCATGTGATTTGCTGCTAATTTTGCACATTATGCAGATGAATCATGTTATAATTATGATGAAATCTAGAACAAAGGAAACTGAATGTGGTTTCCTCTGCTGTTGTCTTTATATCAGATTAAAGCAATTAAACCGTATATCAGACTCTTTTCAGTATTTACCATGTATCTGATAAGTTAAGAACTGGCATACCGGGTGAAACCAATTGCCTGTCTAATACAGGGGTGCCAAAGCTGGCCTGCAGCCATATTTTATTTGGTCGTTTTCTAATTCTTGGATTTGGCCAGGGGTGTAGCTAATTTGGAATGGGCCATTCCCAATCTTCCTTCCAGCAGCAGAGGATACAGCTTCATCCGGGGCCATGGGCTCCCTTGACTAGTGGGCACTGCCTGTCTCTTTGTCCTCGGATCTGGCCCCTAGATCCAGTCCCCACACTCGAACACTGAGAGCGTTAGCTTAGGGCAAAAGGCATGCATTCAAGGATAGGGGATAAGCCCATGGAACAAATCCATGATCTGAACCTTCCCCTCCTTTCCCACATCCTAACAACACTCCTTGAACATCTCTGCCTTCAGCTCTTTTCTGGCCTGTGTAACTTGTGTTCATTTTCAGTTTTCCACGAGAGGTAAATTGTTCCCCGGCTGTGGTTGAGTAGCTGGTACTGGATGGCTCAGGGAAATGAGGCCTCTTGCTCACGTCCCACTTGTAGCAGCCAGAAGGGGAGGGATGCTAATGCTGTTTGGTGATACTTTCTTTTATGTTCTTTCAGGTCTTTTAATATATACCCAATGTGGGCTTTAATGTGATTGCTGTAACATTCACAGGAACCTGCACGAAACCTTTATTATTCTGGCTTGCATTAATCATCACAGAATTATTTTCATTATTTTAGTTAATGAATGAATATGGAATTTGCTTAATCTTCATTTGGCCCCTTTCTGTACCAGTGGTAAGTAACAGAAAGTTCCGTTCTATGCCTGACCCTGCTGTTATTGAGATCTAGAAGAAGTAGTGCCAATGACTTCAGCAGTTGTAGGATCTGATCCTGCAGAGTTGCTTCAGCGTTTCTGTTAGTTATGCAGAGCATCCAGTTCTTCTGTGATTGGCATATCTGCCTTTTTGCAAGGACTTGCTTTGATTTCTGCATTACTGTTTGCTTGTGGGGTTGGGGAGAATTGGCATCCGCTGTCAACAAAGGAGCGAGTGAGACATGAAATATTGAGTAGCCCCTTTCTTACTAGTAGGCAAGTCAATTCCTTAAGTGTGAAACTTTGGGTGTCTTTAGACGGCCCGAGTAGTGCCCTGCCCCATGTTCCCCACATGCAGCCCTGCCTGTGCTGGGTTTATACGGACCTGGCAGCTGCCACAGCCCGCAATCCACCTGCACGGTGGCCCCCTCCCCCACATCATAGAACTGTGGTAGATTGGTTGCCGCTTTAAGCTGCCCCCCGCAGCTCTGTAGCATTGGCCAGGGCAACCACCAGCCAGGAACTGAGCTGCAGTGGCCATCTGTGAGTAGATGGACTGCAGCTCTGCTTCTGGTTGGTGCCCTGGGTTTGGGTGGCCCAGTCCACTGGCAGTGCTCCGGGATGTTCCGGAGCACTGCAGGCAGGGCTGGAGCGGAGAAGGTACCAATGGCTGCCCCGGTGTTGGCCGCGCCAGCCCGCTTCTCCCCTGGGTGGCCCGTCCATCTAAAGGTGGCCCTGCCAGATGTGCAGGCAGCTCCACCGCTGGGCAGTCCGGAACATTCTGGAGCGCCGGTGGCAGAGCGGGTTGGCCAGACCCAGGGCACTGGCTTGAAGGAGAGCTGCTGTTCATCTGATGGCAGACGCACACTGCAGCTCCACTTCCAGCCGGCTGTTGCCTTGGGCAACACCACAGAGTTGTGGGTGCCAGCCTAGAGCGTCGGGTGATCACTCGCAACTCTATGGTGCAGGGGGAGGGAGGTGGACCGTGGGCCGGGGAACCTGCTGAACCCAAACTAGGCGGGGCTGGATGTGGGAGTGCATTGCTGGAGCAGCTCCTGGGTGGGCTGCCTCCGCATCCCTAAAAACGCCCAAGGGGTGAATGTTTTGTTCATGGTGGGGACAGCTAGTCACCTTTGGCGTAGCCTATTGGATGGCCGAGTAAAGATCTCCCAATACCAAGTGTGATTCTCACTCGTTAAAGTTAATGGGAACTGCGCTATTGACATCAAAGAGGACAGGATTTCCCCCTAACTTTCTTACTGAATAATTATGTGTGGAGGCAGTATTCATTGTACAGCAGGAATATCCTGAAATTTTACAATGTACGGTCCTAATGCTGCGGTTGGCCTGTAGCTCTGAAACTGGAATGGCTGGAATATTCGTTTGCTAACATGATTAGAGAAAAAGCAGTCATTTGGAGAATAAAGACTAGTGCATGTTAATTTTTTAAAATCCTATTCATTCTGTCTATGAAAGAGAGCTGTAAGTTTATGGGCTATAAGTCTGGCTGCTGAAGAATTGAGATAGAAGCGTAGTAAACGTTCTTAGCAGCTAAAGCCTTGAATACTGTGATTTAAATAGCAAAGTTTTTTCCCCCTTCTGCTTGCAACTAATGAAGAAATGGCAGTGGTGTATCTGTTGGCGATCCTAAAATTTTTCACTGCTACTTAGTTTTTGTATTAAAGTCTCTCTGTCTCAGTATAATGTTATTTTGCCAGTCAGGTTTTCATAAAATATTTTGCTCTCCTTTCAGTAAATGTTTTCCTGTCTATTGGAAAAAAAATATACCACTTCTGTGAAATCCAGGAATTAATGGAAGGAAATGACAGCAGTAATGATTCTGCTGTCAGTTGAAACAGGTCATATAACACTGAGTCTATAGCAGGTTTCTTTCCTGTTTTATTATATCCCTTTTAAGAGGACTATTGTGAAAAGCAACTATCATTAAACTTATTTACACAGTATACTATGCCTACACATTTTTAAATTGTATTTCTTTAACAAGAAATTTCTGTGCTAAAATAGGACACCATTTTGAGATTCGTTAAATGCAATACATTTCTAAAACAAGGGCCAGAGCAAAGATCAAAAAGTAAAAATACCTTTAGGAATATAGTGGTTATCAGCTCCTGATACGGAAAAAATGTTCATTTCCATTCAAGGACTATTTAACTGGCTTGCGTTATAATTATGTGTAATAGGAAAACTTGAAATAAGATTTTTGTGGCAATATCACAGTTTTCTCTTCTCCCTGCAATGGGGAAAAAAGTGAATTTATATACACATGGATAGAAATGTATATACACGCAAACTGGAGAAGAATTGCTCATATTTAGATAAAAGAGAAATGGGGGTGACTTGTCAAACCTGTGAGTGAGTCTTTCCTCAGGAGAGCAGATACCGAGTCTCACTTCCACACATTTTGCATTCTTATTGTGCACTTTAGCAGAACATCTTTAAAAAAAACAAAAACCAACACCTTCTCCCCTTGGAATTGTTGAATTACTACACATCGGTTGGCTTTTGCTATTCGTAACTGCAGAGGCTTGGTGACCTTTATCTTTTTTAGATACTCTGCTGATAATTAAAACTTTAGAAATGCATAGGGCCTATAGGCATACTGGAAGTCTTCTGGCCAAAGAACACATTTTAAAAATAGCTAACATTAATATTTATTAAAAATTTGATGTTGTTAAATAGCCACAAATGACAGATTTAAGATTTTCCCGTCTCAGTGAAGTGGACATGGCGTACTTTTTCCTCTTTTAAGTTGATGGAGACTTGGAAGATAATACTAATTGTAACTTCTCAACCTCATGAATGTTGTGTATTTGTCTCTCCTGACGTTCACCTTTCCCTTGTCTTTCCCTCCCTTGCCTCTTCTAAGATTGTAAGCCCCTTCGGGTAGGGACCTGTATATAACTATTGATTTTACAGTTCCAGGTACACTGCTGGCACTATATAAATAGCAATTATTAATAATAACCAAGGTCCTGGTGCATGCAATGGGGTTTACTTACATATGGAAAATTAAGCTCTTGGTTAAGTGGTTCAAGGACTAGAGCTTTTGTATATTCATCTGGCTGTACATAATATTGGGTGTTTGTGTGTATGATGAGAAATGAAGTTTCTCATAATTTACTGGAATTGGGATAATTATACACATAGATCCCAAACTATGGGTGGGGACCCTACAGTTGTGTCATCTGTGGACGTTGCCATGATCTCAATTGGTATTTCATATGCTTTGCATATTTTTGATAATGTCTGGGGTCATGGAATTATATTTAAGTCTCAAAGTGAGGTCACAAAGGCAGAAGGCTTAGAACCACCACCATGGAATTTCTCCAGTTCAAGACTGTTATTTACCTTTCTTGTAAGCGTTGACCTCATGCTGCACAAAAACATACAGGAAGGTGCAATCTTTGACCTACATAGTCTATGGTGTAAATGGGCAGACAAAACCTTATCTGTGTCCTCATATTTAGGTATTTTTAAGGTGCCTTTCTCCATGGTATTTTAATGCTGACTCAGTATTACTCCAAGTTGTCTTGGATTGCCGGAGAGGAAAGCACTGCAATTGCTTAGCAGCACTTCTGACTTCTAGTTTGCTAAGGTTACTACGGAGTATGTGACAGAAGCAGCATGTTTTCAGAAGGGATTGGAGAAAAGGGGGTGGGGGGTGAGGGGTAGTGGTTTTGTGCACCAAGTGGGACAGAGTGGATGAGGAACAGTGGTTCATCTGGTCACATGTCCTGTTTCTGACTGTGGATATTTCAGAGGAAGGTATAAGAAACTGTTTAGTCCGTAAGAACTTTGGGTTAGGAATTAGCTGTCTGTGCACAGGGCCTACAGCATGATGGTGTCCTGTTTCCTGATCCAGGGCTTTATGTATTACCAAAGTACAAATAAGAACTAATAGTGGGTAATTATGGAATAGCCTTCTCATAAGGGAAGTTTTCTTTTCTTTATTAACCCATCAGTTAAGTGAGTGACTTATGTCCTGAAGCAGGGGGATTTATATCCCTAATTTCTTTAATCCTGGTGTAACTGTGGATGGTTGTTTCATCCCATATTAAAGTCTAATCCCTCTTTATGTTCCAAATGCGCTTGGCCTCACTCATACTGTGATAGTCTGTGAGTAAGAACGACAGGTAGGTTATGCATATATGTGTGTTTTTTAAAGTATTTCTGTTGCTTTAGTTTAACTGAATGTTTCCATCTGTATTAAGAGCAAGAGTACAAACAAGTGCTAGATTTACATTCTGTACACCATCATTATTTTATATATTTCTAATCCTGTCTGTCTAGATTATTAGACATCAGCATAATAATCAGACATCAGATTATCACATAAAGTCAGATAGCAGCCGCCGCAGACAACCACAGCAGTGGCGGTAGGGTCCAGGGCACTTGGAGGTACACTGCCCCATAGCCCTCAGTGGTAAACCCGTCCCTGTCAAGCAGACCGAGCAACAGCTGCTATTGCAATGTCAAAGCAGATTGACTGTTGAGAATAATATGGGCATCCACATGTCTTGTGTATTGTTCTGTGGAAATGGATGGTGGAGATCTGGGTTGGAATTAGGGTGACCATGTCTCCCCTTTAAAAGAGGACACTTATGAAAAATACATGATGCAGGGCTGCACTGGAACCAATGCAGCCCTGCATCATGTATTTTTCATAAGCGTCCTCTTTTATAGGGGAGGTATGGCCACCCTAGTTGGGATGCACGAATTATGTTGCTGCAACATTCAGCTGGTGGGGTATTTGACGCAATCATGGTGTCCCAAAGTATGGACTTGGGGAATCCCAGCTGGGGAGGGAGACTGGATGGGGGCACCAGGCATGGAATTGGGAACTCAGAGGTGGGAGGGAAGAGGAGATGTCGTGTGGGGACCTCCTGTAGCAGCAAAGTGGAATTGGGCTGGGGGGCAGTTTTCTGCACTTTGAGCATTGTCTTTGCTTTTGGAACATGCTAAGTGAAGTTCAAGAGAGTGGGAAAAGGATGGGTATTGCAAGGGCGGTGCCATGTGCTCACCTCCCAACATTTCCAGCAGCCAAAGAGGGAGAAACCCCATCCTTCAATCAATAAACGCTGCCCCTCAGAGAATAAGCTTTGACCCACCTGACACATTTACAGCCCCTCCCCAACATTCCAACTGCAGAAAGAGAGAGAGAAGCTCTCTGGTTGCTTTTAGAACGGGTGTCCCTGGCCGCCCGTCTAAAAGCGGCCTCTGTGTCCTGCTTATCACTTCTCTTCATTTCATGTTATTCCATCATCTTCCCGTTGCCCTCTCAAGTGTTTTTCCTGAGAGGCACCCAGCAAAGAGATGCCTGAGGTTTGTATACTGCAGCACCCAAAGAGAGAGTGTCCCTCCTAAACAGGGACTATTGGGAGGTATGCATGTGGGCAACAGCTCAGCTCCTCTCCTCTCCAAAGGCAGCAGCCCATCCCCATGGCAGGCTTGCCTGCCTTCCCAGCATCTACTGCTTCTGTAGTGTGAGCCCATTCTAAAGGCAACTAAAGAAAATGGCTTCCTGGCAGTTCTAGCTGGCTTTTGCCATACATACAATCAGCAGAATACAGCATAACCATGTCCCCATCTATAAGGACCTGGGCTCGAAACATGGCACCACAGGGGCCCTGTGTGCATTCACTGGTTCTGTAGCACTACCTGCTTCCGCTGGCCAGGGCCTGGAAGTTTCCCTGTGGTGCTGGCTAGGCCACACCCCTCCTTAGCCTTGCTCCAGCTTCCTGGTTGACTGCTGGCCTGTCTATAAGGCCAGCCAGTAGCCAGAGGAAGCTGGGAGGATCATCAGTCACTTCCTGGTTCCTGTTCCCTCCTGTGTCTTGTCCTGGTGTTTTCATTAACTTTGGACAGGCTTTGCACTTCCTGATCCTGGTGTGTCCTGTGGGCCAGCTAGCGACTGGCCCTTCTTGGAACCCAGTCCCGCTGGTGAGCTGACTCTTGGAGTATTGGAGGGTGGCATCAGCCAGCTCGGTGTCTGCTAGAACCGGGGGGCCGTGTCTGCTTTATGTGCTCCCTATGTAGTGGTCTGAGCAGCCCATCCCACCCGGCACCCACTCTGTTCCAGTCTGTTCTGCCTTGTCTTGTTATGTCCTGCCTACTTCAGTTCTGCTCTTCTCGACCAGTTCATCAGCCTACCTTGTCCATCTGACCAGTTCATCAGCCTATCTATTCTATCCCTTGGTCTGTATGTTGATCCCTGTCAAAACCTTCTGGACCTGATCCCACACTCCCGTGTACTGACACCCTGGACCTGATCCTGCACTACTTACCCAGCACCAATCCTGCACCTACTCTCTGTGCCCTAGCTTGCATACCTGATACCATCCTGCTCTGGGGAACACAGGGAGAAGTAAACCCTGAAGTCACTGAGCCAACAGGAGATTAGAGAGCTAGACTCGGGTGGGAACATTTACCTTTCACTGAACTAGAAGAGTGACTAGGAAGTATTAATTGCCTCCCTGCTTTTATACAATGCAAGGGATCTGCAGTTTCCCCAAAACTACATGCAGCTCATGCTGTTCTCACCCTTTGAAGATGGGACTTTTGTCCTATGTATTGGTTGTTCTAGGTGAACACAGCTCTTAAAAAAACACCACTTCTTTGAAAATAATATAGGGGTGACTTTTAAAGGCATTAGCAGGAATTAGGCAGCTAAATCCTACTGAAACTCCATGGGATATTGACATCAACCATCACCCTTAGTTTCTAAGGCTCTTTTGAAAATCACCAGGGGCATAGCTAAGTTGGAATGGGCCCAGGGACAAGAAATGGACTTTGCTCCCCCCCCACCTCCCATAGAGTTTCATAGCTTGTGCAGGATTCGTTCAGGAAGGGGAAGCCAGTGAAGAGAGGAGAGGAGGGGCTGCACATGGTCAAAGCGACGGGCAAGGTGGATGACCCTGGTAGCAGAGTTTTGGACGGAGATAAGGGGAGAGCGGGGGAGGCCAGAGAGAAGGAGTTTACATTAATCGAGGCGAGAGATGACCAGAGCATGAACAAGAGTTTTGGCAGATGAGACAGAGAGAAAAGGGCTAATCTTAGCAATGTTATGGAGGGAGAAGAAGCGGGATTTAGCAACAGAGTCAATGTAGGGTTTAAAAGAAAGGGATGAGTCAAAGATGAAGCCTAAGCTATGGGCTTGGGGGACAGGCAGGATGGTGACCCCCATCAATAATTATTGACAGTGAGAAGGGAGAGGAAGGATGAGGGGGGAAGGTGAGGAGTTCAGTTTTAGCCATGTTGAGTTTGAGTTGATGTTGAGCCATCCAGGTAGAGATGTCAGAGAGACAGTCGATGAGACGAGCTTGAACAGAGGGAGAGAGAGAGGCAGTAGAGAGAGAGATAGAGTTGAGTGTCATCAGCATAGTAACAATAGCAGTAGCAAAGTAACAGCAGTAGCACAAATACTGCTACACTTGACTTTACCTTACCAGAAAGAACCGGATTAAGAAGTGGCCGAATAAGAAAATCATATAAGGGGCTGAAGTGCTGTATCAGCCATTCAGGGAGAGGGGATTACCGGCCTGGCCTTGGCATGCATCACTAGGGTGCCAGAGAACTACTGGAGTCATTCCATCCCGGTCTCCTCCAGGCTGCTGCAACCAAACCAACCAGCGGCCAGCCACACACAGGGGCATCTCTCCCTGCACTGCTGATGGGCCCACTGACAAACAGTCCGGTGCTCCGGCCGCTGCCGGCACTGACGCCCGCCGTCACCCACCCACCGCCACCAGCCCAGCAGTGCTGTTGCTGCTGCCAGCATCCAGACAGACCAGTGTGAGGGTCCTGCTGCAGCCGCCAGTGCAGCATGCCACTCACTGCCACCCCCCCCTCCAATGGAAATGGCTGCCCGGCGCCAGCCGCCACAATACCCAGGCCAATGCCCTGCCACACGGCACCAACTCCCCCCCCCACACACACAGCTGAGGCGAGGCAGTGTCGCTGAGATTTAACTGGAACATGCACATGCCACATTCCTCCCCCCAAATCCCACCATTTGAGATCACAAACAAATGCCACAAACAAATCTCCCCCACTCGTCCCCACGCATGGAGCAACCAGGGGAAACAGCGGTTGCTCTGTGGGTGTGGTTGCGTTGGGGGTGAGGGGATGCGTGTGCAGCCGTGTGCATGCCCCGCTCATGCACTGGTGTGCCCACAGACCCACCCCACCCGGCGGAGCTGTGTACAAATGGTCTGCAAGGAGCCACTCGAATACGAACAGAAAGTTGCTGCCTTGTAAACAAGGCTCCAAACATTCTCACAATACCCACCCTTTCAGCCCTGCATGGAATTTTCTTATATTCCTAGAAAGGGTTGGACAGAACTGACATTCTAAGGGGGGGGGGGCGCTTTTTATACTAGAGGAGCTCGAGACCATCACGTGGTCTATTATTTGACTATGGTGAGCATGCCATGCACAACCCAGTTGTGAGAATGTTGGGAGCTATCTCAAGGAACCTTCTTTACATGGCAACAACCTTCTGATCACTCACATGGGGAGGAGTTGTTTGTAAACAACCAATTTTATCTCCCAGTCTGATGGTGCCCAGGTGTCCTGCTGCTGCAGCAGCACTATTAGCAAGGAGAGGCAGGTGAGGGATGGAACCGGAGCATGAAACCTTGAATGGAAGGAAAGGGGGCGGGGGGCCCTCAGAGCTGCCTGTTATAAAAAAAAACCCCAACAATTTTACTTTATTAAAGTTCTGTTCTCTCTCAGCGAGCACTGGTCAGGTTTGGGTCCTGGACTCCCTGCGGGTGTGGGCTGGGGCCGGCTGGCTAACCCAGCTCTCTGATGTGCTGGGGGGACAGGATGCAGCGCAGGCAGCTGGCTTTTTCTTCCGTTGCAGACACCAACCTGTCTCTCTACTTGGGGGAGGGGCGGGCCCTAGGCCCAGCTTCCAGTCCGAGAGTGACGGTAACGTCACCGTGGGTGGGCCAGGGGCCACTTTTCCCCTGGGGGGTGGGCTCTCTTTCGCTCTCCTCTCCCATCCTGAGTCAGTCTCTGTCGCCTGGACTCCTTGCCTTGCTGCTGCAGCTGTGCCTCGTGTGCAGGCTGCAGACGCGCGAGGAAGGAGGAAAATGCTGGTGCATGCACAATCAATTTTGCTTTCTCTGCCCCCCCCCCTTCAGGCTGGCATGCGTTGTATGCTGTCGGGGCCTCGAGCCAAGCGCCAGGGTGGCGGGACTTAGGCAGCGCCAGCCGGCACAGCCAGAGACAACAGGAGATGTGGGGCGGCCGGGCCCGGAATAATCAGAGTCCACATTTAAAAAAAAAAAAAAAAAGATTTAGAAAGCAGGGCTGCTAAGTGGACCTGCAGGGCCCCCAACCAGTGTGGGCCCTGGGACAAATGTCCTGTTTTGTCCAATGCTTGCTACGCCCCTGAAAATCACTATCTTAAAATGTCTACGATAATGAATTAGAGAAGGGTAGTAGAATAAAGTCTGATGATACTTTTTGGCACATTCAGAGAATGTCTATTCGCTTTCTTTTAGGTTACATATAATTATTCCATACTGGTTGAGATTATGTTAGTATTCTTCTTGCCCTAAAGGAAGCGCAGTGTTCTGGTTGGTGTGATTACAGGTGTAAGGAGCATGCCTTTTGCCAGTGTCAGGCAACCCACTTAATAGGCTGTCTTCTGCTTTGCCCTCTTTTTCAAGACACCCTTGTAATTAGATTGAGTAAAGCCATATTAATGATGGACTCTGTCTCACAGAGCCCTGATTCACAGCGCTAGTCCCATTGGTATTAAGATTGCTTGACTAAGCATCTTCAATACTCTCTTTGCATTTGACAAGGCTTTTAATCTTTGGGGAACTTTATAAAATCAGCAAATTTTTTATTAATTGATATCCTGAACATCACAAGGTGGTTTGTAGGGTAAGATGTAAATAAACAAAGTAATATAAGACACCTTATGTAACTAGATGTTCAAAAGGCTGTTAAGGGCTAGAAATAGCTGCCCCTCTGCCACTCACCATTTCCTTGCCAGTCAGAATAGGTGTTTGGTTATTTTTGTTTCCCGCCCCCCAAAACAACTCTTTCCACTAGTGGAAAATACCAACATAGTTACTCACTTTAGAGAAAGTTTCCAGAAATCATTAGAGGAGTATTAATGGAAGCTCCATGAAAAATATTTCCGCTTATTACACAAAGGCATTTCCTGTTAATCTAGTCCATTTGTCAGGTGGCTATGGCCTGTCAAGAGGGCCTAAACGGAGCCCCCCTGTCCCCATGCACAGCCAGCTCCTAGGAAAGACAAAGGATATCAAGAAATTGGAGAGCAAGACACAGGGGAGGTGTTCCCTCAGGATCATGAGGCTGCTAAGTTCAGAGGCTATGGAGAATGATTGTCACAGGGAGTCAACCATGTCCAGAAAACTATGAAGGTGCCAGGAACAAGACTGCAACAGGGCTAGAAAGAGGATTACAGGGAACAGGATACAGGACGGAGAGAACCAGAGAAAGTCAGGCCCAAGAATGGAAGCCTAGCCACCATGCTAAAGTAAAGAACATTAAACAAGAAGTGTAAGCTACAGAAGGATTGTCACCCCAGGGCACAAGACGACCACAACCTATGAAACAACTACAGGGAAGGTAGCTCAGGAAGATCAAGGTAACCAACAGGTTAGCTACCCACACAGTTGCAAGGAGGACTAAGGGGGGATTCAGACGTTCTGATTTGTGCGATTTTAAAAAAACAACGAATGTTTCATGCCTGTCTGAACACTTAAATTCGATTAAATGGAGTCAATATCGCACTAAAGCAATGCTTGTTGAAAAGCTACTCAAACCTACCTTTTTGCTGTCCGTTTTCAATAAATCCGCACTTAACAGCAGTGTGAAAGCAACATCGTACTGGTTTTAACTAGTGTGTAATCTTTTCTGATGTGAATGCAACCGTGCTTCCAAGTGCGCTGTTTTACTCCTGCCCCTACCGGAAGCAGTGAGACCAGCTGGAGCCCTGTAGTTGCCTCGCTGGGTGCAGGCTGCAGCCAGCTTCTCCCCAAAAAAGTTCTTCCCCTCCATGTTTCCCCTCCATGCTTCTCCCCAAAAAAGTTCTTCCCTCCAAGGGACTTTCAATCATCTGCCTCTGCCTCTACCGTAGTGCTGCAGCAGTAGCAGCAGCGGGATACCGGAAAGAAACCAGGGAGAGAAGCAGCGCGCCTCACTATGCGAGGGGCTTCTTTCCAGCAGCCTCAGGCTCTCCCTCTTTACTCCCTGATTCTACAAAGTAGCAACCTTTGCTACAAAGGTTGTAGCAAAGGTTGTTGCAAAGTTTGCAAAGTTGCAGCAAAGGTTGTAGCAAAGTTGTACTTTGCTACAAAGTAGCAACCTTCTGGCTCCCCACAGGCCACTTCCTGTAACTGAACCGTACTGAGCAGCCGGGTAAGCGCGCACTACAAGAAGGTCTGAATGCATTATTTCGCTGTACTTAAAATCGGTATGGCATGCATGTGAATGCAACAGGACTTGTTAACAGCGAACTATTGAGAACCAGTTTTTAAAAATCCAGATAATTGCTGCACGTGTGAATTCGCCCTAAGTTAATACAACGAGAGGACAAGGAGAATTACGTGGCTAATAACACAAAACAGCAGGGAGGAGTGGGAGCAGTGCAGAGAAGGAGCAAGGTGGATTACAGGGCTAATGTTACACCACGGAGGAGTGGGGCAGTGCAGAAAGAGGGTACAGAGCCAACAATACACAGGACTGCAGGGAGGACTGGAGCAGTGCAGGAAGGGAATACAGAGTTAACAACAGGGAAGATTGGGGCTGCAGGAAGGAGCCCCAGCTGAGACCAACAAGGAGGGAAGAACAGGGGGAAAAGGGAATAAACAAGGGAAGGGCAAGTCTTCAGAAGAATACCAGTACAAGGCAATAGAACCGGAATCTGAGATCCAAGTAAATCACCAGATCCCCAAACCACTTGGGCCAGAGAACAGATGTGTTGCAGGGAGCAGGCTATGTGGGCTGTGGGCCCTTTAAAAAGGTATCGCATGGTGCAGGCGCTATCAGAGGCCCAGGCGTTAGAGGGGCAAGAGGACAGCACCTGATGCCTCCCACCTGAGCTTGGATATGGCTGAGGGGGCAGTTGAAGGAGGCAAGATCTAGGAGAGAGCTCTGCTTCAGCCAAAGGAGAAAGCTACTGAAATACTGCATGGAAGCAGCCAGGAAGACAGGAGTGTGAGTGGGGCTCTTGTTTCCACAAACCCTGCTCAGAGGAGCGTGCTTGAGCTGTGGGGTTTGGTGGGCTACAGGAGGAACTTCTGCCTGGCCCGCAGAGCTGTGAGTACAACTGGCTTGTGAGAGCTGCGGACTGTGAAAAGTATCGCTGGCCCGACGAGCGACTGTTCCTGACCAGCGGGGCTTGAGTAGAGAAGCCCTACGCCTCGCTGGTTGGAATGCTGTATATTTGGAACTTTATATGGTGGAGTATGTTGTACCGGATAGAATAAAGAAACCTTGAGCTGGATATTTCCTAAAGAATGTGACTTGGCGGAAAGCACCCTGTGGAGAATCATTCCAAACAACCTGGACCCTGTTACAAGATGCTCCACTAGCTTTCTGTTGCTCCCAGCATGCCTTTATATATAGGCTGGGAGCCATTCGGGAAGCTGGATGGATGGAGCTAAGAATATAGCAAAAAAGGGAGAAATATAAGGGAAGCCTACACCAAGGCAGAACAATGTGGTGGTGCCAGAGAAAATGCTGCCATTGTACAAGCACAGGGTTGGAGGTTCAAGAGCAAGCTCTGGCACCATTATAGTTTCATGTTGGGGTGTGTGTGAGGCTTCCTGGGAGTTCACTGACTTCTGCTGTGTTACTGTAGAAGTAAGATACTTAGCTGAGGCTGGGTTCTACTTTATAGTGTAGATGTGGATCCAATTAGTTTCCAGAACTCTGGGGGATTTACCTACTGATCTTAGCAGCTACTCTGTCAATGACCTGATTGTTTTGTGGAATGTCATCCTGACCATGGCCATTGATGTGGTTGCACCTAGACATCTGCTCTCTCCGCTGCGGGGGCACAGGTCCCCCGGGTATATGAGGGACCTGAGGGGGCTGAAGCGGGAGGGTAAGCAGTTAGAGCGCAAGTGGCGCGTGACTCGTGCTGAAGCTGACCGATTGTGGCACAGATCGTTTTTAAAGGACTATGCCGTGGCTGTGATGGTGCCGAAGAAAACTTCTTCTCTGCTATCATAGCATCTGCAGAGTCTCGTCCGGCGGAGCTGTTGCGAAGTTTATCCAACGGAGCTGTTCCGGGCGGTGAGGAGCATGGTTAATCTGGTCTGCCTCCATCCGGAAATGGAATCATCTAATGCCCACTACTGTGACATTTTTAGTAATTACTTTGCAGACAAAATCGCTCATATTCACCACGACTTGGGGACTGCCATTTTACTTGCAGAGTCAGAGTTTGCGGTCCTGTTTATTTGGATCTGTTTCAATCATTATCGCCTATGTGGGGGAGGTGCTTGGCATTGTGAGGGAGACTAGTTGTGAACTAGATCCTTGCCTGTTCTGACTGGTGAAAGCCAGCCGGGAGATGTTTGGGCCACTGCTAGCTGGTGTCGGCCGTTCTTAAAATTGCAGTTGTCCAGCCTCTGCTTAAGAAGCCATCTTTGGATGTTGACTCCCTAGCCAGTTATCAGCCCAACCGTCCCTTTTTAGGGAAGGTTATTAAACAGGTGTTGCCTGACAGCTCCAGGCTCATCTCGATATCATCGGATTCCTGGACCCATTCCAGGTACAAAGACTGCACTTGAAGCCTTGGTTGATGACCTGCTCCTGGAGATTGGCAAGGGGAATTTTGCCCTTTTGACCCTATTAGATCTTTCAGTTGCCTTTGATACTGTTGATCATAAAGTGGTGTTGACATGGCTGTGGGATCTGGTGGGGGTATGCAGAACCGCTCTTGAGTGGTTACACTCTCTCTTTTCGGGGAGGTCCCAGAGATTGTTGATGGATGATTGTTCATCATCTTTTCAGGACCTCTCCTGTGGGCTCCTGCAAGTTTCCGTTCTGTCTCCCCTCTTTTTCAACATGTATAAGGCCGCTGGGTGAGGTCATTTGGAGATTTGGGGTGAAGTGCCATCAGTACACTGAGGACACCCAGCTCTACCTCTCCTTTTCATCCAATCCAGGCCCTGCAGTCTTGGTGCTCTCCCATTGCCTGGCTACTGTTGGGGACTGGATGAGGGTAAGCCGATTGAGGCTGAATCCAGACAAGACTGAGATAATGATGGTTGGCTGGTCTTGTGGCATGAGGGGATTGGGATTGGAACTCCTTTTATTGATGGGGTCCGGTCCCCTCTGGTCGATTGGTTTTGCAGCCTTGGAGTGCTTCTGGAACCCTTGCTGTGCTTGGATTGTCAGGTTGCGATGGTGGCCAGTAGTTCTTTTCACCAAATCCATCTGGTGAGGAGACTGCGGCCTTTTCTTTCTGACTTGGATCTGGCCACTGTCATCCATGATTTCATCAACTGCAGGATAGATTACTGCAAGGCGCTCTACGTGGGGCTGCCCTTGATGACTGTTCAGAAGCTGCTGCTGGTGCAGAATGTGCTGGCTCATCTACGTTCAGGGGTGAGGTGCTGTGAGCACATTACACTGGTGCTCTGTAGTCTGCACTGGCTTCCTATAGTGTTTCAGGCACAATCTGAGGTGCTGGTTTTGACCGTTAAAGCCCTAAACAGTCTGGACCCCACATATCAGAGAGACCACCTCTCCTTTCATGTCCCACTGTGGCCCCTGAGAACGGTCGGGAGTGCCTCCCTGTAGGTACCATCCGTTAATCTTGTTTGTACAATGAGGGCTCGCGGGGAGCATTCTCAGTTACTGCTCTGTTCTTGTTGATCTCCCTTCCCTCAGGAGTTTGTTTGAGCCTGACCCTGAGCATCTTCCTGATGTGGTATAAGACTTTTCTCTTTGTAAAGGCATTTGGCGGGCAGGGATAGGGGGTTTTGTGGGTGGCTTGGGGTAGGCTTATGAGGGAGGTTGGAATGGGATAAGGGGAGATGGTACTGCGTGGTTTTGTGGGTGGCTGTGGGATGGTTGTGTTTTTTTTGAGGATGTGTGTATATTTTATTATTTATATGGATTTTTATGTTTTTATATATGTTAGCTGCCCTGAGCCTTTTAAGGAAGAGCGGGATAAAAATTTAAATAAATGAAACGAAATTTTTTCAAGGATGGTTTTGTTCCTCAAGTATCTGAAGTTATACATAATTGAACTCCTTTTTTGCTGTGTGCTATCTAGTGAGGACTGTGAGAAAACATGTATTTTTTTCCACAAAATTTAAAGTAAAGATAAAGGTGATGTATCCAATTTCGAGGACGCAGGACCTGCTGTGAATTTCCTTAAAGAAACTGTGTAAGGGAAGGAGAGGATGGGAAGAGGGAAAGCTACCTTCATAGCTTTCCATCTCTCCACTTACCGTCATAGCTTTCCCTCTCCCCCATCACCTTCTCTGATAGCTGCCTTCATCTACAGAGGAATTAGAACAGGTGGAAAGAGGTGTAGGGTCATCTTCTCTAGACAGGGATGATGCCAAGTGGTTGAAAGGGATAGCAGGTACCCCCTTCCCTCCCACCTCCCAAAAATATTTCCTGTTACCCCTTCCACTACCCCACCCACCAGAGAAGTGGAAGAGGCTCATGCTCTGTGTAGAAACGACTTGCTTTCCCAATAATGGTCTTTGCCACCCATTTGCTCTCATGAACCAATTATTCTATTGTCACAAGGCCCTATGTATAACCATAATCAAAACCTACCATGAAGAATTTTCAGGGAAGACAAAGGATTGAATATAGAAGCAAAATGACCTGTATAAATGTTAGTGCCATCAACCTTTTCATTTTAGACAAAACATTTATATCAAAACTGGGGGAAAAAACTCATTAATTTTTTTCTTAAAAGCAATTGGACAGATAACTAGGGTTTATCTTTGCTATATCTGTGAGGGCATTTAACCCTTTATGCAAAACTGGTCAGTAGCTATCGGGGCGGCTGGTGGGTTTTTAGTTTGGAGGGGCAGTAAGGCCGGTGAGCCGGTGGGCGGAGCCAGGGCAATGGTGGGCGGAACCAGGGCAACGGTGGGTGGAGACCCAGCAGCAAGGAGTTCCCAGGGTTAACATCGGATCGAAGAAAACACAGTCTACATGCACATCAAGCTTAAAATAAATAATGTATAAACCCCAAACACAGGGAAACACAGAAAACACTGGCAAAACACAGCAGCAAGGAGTTCCCAGGGTTAACATCG
>QEPC01008309.1:6828150-6870210 GCA_003113815.1 Sphenodon punctatus
GGGTGGGGGGGGGAAACAGGCTCAGCGCCTAGGGGGGGAGGGATCAGTCAGTGATCCCTCCCCCCCCCTGCATACAGTCAGTGCTTACCTGCAGGCTGCTCTTCTCGCCTTCTGACTGCTCCGAGTCCTTCGGGAGGCAGCGGCAGCGGGAACTAGCACGTGGGCGCACAGACTGTTGGGGGACTAACTGAGGCAGGGAGGAAGCACCAGGGCTGTCAGCGCGACCGCCCTGGCGAGATCTTCCATTGCGCCCATTGAGCACAATGGAAAGGCTTTGCCCCTCCCTCCACAGCATGTCCCGTTTTCCATAGGAAAACACTTTGGGCGGCTGAGCAGCTGAGCCCTTTTGTCCCTTCGGGGACCCACTCCCTCTCCCAGAGGAGTGGGTGGGTCCCCGAAGGGAGAACAAGTTCAGTGACAGCTACAGCAGCCTCTGCAGCAGCTCAGAGGCTGCTGTAACTGTCATAAGCGACGGCGCAGCGGGGGGGTTAACAGTTTTGCCGCGGCGGTGGCCCCCACAGTGCTTTGGGGGTCACCGCCCCAAATGTCCTGCAGGGGGAGCCGCCACTGGTAGCTATGGAGGAAGAAGAGCTGGCAATGATGTATTTTGCCAATAATGGAATCTAGTTGCCTTTGTTCTTGAGGACACAGCCTAGAAAAATGACGTGGCCTTTTCAGCAACCACTTCAAATTGTGAAGTGACAACATTTTGCTTGCGTACTCCATTTACAAAACCAAGTGAGGACTTAATAAATCTTACACTGAATGCATGTGCACTGCAGCCAGACTGTTTTCAACAGTATTGCGAAAGGCTTGATGGGTTTTATCATGTCTCTGGTACGCTTTCTGAAAATGGTTTGGCTCCACCTAATCAAAATATTTTAACACCTTTTACTTAAAAGGTAAAAGGTGCTAGGAGGAACTCATTAGTAACATTTGTCTGCAGTGAATCATTTTGCTAGAGTAGGCACTTGGGGCTTAATCCTGCTCTGGGCTTGGAGGGGTGGGTGATAGTCATATCTGTTCAAATCTGATGGGGACTGCGGAAAGAAGTGTAACAGAAGCTAAACTGCAAGTGAGGCTCCACAGATCAGGAAGGTAAAGGGCAGTCTAGCGCAGTGGTTCCTGCACCCCACAAATTTTGCCTTTGTGACCCATTTGGGGATATGTAGTGTTTCAAACATAATCCGTCTGCCTTGGACAGCAGCAAAGACATGTATAGTACAGAATTTCAAACATCAGTTGGGACCATGACCTCATCTGCTGATGATGTGACCCCAGTTGGAATCCAGGTTCATAGTTTACGAAACTGCAGATTCTCTCTTGCAGCTGAGCCCCTAGGAAGTGATAGGTTTCTGATTAGAAATCTGTGCATTGTGGTTAATGTTGCTAGACAAAGGCACCTAATGACATTAGCTCCCTTGCTTGGTTTCTCTTAGCTCAGAGAGAGATTAACTCTGCACCCCGGGGGGGGCTGTTGGTGGCATGTGACAGCGAGTGTGGGTCTGTAGGGGTTTCAGGTTGAGCCACTTCACTAGTGTAGACCTGATCCTGTGCACAAAGGCTTCAGAGTGATCGGTACAACAGACTCAGTGCTTCTAACACATTTGAGATCTTCACTGAATTAGGTTACTAGCCAAATGGTTTACACCTAGGGCTGCCACCTCTTGTGGTTTGACCCTGATACCCAAAATGGGAGTCTCGAGGTCAAATCGTGCCAAGTGGCAACCCTCGTGACACATCCTCCTTGTGGCCTTGTTAGCATTCACTAGTCATTCTATTAGAGATGTCATTGTGGGACTTTGACACTTACCCTAAGTGAATTTGCTGGGCTTTACTTTGTGAACGGTTGTGTCGGAAGCTGACAAAGGCAATAATGAGCGTGCGAAGCAAAGTATACCATACACCATCTGGCTTTTCACTGCTGTAAATATTTCCCACTCAGCCCACCTCACAAGAGGCATTCAGCCCCTCCCCATCCCAAGGATGGCCATTAGGATATTTTCAGAATCCATGCAATGCTCCCACCCTTGGTACCTCTTTTTTTCTGCCCAGTTTGAGTTCATCAGGGCTGTATGGGAAGTTTCATAGTGATAAAACTGATATTCTCCTTTAAGAGTGACCCTCATGGCATTATGTCTAAAAAAAAATCCCACAGTTTGGCTAAAGGATCTGTTACAAAATGGTCCATGGGATCAGTCTAATCAACTGTTAAACAACTAGAATTTAACACCTCTTCACCTTCTGCTAATCCCCCCTCATCAATGAAGTGTTGTCAGAATGATAGACCCACTAATAATTACCAGCATGTTCTTGCATGTTCTTTGCGTGTGTGGCTTTTCCAGCAATTGCTCCTACTGATACCTGAGCTGGTAGAGATTATCATAACGCACACATTAAAGAAGCTACAGATCTTTTGTCAATAGTTGCTAAGTGGAACCATCCTGAACTGAACAGAAATGACTAAACATGCAGTATGTAGTCACCCAAGCCTTTTGAAGGAGTAGAGGTTGACTTAAATTCATGAAGCAAGATCATTTGAGGTGTATGTTTGTTTAACACTCACTAATCCCAGGCTTTTAGGATGTCTGCCACATGTGGGGCATATCACAGAGTTCGTTTCATAACCCCCACCCCTCAAAAAACTGTTATATTGACACCATATAATTTAATGGCATGTGGTGACCTTGCCATCTTTTGGGTAATTGTGTGCTAATTTAAAAATCTTCTTGACTTAAATTCTTATGGAACACAAAACAGACTTGCTCATTTGTTTTCTTCCTATTGAAATACAGGCTTATGAATCAAAAAGGGACTCATACTTGTGTGGGCTACAGAACTGGTTTGAAAATTGGCAATTTTTTGGTTATTTAAATGTGAGAAAGCAAGCTGCTATAACCTGAAGCCATAACAAAGCTGGTGCACTTATTTCAATATTTTCTCCCCAAGTTTTTGTGAAGGATCCCAGGCTAAATATCCTAGAGCATCTATGAATCCTCAGAAAAGTCAAAGAAGTTCTGCAATTTAAGAAAAACGGGGCTTAAATTGTTTAGGTGCCGTGTTGGGCTGTGTTAATGGTGGAAGGAGGCTTTCAGCAAAAGGAAGGTGAGGGGTAGAAATACAAGCAGACTTTAAGGGTGTTCTTAAATGAGATGTGTCCATGCACGGCCCCCCAGCCCCCACCGTCCATGCATCCAACTGCTCGTGGGACGGTGGTGCGTGGGGAGATGTGCTCCCATGAGCTACGCAGCGGCCACTCATGGCCATGCACAGAGCACTCCTGCGGGCCAGGGTGGCTGCCTCCGTGGATGGGGCAGCCATGCTGGGAGATGGTTGTTTGAAGTGCTCTCCGCGCATGTTGTGTGGGTGGGTGCCCCGTAGCCACCCCACGCAGCAGCCATGGACCCCCTCCCTCTTGCAGCACCCCTTTAAAAACATTCTAAGTCTCCAGAGCTGCCAATCTGGGACCCTTCTTGAGTGCTGAATACAGTTGAAAATACTTCAAAAATAAAAGTCTGTGCCTGTACGGAGATCACTGTACTAAACAGCAAATTCTCTGAGACAAGGGACTGTCCTTGTACTATATGGTTTACAGCGATGTCCTGGTCCTTGATTGTAGCTTCCTCCCATGCTTCTGCAAAACAAATCATTGGACGCCTCCTAGCCAGAAATCTGTGAGTCGATGGCTGGGGAGGGGGATGTCATGCTGGGCTGCTCCTAGTGGTTTCTCATGAAGCTGTTGGTAGGATTGGAGTTATGTGTATCTTTGCTTAGAGGTGTAGTGATCCTAGAGACAGGAGGGACAAATCCCTGTCCTGTTGCACCGCAGCCAGGTGAAGACTGGGCTGAGCAGAAGCACTTGCAGCGTGCGTGGGACCCACCCAAGCGGTGGCGGGATAAGGCAGGCAGCGCAGCTCAGGAGCAGCAAGTGGCGGGAGAGGCAGGATCGGGGAGGAACGACAGGAGGGGATGGGAGAGGATGGTGATGGTGCATGGGGAGTACATTCCTTGCACCTGAGCTCATTCCAACTTAGTTACGCCCCCTGTCTATGCTGGCTTGGAGTTGTCTGCTAAAGAAGTACTTCCTGTCCCATGTTGATTGCTGGGAACAAGCCTAGAATTGTAGGGTTGGAAGAGGGTACTCCAATACCAGTCTAGTCCAATCCCCCTGTTCCAAGGCAGGATACTCAGCATCACAGGCAGTTGCTTGTCCAGACAGTTTTGAAAAATACCCATAGGCAAAATATTCTATTGGTCAGCTGATCTTGCATATAGGAAGTTTTTATTAATATTTAACTTTTATTTAACCTGCGGCAATGTTAGATCATTCCCTCTTGTGTTATTGTCTGTAGAAGTAGAAAATATTTGTAAACCATCTTTTGTGTTGCAGCCTTTTAGATATTTGAAAGCTGCTACCATATCCTCCTTGGTTGTCTTTTCTGAAGGCTAAACATACACATTTCTTTCAGCCTTTTCTGATATGACTTTTATTCCAACCTCTTTATAATCTTTGCTTTTTTCTGAATCCTCTCCAATTGATCCATTTCTTTGTTTGCTACTGAGAAACGAGGCAGGGTTTCACTTTCATGGCTGCCAATGGCCATTGATTTATTCTGTTTCTCACCCCCTCTTTCTTTTTGCATTCATTCACAAGAGTAATTGGTCCAGTAAAAGATGTCATCTTTTATTGGACATCACTATTTTGTCTCCATCTCTTAGATTTGGAACTAACACAGCAACCATTCTCTCTCTCTAGATTCACTGTCCCAGTCTATTTTGAAGGTGTTTGTTTGCCTGGAAGTGTCTGGGTCCGCTGCTAGATTCCTGAGATCTGTGTGGATACAGGGGATCGGCTGATTCATGAAGGAAAATTACTAGACTGCAAACCACTTACTCCAGAGTAGTCCAGTTGAAGCCCTAGTTTCTTCACCTCCTGTCATTTTTCACCTGTGTTTTTATTGAATTGGTGACCCATATTTTGGAGTTTTGTGAGGCTGATAACTGAATACAAACAACCAAAAAATGTTTTTGCCGAAAGCTGTTTAATCCCTGCTTTGTATTATTAAAGGAGTTTGTGTTTGGTAAAACATTGGGTGTTTTTATACGCACATTTCTCCTGGATGTTTGCTGTTACATCCTGAACTTTCTCTGTGTCTAAATCACTCACCCAGATCTTAAATATCCGGCTCTTTGAACTTCTGCGTAGAATTTCTCCAAGAACCTTTGTGTGTAAAACGTTCTAATGGAACGGCTGATGGCTAAACGGCCAATGGAATACTGTGAATCAAATGGCTTGGAAATAAATAGCAGAAAGTAAAAAATAATGGTTGTGGGAGGCAAGCCATCCGTATTGAAATGGAATATAAGGGGAAAGGATTTTGAGTTGGTTAAATCTTTCCCCTATTTAGGGGTCACCTTTTCCAACAAAGGTACCTAGAGTGAGCATATTAAATTCAGAGTATGTAAGGCAATGAGATTCACCCACAGTATTCTGCAAGTTGCTGACATTTCAAGAAATGTCCCGATTTCATCTCCGTTACAAACTTTCCAATTAAAGATCCATATTATGGCCACTTTTGGCTTGGGAATTATTCCTTTCCCAAATGTTATAGAATCAGAAAGAGTTCAAAACCAGTTCTTCCACCACTTGTTGATGGTAGGAAATAGCATCCCAGGAGCAGTTGTTCGTGCAGAGACTGGTACTTATTCTATGGTATATTTCGGGAAGATTGCTTTTATGAGAACTTGGTTGGAATTGCTTGGCCAACAAGAAGATGCACTTCTAGTACAATGCCTAATGGAAGAATTACAGCATATAGGGCAAGAGTGTATTCCTGGCTGAATTATTTAGCATACCTCCTTAAAAACATGGGATTTTCCGTTATGTTTTTTGAGGGGAAATCCCTAGCTTCCATCAAAGGAATGATATACCTCAGATTAAAAGACATTGCTGCGCAGGAAGATCTTTTGGTAATACAGCAATGGAAAGTATCACCTTGGCTTGCCCAGGTGAAATGCAGCTTCACATTTGAAAGTTATCTTGATAAGCTTTCTAATAGAACTCTGAGAAGAAATTACAATCTTTTAAGATTCCAACAAATTCAGACGGCAGTCTTGGAGGGAAGGTTTGCGGATATTAAATACAAATTGTGCTATTGTACTTGTAGATCACGAGAAGTGGAAACTCTGGAATATCTTGTGCTAAGATGTCCTTACTACCAAGGCTTAAGAGATAGTTGACTTCTTCCATTCATCAATAAGGACAAGGAATTGGAGGGGGGAAATGTTTTCAGATCCATCCTTAATTTATCCACAAAGGAAGACCTAGTCACAATCACTAGGTGGAAAAGAACGATGGTGAGAGAGAAATTAAGGAATTTATATCCCACATGAAATATTCAAATAAATAAATATTAATAAATATAAATAAATATGATGAATGGAATATAAAAGGTGTAGATTATAATAACCAGTATTGGCGTTTGATATTTTCCGACTAGGTCTTCCCACTTTATTTCGATGAGCTGAATAGGTCGGAATTGACTCTGCCTGTTTTTATAAGTATGTGGGTCTACTTTGCATTCTGGCAAATGGACTGTGTAACTATATGGTCTTCATCTACGGCTCCTTGATATATTTATGATTATTTACCTGCCTGTGCTGGCTTTGTTTAGATATTTCCTTGTTATTTTGGAACTGATGATTGTATAGGCACTTAGGTCTATTATATTTGCTAATTCGCAATGTATTTTACAGTGTGTTATTGTTGTAGTTCACTGTTGTTGTTGTTGTTGTTTGTTTTTAAACCTTCGGCCATGGCAAAAGCTCGTGCCACAAATAAATTTATTATTATTATTATTATTTTATTTATTATTGTGTAAAACGTTCTCCTGGTAAACCGCTTTGCTCCAGGCAGCTGTGGTCACTTGGTTTCCATGGCAGCCTGTCATGTCTACAGCTGCGGCTACTTTAGGCTGCCTCAGGGCAGTGTTTGTGTAAAGAATGCATCCAGGAACTGCCTCAGGGCAGTGTGTGTGTGAAAAAGGCATCCGGAACTTACTTGTGAACCTGTAAACCTAGAAGATTAAAAAATCCGGAACTTTAAAGTGTGTGTAAAAATGCCCATTGATGCTACAAGACAAATGTGTATCACTGCTGGTGGCATTTCTACTGAACCTCTGATCTCAATGGCTGCTCACTTGATGACCTTGTGACGATGTGGAATTCCGTGTTGGTGGAGGCCATTGACCGGTTGGCTCCCAGGCGTCCTCTCCCGAACCGCTGACAATGCAGGTCCCTGTGGTATACAGAGTGTTGCGATTTGATTGTATGTAATATACTATGAGAATTAATATACTGGAACCAATGGCCATATTTGAAAATGCATGTAACTATTGTACCAAAGCTCTGAATTATCTGTACTGATCCAGTAGGCAGGATTTCTAGAAATAGCCAGGTAGGCTATGTGTTGGAAATAATCTCACTTGACTTTCACAAACTCCTAACATATCACCATGTCTGGCAAGATCTGTGATTCACATCATCCTGTTGACCAACTGCACCCAGCCTGGAACAAAGCACTAACAAGGACTAAACAAAGGTGCTTGATAAGAGGGTGCTTGTATGCAATTTAGGCAACCCAAGACACCGAATGGTCAGCTGGAATGACAAAAGGAGCATCTCTGCAGAATATTTGCTTCACGCCTGAAGGGGAAGGAGGAGATGTTCCTGCCCAGGGAGATGCCAACCGACAAGCAGCAGCCATTCAAGCGACCATCACCCTTTTTGCACCAGAACAGATAACAAAGGCGTACACATCAGCATATCTGCTCCCTGCCTGAAGGGAGGGAAAAAGATGTCCTGTTATCAAGTGCCCACCCTGACTAACAAACAAACTGCTAATATGACCATTACCACCCAAGCTCCAGATCGATGGGAAAGGGAGATGACAGCCAGGCCCCGTAAGATGAATACCAACAAGCACATTGCTCAATCAAGCACCCTGGAATATGCATACTAAAGAACATCTTCTCCCCAAAACACTATAAAAGACTGAAGCAGAGACCAGAACATTGTCTCAGCGCTTGGCATCTAACTTGGCGTCCGTGGGCTGTTGACCCTTTCCGGGACCCCTCCATAGGGGGTCCTACAACTCGACCAGACCAGGCCATCACCTATCTCCTGCTCCTGACAGATGACATCCACCGTTTTGAACTTTCAAGACATGTAAGACTGACTGGGTGTGGGATATTGTATAGCTAGGTAATTGCTGCTGGATCATTACAGACTGGGTTTTATAAATGTGTGAACAACTAAATAAATCTATAACTATGATTAAGATCCCATCTATTTGAATCTCTCTTGTATCTGCAAACCAGGGTGTGTGGGTCCCCCTATTCAAAGAGAGCTAATTCCCTAAATCTTAACAGAAGGCGATGCGGTGGATGAAGCGGGAAGGGTGGCGGTTAGAGCAACAGTGGCGTCACTCGTGTGCTGAAGTTAACCGATTGTGGCATAGAGTCTGGTTACATACCGTGGCGGTGCGGGCAGCAAAGAAAGCTTTCTTTGCTGCCCTCATTGCGTCTGCTAAGTCACGTCTGGTGGAGCTTTTCTGAGTGGTGAGGGGGCTGGTCAGTCTGGTCTCCCTCCGCCTGGATTTAGAGTCATCGAATGCCCGCTGTAATTTGTTTGTGGACTTTTTTGCAGATAAAATCGCTCAGATCCACCACAGTTTTGACGCAACACTTTTAGCAGTGGGTGAACCAGAGGCAGTAGAAGTCCCGCCTTGTCCTGTTTTGTGGGATGAGTTTCAGAATGTGTCGCCCTTAGATGCAGGGGATGTCCTGGGGTCTGCCAGAGCTACTTATTGTGAATTAGACCCATGCCCCTCCTGGCTGGTCAAGGCCAGCTGAGAGGCATTAGGGCTGTTGCTGGCGGGGATTGTCAGCGCCTCCCTGGGGGAGGACAGGGTTCTGGACTGCCTTAAGGAGGCACTGGTGCGGCCCCTGCTCAAGAAACCATCATTGGAGGTTGGTGTCCTGGCCAGCTATTGGCCGGTAGCGGGTGGTGACTATGCAGTTGCAGGAGCATCTGGACTGGATGCTTTCTCGATCCCTCACAGTCAGGTTTTCACCCTGGATATGGGACGGAGACTGCACTTGTGGCCTTGGTCGACAACCTCTCCCGTGAGTTGGACCAGGGTCTTTCGACCGTGTTGATCCTATTAGATCTCATGGCTGCATTTGATACCGTTGGCCATGAGTTGGTAACTCGGCTGCGGGACCAGGCAGGGATTGGCGGGACCGTTCTTGAGTGGTTCCTTTCTGGCTGGGAGAGTCCAGCATGTGGTCCTGGGTGATTTTTCATCTTCTCTCCGGGGCCTCATATGTGGAGTCCCGCAGGGTCCCATCTTGTCCCCTCTCTTGTTCAGTGTGTACATGCAGCTTTTGGGAGAGGTTGTTGGGGAGTTTAGCATATGGTGTCATCAGTATGCTGATGACACCCAGCTTTATCTCTCATTTTCATCCGACTCAGGCCTGGCAGTCTCAGTGCTTACCCAGTGTTTGGCAGCTGTGGGGGGTTGGATGAGGGCAAGTCGTCTGAAGTTAAATCCCAACAAAACAGAGGTGATGGTCATGGGGAAAGCAGGGGGAGTGGTGACTCCCATCATTGATGGTATCCGTCCTGCCCTGGTATCTCAGGTTCGGAGTCTGGGGGTGCTCCTGGACCCGCAGCTCTGCCTGGACGCCCAGGTGGCGGCTGTGGTGAGAGGGACATTTCGCCAATTACATCTGGTGCGTCGGCTTCAGCCGTGTGTCTTGGACCCGACCTAGCCATGGGTTTCGCGGGTGTCGACTTTGCGGAGGGCATTCTCTGTGGCCGTGCTGCGGTTGTGGAACTCCCTCCCGTTGGAGGTCCGCCTGATTACCGAAGTCCCCTCTTTCCGCAGACAATGTAAGACCTGGCTGTTCGGACGTGCTTTTCCTGAGGGAGAGGGGGTGGATGGGTGAGGTTAGGGGGTGGGGTGGGGTGTTTTTATATTGTGTTTTAATAGTGTTTTAAATTATATTATTGCTGTTTTGAATTGTTTTAGTATGTTGTTAGTCGCCCGGAGATGCTTTTAGTAGGAGGGGACAGCATATAAATTTTATTATAAATAAATAAATTTATAAATAAACCCAGTGGAACTTCCATTCCTGCAGAATTTTGCCCAATTTCCTTCAGTGTTTACTCAGTTTGCTAAATCTCGGTTGCCTGTGCTGGCTATCAGAAATGTTTCTTCTGACACATTCTCAGTATATCTACTTTTTATGTAACTAAATTGACTTCTGTAATTTAGTACAGGGCCGAGAGGCATCCAGAACACTTCCAGCTCCTTTTGGTTAGGAAACAACAAAAATGAGTAAGATACTAGCCCGCTGGAGTCCGTGTTTGGTCCATTCAGCCCCCACTCACAGTTTTAGCGCAATGAACCTCACAGATAGGCAGGCGTTCTTCCCTGCCACACTCTACCCCACCCTCCTTAACCATCGAGAAGCGGTCACTCCTTGGATGTTCTAGGCTTTCACCCGCAAGTCTGTGGTGTATGCACGCAAGGCTGCACACAACTTAACTGACAAGACACAGACACATGGGCACACCTTAGCCTGGATGAGCCACCATTCCTCCACACGTTAGAGTCAGTATGTGCCCAGACCCTGCCATGAGTAGGGGGCTGTGAAACGGGTGGGTTGGGGCTGCAGGTGAACATCTTGTGACCACCTAATACACGGGCAGGCAGATAGGCACCTGGTGGGAGCTGTTGTCTGGTTTGTTAACAACCATAGATGTCAATAATTTATTGTAGTGCAGTCAGCTCCACTTAGCTGGGACACTGATAGTCTGGACAGCTGCTTAAGTGGGACTGGTTTTTCCCTCTGCTATAATTGTGACTAAGCTGACTTTCCTTTAATTGGGACAGCCACTTATTTGGGATATTATTTTTACATCTCCTGAGGCTTGCTAATAATGAGACTACCGTACAAGTGGAGAGAATATTTGTTACTTGTATACTGTGTGGATGTACACAAACATAGCACATCATCAGTTTGAAAATGTGCATTGTGTCTAATTGTTGGGGATCATCTCTTTAACTGTGTAACTCTTTACAGCAGTGTCTGAATGGCTGTTAGATTATTGCTGTGGAGACTATGTGCTGAGATGATAAGATAAAATGATCCAAATTCTTTAGAACTATCAGCACTGGTTTAGCAGCTATGCCTTTGTTTGCTGTGGTAATTCTTTCAACAGAGATAGTGTCACCTGCCTCTGATGTGGTGTCAGTGATTCCCTTGTTTGGGCTGTTCATCTGCTTAATCTGACTGTACCTGTCAAGAGAACCAATTGCACTTTTCAAGGCCTAAAGGGAAAGTTAAGTGACAATTCTCATGCCTGATTTAAAAACCCTGCCCTAGGTCTAATGACTGGGTATGTGTTCAGACAGAACAGTGCAGTGTATGGTAAAACTTACCTTGCAAAATTAAGGCACCCAGATAAATAGTCTAGAACTCTGTTTTACTGTGTAGTAGTACATTTCCCCCATGATACTTTAGCAAGTTTGCAAAAATCAGCGGTATTATGAAAGGCTTAGTGGAATTTTATGATGTCGGTGAAACAATTATTTAAATTTCTGTCCAATCCATCCCATGATATCATTTTAGAAAATATTGTTGGTTGATAACCTTTAAAGTGAAATCCTGGCCCTTTGGAAGTCGATGTGAGTTCTGCTCATGATGACTTCAGTGTAGCTACAGTTTAGCTCAGACTTTTTTTTTTTAACCTTATCCACTTTTGTCTGTAAGTATTATATAACACAAAAGGAGTCAAATTCTATGCTCGTGTAAGTGGATGAAGTGGATGAAGTCAGCAGAATAGCACTCATAAGCACCAAGAGAAAACGTAGCCTGCTGATTCTAGCATGGTCTTTGTTGCCTTTTACGTTGTAAATACAACCACTTTGTTACAGTTCTCAAATTAAAAACTATTTATGACATCCTGCTTGTTTCAGGGCGCTTTTAGATGAGCTGCTCCCGCGATTTTTCAAAATCCCACAAGGCGGGATTACACGAGATGGAAGTACGAGATCACGCGCATTGATGCGGTCGGCAAACAATGCGCAACCACCTTCAGTGCGCGTGATCCCATACTTCCGTCTCGTGTAATCCCGCTTTGCAGGATTTTGAAAAATCGCACAAGCGGGTCACACCATGGTGACACGCTCGTCTAAAAGCGCCCTTTGAAGTTGAAAAAGCTATGAAGTATATTGTGGTTTGATCACAAGCCTTTTGCATGGGCTTGCAGGATTCCACCCAGCTCTTCCCCTGCTCCAAGGGACAGTAACTTTAGCCTGCAGGAATAGTAAATTAACACTCCATTCTCTCTAGGCTGTGCTGGCTCAGCTGTGTTCAGAGTTGCTAACCCTTTTCAACTGCAGCCTTTCTACCTGCTCCCTCATCTTACCCGGGGCTACTCATCCCTACCTGTTAGTTCTCCAGCCCAGTTCCTCTTCTCAGGGAGTGCCCTGCAGTTGGGTGTGGGCTGCTTCTGTTCTTCATGGGCCAAAGAACCACTCCAAGGTGGTGGTCTGGCCTGAAGGGGTGAGGCCGGAGGGTCTGTTGGGCTATGGCCCTAGGATCTGCACTGCTCACCATGCAAGCTGTGTCACAGAGGCTGCATATTTAGATCCAATCTTATTATTATTATTATTATTATTGTAAACATTTATATAGTGCCAGACGTGTGACCTGGTGCTGTACAAAACATAGAAATAGACGCAGTCCCTGCCTGTGGCTTACAAACTAAAAGACAAGGAGGGGGAGACAGGGAGAGGGGACAGTGGGAGAGACAGGGGAGAAGACCAACAACCATTCAAGCGGATGCGAAGTCTCAGGTGCCTGTGCTTAGTTTGGTTACAATCAGGTTGGTTGCAGCAGTCTGCTGAGGAGGGCAGACAGTAGGTATATGGAAATGACTAGCAGGGATTGGGAAAGGAGGCGAGGAAAAGGTGGGTCTTGAGAGATCTGAAGGAGCGGAGGGAGGGGGCAAGGCGGATGTGGGCAGGGAGGGAGTTCCAGGCATGGGGGGCAGCAAGGGAGAAGGGCATGCCCCCCATGCCTGGAACTCCCTCCCTGCCCATATCTCCCAATTGTCTGTAGAGCCACTACACAGTGTTTATAGGTGGGGGGGCGGGGCATGGCAGGGCCCAGGGTCCCAAGCATCACTCATCTGGGCCTGGTACAAACTTGTATCATGAGCCCCCCATGCCCCACCACGATCTCCTCCCATACACTCTCTTTTGACTAGAGGAGGGCCTGGGCCAGCTGCTGCAGCTCACTGTTCAGAATGTTGCTTCTTCTGGTCTAACACTGCTTCTGATTGGCTCCAGAAAATCTCACAAGATCTGGACACCCCCACCCCCATTCTTGGGCCCTGCACCCCCATACATACAGGGAAATAAGTTTGCATAAACATCCTCAAGCATGATCTACAATTGAGACTCAATGATTTTCTCATGGTAATGGGCTTGCAGCTCAGGCCAAGCCAAGCCCCCCTGGACCTCCAGACCCCAGTAAAGTGTACCCTTTCCCCCACCGTGCTTCGCCCCTGCAGGGCACCTCTGACCAGAATTTATAATGGGCCCTCACATTTCTCTCACAGATCCTGGGTATGGCAGCAGAATTACAGGGTGGAAGGGTATAGGGTATAATTACAGTGCTGCATATGACCAGTAGCGTTGCAGAAATGATATATAGTAGGGATGGAACTTTTGGTTTCGATTTTAACTGAAAGAAGCTGCAAGTGTCTCTTTTGGTTAAAACCGAGGATCAGAGAATTAGGCCCGTCTCAGTTCCTAATTCTCGGATCGTCTGTTCCCATTGAAGTAAATGGGAAATCCTCTCATTGACTTAAACGGGGAAGAGAGGTAAACCTTCTCCACCCCCCACCCCGCTCCCGGCTTCCAGGGCCCGGCTTTAGCTAACCCTTGGGGTACCTGTGCTTTACTTACTGTTGCTGGTCTGGTCTGGAGGGTGGGGGTGCCGGCTGGGCCGCCAGCTGTGCTACTGGCTCTGTTACTAGCAGCCGGGGCTGCTCCTCCAAAATGGCGCCGACGCTGCTGGCGCCATTTTGGATTAGGGCTGCATATGTGCAGAATGGCCTTGGTGGCCATTTGCGCATGTGCGCTGCACTGCTGCCGATTCGGCAGCATTTTCAAACTCCAGACCTGTAAGAAGAAGAAAGAGAAGGGCCCGTCTGCCCAGCAGAGGAGCCAGCTCCACTACTGGAGTTTGGGCCTCCTCCGCTGGTGGCAGGAGCTGGCTCCTCTGCCAGGTGGTCGGGCCTACTCTGCCGTCCCGCAGCAGAGAAGGCCCAGTAGCCTGGCAGTGGAGCCAGCTCCTGACACCAGTCAGCAACAGAGGAGGCTCGGCCGCTGGTAGCGGAGCTGGTGATCCAGCTGGCAGCTGGCAGCTCCACCCTCTGGACTAGACCGGTAACAGTAAGTAAAGTACAGGGGCCCCAGAGATTGGGGGTGGGTAAAGCTGGGCCCCAGTGTGTGGAGTGTTGGGGTAATGGATCCCCACACTCCGAGGCCAGGAGTGGGGTGGGGAAGATGCCCAGGTTTTTTTTTTGGTTTTTTTTTTATGGGTTTCCATGTGTCTTGGAGGGTTCCCATTTATTTCAATGGAAAAAAGAACCGACACCAATAGATCCAGTACCAATCGTAGATCTGAGACACAGGGGAACCAAAACCGAAAGAACCGATATTTTGCCTGGAGTCCAACCCCTAATAAATAGTAGTAGAAGTAGGGTGGGATGGGGCTGGATTCCTCCAGATAATGAGAAAAGTTTAGACTCTCTTTTGTGGGGAGAGAAGTCAGCCCTGCCGTCTGCTGAAGGGGAGGCCCTGGCTCAGATAAGAAGCCATGGGGGCTTCTGAGTATGATGAAAATAACAGGCTGTACTATAGAAACCCCCATTATTGGGACAATTTGAGGGCATGCTTTTTGTCTGGATTAGAGGTGTTCAGATTAAAAAGGTTTCTACTCTCTGTTGCTGGTAAGACTTCTCATGCATGTTCTAGGGCTGCACCAGGCACCGGTACAACCCTGCAACATGCATAACCAGTGTTAAAGTGGAGTTAGTTATGTCTGTTTTCACCCACTGTCTGTTGGCCCTTGTGCCAGTGGGGAGGGTGCTACATCAATTTTCTGTTTCCTGTTGGAAAGGTAGTGCGTGTGCAGGGCTCTTTACTCCAGTATCCCTGGAACTAAGGCCTGTATGGCGGAATTATACACTCCTCCTAATCTATAGCCTGGGCCACAAGCTGAGAGACTGTAGCAGCCCAGCTATATGAAACCTGAGGGCAGCTCTTGAAAAGCCGGCTCATTAAAGCTGCAAGGTAATTGGATTGCTTTGGGAAAGCAAGCTAGTTAATAATTGAAGAACACTAACAAACTGCCACAGCTTCTGTTCTTTCTGACTAGGCTTACGTTTTTAAAGTTGTGTTTTAATAGAAGACACCTTGTTTTTAATTTTCTCCTTGACAGTTTATTGAATGATGCCTTTCCTAAACATTCTGAGAACTCTGCCATTGTCTTGAATCCCTCACCCCCACTTTTGTAAATCAAATATTTGTACATGCAGTACAAACACTCTTATCCAGACAGCTTGGGGGACATAGGGTGGGATCAAATAATACGATAGCCCACATTAGTCTTCACCTGGTTTGCTCCTGTGTGCCTGTCTATGTGGCCTCCTTGTTGTTTCCACAGAACCACCACTCGTGTGTGCCATTCGGGGCCAATGGATGCCCACATGTCTGCATCTCATCAGCTAGGTTCACCTGCAGCTTCGCCGGCATCCGGGTCCACCAACACATAGAGTCCCGCCTACCGCACCTGGCCAGCTGAGAGGCAGGGAGGAGACTGCAGAGGTGGAGAGGGAGATCTCTAGCACGCCTCTCAGCTGAGAGGTGGCCCCAGGGAGAGAGATCGCGAGTGTTATCTGCAAGCTGCTGCAAGCACATGAAATACAGGCATGGGGCTGCCCGTTTATTAGGCTGGGTGCGCTAAACATTTAAATGTATTTATTTAGACTTATCCACCACCCTTCCCACAAAGACTCAGGGCAGCTCACAATGAAACAACAATATAAAATTTAAGCAATAAAACCTCCCACAGCTCTACCCACAAGCCCATACAACCCCTATCCCGCCCCTCCAAATGCCTTTACAAATAAAAAAGTTTTACACCGCCTCTGGAAGATGCTTAGGCTCAGGCTCAAATGACCCTCCTGGGGAAGAGTGTTCCACAGAACCAGGGCAGCAACAGAGAATGCCTTCCTGCGCACCCCGTCCTATGGACAAAGGTAACAGATAGAACCTGTAAGAGGGCATTCCCGGCTGACCGTAGGGGCTGCAGTGGGACATGGTAGGACAGGTGGTCGTTCAGATATTTGGAACCCAGACCATTTAGGACTGTAACAGTCAAACCAGTGCCTTGGATTGTGCCTGGAAAGCTATAGGTAGTTAGTTTTAGATGAGCTGCTTGTGCGATTTTTCAAAATCCCACAAGGCGGGATTACACCAGATGGAAGTACGAGATCACGTGCATTGAAAGCGGTCGCGCATTGTTTGCCAACCGCAAATTAAATACCCCACAATCGAGGTACTTAATTCACGGTTGGCAAACAATGCACGGCCGCCTTCAATGTGCGTGATCCCATCCTTCCGTCTCGTGTAATCCACCAGCGTAGTTTGCTCCTGGCGACTTGTCCTCAAGAGGAGTCGAGCTGCCACATTCTGCACCAGCTGCAGCTTCCAAACGGTTATCAAGGGGAGCCCTGTGTAGAGTGCATTGCAGTAACCCAGCCTCGAGGTGATGAAGGCTGGATGATGGTGGCCAGATCCGAATCAGAAAGAAAAGGCCACAGTCTCCTCACGAGATGGAGTTGGTGAAAAGCGCTCCTGGCCACCACCACAAGCAACCTGACAATCAAGGCACAGCAAGGAGTCTAGAAGCACTTCAAGGCTATGAACCTGATTGAACAGGGGGCTCTGGCTCTGATTGACTTCATCAAACTTGGGGAGCTCTCCTAATCCATCTCTTCCCTGGAGTGTTGGTCCTACTCACCTCCCAGGGGTGATTTCTGGAGGCTGGTTCCCTCACTACTCGAGACTAGTTGTGATCTACCAATAGATTGCGATCTCCTTCTTGGCCACTCCTGGCATAAAGCACTGTGTAAGCTTGCTCTGGATAAGCCCTGATGCATTATCTAGGCACTACTGTAACTGATAAGTGAATGCTGGAGAACTGATAACCCTGATAATATTTGAAAGGCTTCACCACAGTTACAGGGAAGCAGTAGGTAACACATTCCTTCCTATTTCAGGACAGCTTCCTTATTTTCTGTGTTATCCCCTTGTGCAAATACAGCTTTCCAAACCAGACTCGCCTTCTCTCGTTCTGACTTGCCAGAAAGTTGTTTCTCTGCTCTGCTAGATATTTCTTACTTACTGCTAGATATTTGAGCAGTCAGAATTTGGTTGCATGATTCCTGAACTGAACAAAAGGGGATAAATATAAAGCCTGTTGTTTCTGATCGCTGTTTCTCTTGGGAAACCTTTCTGGCTTCAGCGAGATTTCACAAGTGTGGCTGGCTTTGTTTGTAGTCTGGAAAACTCACTGCCTTTGCTAATGCTGTTGCTGCTGTCGTAGTAGTAGCAAATGTAGGGACTGTCAGTGGCTGCCAGTGTATTAACTATTGTATCATCTTAACTTTCAGAGATGCAGCAGCCTGACTTACATGTATCTGCACCCATCCTTTCTGTTTCTAGTACTACCACTGCAAGATGGGACTTTTTTTCCAGGCAAAAAGACAAGCCTATTGTGTACAGAATGTGGCCATATGTGTTCCTTTGAATCTCTCCCTAAGCAGCAGCAAAATGTCTCTACAGTGGTGTAGGATGTACGGGAAACAACTGGCTATAGCAATTTCTGTGCCACACCAGGCCAAATAGGATTTTTTTTGCCTTTGGTAGTTTGCATTTGAGTATAGATGGAGACAAATCAGTGTCCTGGCTTTGCTAGGATTTCACACACAGATAGCTATTTTAATGCACAAAATATGCATATCCTTGCAGTGCAGACAGACAAGTCCTCAGTTGGTCTGAGGACAAGGAATGTGGAATGTTCATCATCCCTTCCCTGCTCCTGTGGTGTGTTAAACCATAAAGGTGATACAGCTAGTTCACTTTCCACAGCCTGCTCTCTACAATGAGGAAGCCCCCTCTAAAGGGGAAGCTAGAGTTGGCTATCAGGAAGTCTGGGAGCATTACTCCATTTGAACTGCACAGCCAAGGAGAAGACTAGATTAATGCCAGAGACACAGAGCCAGTGTGGCAGCACGAGGCCTTTGTATACGTCACCCTGACAATCCCTTGAGGTTTGTAGTGTTTGAGGGCTGGCCTTGCTGCTCATTCTGTGGTGAGGGGAACATCTCGTAGATTTCATTTCCCTTCTCCACCTAAGTGTTTCCCCAAGGGAGGAGGCAATCTGGCTTCCAAAATAAAAGTAGACCTTAAGAAATCTAGTACAGCCAAAATGTGAAAAAGTCTGTATACCTCAGGGGCATTACATCCAGGCTGGTTTCCCTTGGAGGTGTTTATTAGTCAGAAAGTAAAACTTCCGCCGTTTCATTTCAAAAGAAATGGGTTTGAAATACTGGCAGGTAAATAATTCAGGAGGCTTTCCTGGCACTGCTGCTTGCTGGAGATCGCACAGTAGATTGTAGTGGATTGAAGATTTACGGTTGTTGTTTTTCTGATTAAATGCAGGGTGTGTGATTGGGAAGCTTGAAGTTTAATGATGAAAGTGGTTATTTTACTTAGTAAAAGAGGCTCAACTGATGATTTGAGAACATGCATGGGAAAAGTAAGGAAAGAGGGTTGGAATTAGCATGAATTATGCTAGTCGGTATTTTGGTAGCAATGGGGTTGCTTGAATGTGAAATCAAAAGCCCCAAATGTACCACATCTTTCACATAAAAAGTGCCATTGAAATCATGGGACTTTGTACATAAGTGCTTTCAGGATTAGGACCTAACATTGTAAAGACCCTTGCTTTCTAATCTACCCCCAAAATGTGGGTCTCCAAACTATTTCCATTAAAGTAAAAAAACTCAAGGTAGTAACTGTGGTATCTACAAATCATTTGAATTCTGTTCATTTTTCACTGTGTCTGTGCTGTTGAAATATTTTCACTGTCAAGTCCTTGTATTTTCTACCCAAGAAGCAGCTCCCATCCATTAGCTGACTTGTGTCTGAAACATATCAGTGCCCCTTCACTCTGCTATTCCTCTTTATGAGTTTTTGGGAGGTAACCCAGCTATGCCATGAGTCTTTGCAGGACAAGGATCGCATTCATGATTTTCACCTCTATTTCTTCATGACTGTTTTCCTGTCTGTTGGTAATGTCCTTTCGTTACATGGGGGAATTACATAATTCTAGTTGATGTCGCCCAACAATTACTTGGGGAATTGCTTGGTTCTGCTGTCCCCAGCCAAATGTAACCACAGGCATGTGGCTCTTAGGTCTCTGCTTAAAATTGTAAGTCCACTGGGCCCCTTCTGGAGGAGATCTCCCTGGTCTGGCGGCAGCATTCCCATTATCCCCACTGCTTGGGATCCTTAGTCAGTTGGGATGTGTCTCCATCCAGTCCTCAGTCCTTCGTTACATCCTCCTCCTAACCTCTTGCTCACCTTGGCCCACAGCTCCTTGGCACAGCTCCCAGGGATGTCTCCTGACCCCTCTTGCTAATGCTCCAGTGCCGCCTGGTCTTCTGAAAGTTCTCTGGTCTAAAAACCCCAACTATCCTTCCCTGTCCTAAGAACTGGGTCCTCCTTGGGCTTTCACGCAAGAAGCAAGTTTTTTCTGTTTGGGGAGATGATCCTGGCCTATTTTGTGCTCTCTGTATCTGGGCTCCACATAGTTTCCCTCTGGTACCCTAGAGACTAATCTGACCACTGAGGCCTACCGCCACATGGGCGCAGACAGCCTACAGCTGGAATTACAAAGCTACAAGAGAGATCTCCACCCCACAATCCCCCAGGCCTCCCACCCCCTGGTGTCCCTGTCCCCTTCCTACAGGACTTCCTGTTGCCACTTTTTATCCATACCCCTGGCTTCCTTGGAAGTCTGTTCTGCCAAGGAATGCCTCCCCTGCAGCTGGCCCCAGTAGGTGGTCATCCCCTAACTGGGTTCTCCTGCTGTTATATTCCATGTTCAGTTCACCTGCACCTGGATAGGTTGCTCGCAAATGGGTCTCACATGGTTTATGGCTAAGAGTTGGCTAGCTGCGTAAGTCCTCGCAAGGACTTACCCACAACACCCTGCCATAGGGAGAGAGCTAATAACTGGGATATTAATTGTGACTTTAAATACTGCCAATGCTCAAACAATGGTTAGTGGGTTCTAATCACATGTTTCAGTTAGAAGCAAAGAGTCGATTGGAATGATGTTTTTTTATTATTATTATTTTTGATTTGTGTTTCTTGGCAACAGCTTGTTTTGGCAGGCTGAAAGCCAATTACAATAGTAAATACAGAGTGCAACTGTGCCTAGCAGTGCTTGCTGTGTAACAGCAAAGACCTGAGGTTGTGTTTTCAACTGTCTGGAATGATTGGTTGTTACTTCTGTTACTGTATGAAATGAAAAGCAGCAGTGACCAGTGAGATCTCGTTGAAGTTTGGGCGCTTGCTCCTCCCATATGCTTTTGTTTCCCCAGCTTCCTTTAGCCTTTGCTCCCAGTCTTTTGTCAGAAACATCTCCACATGATGACTTGTCAGAAAAATGACCAGGAGAAAGAAAAGGGAGGAGATGCCTTGAATGTAGGGAACTTATCCTCCCTGACAAAGCAAGCTCAATGTGTGCTGCTGAACTGGCATGCTGCTTTATCTCCTGGATGGAGATAAATAGGAGAGCCATGACTCATCAGTCGTTTCATCCACTAGAAAAAAGGGGTTTGGCTTAGGCTAGCTTTTGAAGGTAAAGGTTTAAGCCCTTTCTGACTATCAAAATAAGATGGAACATTATTAGGCTCCCACAGCCATTTTGCTACTGAAATGACTGTGGGTTTACTGTGAATCTGAGCCTGGTACCTTTACGGGTGTTTGAACTCTTTTCTGAGTTCGTCAGAAAGTTTCCTGTATTTTTAAGGTAGCTTTCCTGGTGGAGATTAATGCTGCCAAGACAGTGGATGCATCCTCCATCTGTTGAAGTCAGTGGCTCAGCTTCCATTGATTTTAATGGATGGAGGATGCTTTGAGCAAAATATTTAGCCGCTCTAACTTGTAGACTTGCACAGTGAAAAGGCTGTGTTGGTGCGCTCTTTTTTTCAGCTTTTATTCTATATGGTGCCCCATGCTTTCCAAAGAAATCACAACCGACTGAATTTCATCACAAAATTTAAATCGGCTCATAAAAGAGGATTTTCTAAATATCCCCAACATTTTGCAAGTGTATCTAAAGAAAACAAAAGACTTTCTAGCCCTGAGAAACTATTGTGTTTTCGGAGAGGCACAGAAAGGGGTCTGTGTGCTTTGGAAAGCAAAGAGTCTTGCCGAAAGTGGCACGTCAGGGGTTTGCTCATGAAGTTAATGGGAGAATAATTGGGTAGCTTGTGTTTCGATTTACCGGTAAAATCTGGTCAAGAGATATCTGATAGAAATTGTTTGCGCTACTGTACCATGTCTTTCCGTCATTAAAGGAGAATATGGTTTCACTGTGCTTCCTGATTTGGGTCTCTACTTGTGGAATGTAAATGATATCAAAAAGATGTTGCACTACCTTTAAAGAGGGCCTCTTGTGTTTAAAATTATATACGCAATGTAGATTTGGCTTGAAGCATGCTTTCTTTTTCCACTTGCACTTTTTACTCGGTAGGACTTGAAAAAATCTCACCAATATTGTTTCCCTTGAAGAGTGATTGAGCAGCAGATTATTAATCCAGCATTAAAAACTGACATGAAGATTTTGGGTGTCCCCTTGACTGTTAGCTCTGAGTGAATGTGCTACTGCAGAAGCAGTGGATATTTAAGGTCAGCTTGCTGGAGATTCTGCCAAAGGGCTGTCAGTTCTGTCTCTTGACAGACAAGGGCCACTTTAAATGGAGCTCCCAAGGAAAGTCTATTTTAATTAAACTAAACTATACAAATTCTTTGTACCGGAGTTGTATCACTCACAACAATCCTCTACTAGATCAGTATCATGGATAATTAAAGCCGTATACAATAATCTCTCTCGAAGAACACGATCTCTCTCGGCCTATTGAGCAAAACACATTTGCCCAACAAAAACCTCACATAGGGTCTGCAGCTGCTTCCAAGTGAAATTACTGGAAAGTCTCCCACTGATTTTGTCAAGAGCAGGATTGGGCTCTTCATACACACAAGGCTGAAATTCATAGGAATATTTTCCATGTTACTTTAGGTCTTTATGAGCCTCTTTGCAGTTTAAAATAGTTTCTCTTTATAACATAGACTATTCGAAATATAAAGGGATTTTCTAAACAGGACAGTTCTGATAAGGAAAAAGTGAAGGCAGGAGAGCGTGAGGCAAAGAGACATCAATCAGCCTGATAAATGCATGCTGCAGAGGAATCGGTATGGAAGAATTTAAATTATACACTGCAGCATGTCGCTACTCCTCGTTCATCTCTTTCACTTCTCTCATCATCATCATTTATTTACGGCCCCAGCCAAATCACACTTCTTCTCTATGCACGTGTCTTTGGATCGTCATCTGCATTCTCTTGCTTTTTAGGATGACATTTGCTTGATTTTCTAGTTATCAGAAGACCAGATGGACTGAGTTTGGGTAACTTTTTCCTATGTTTAGGCATCAAGTCTTTCTCTCTTTCATAGAACACACAAAGATTAGCCAAAATGTGAGCACTAATTAGTGACATACATGCAGTAATCATGTGCACAGTTTCCATGTGAGTGATTCTTAAAATGCTTGTGCACATTTATTTTTATTTTATTACTTTAAAAAAAGTTATTGTTCTATCCAAAGAGTGAGAGATCTGGTCTTAATATATTTCCCGGATGGAGGAAAAAGCATGAGATAAGATATTGCATTACCTTGAGCTCTTTAATTGTGCCTGGAGGCAAGGAATACTAATGAAAAAGCTAAATACAGGTACATTGATTTCAGACTTAGTTGGATTCCTGTGGAACTGGAATGCACACCCCTAACGGCTGCGTATCTCGTTCCTTATGTAGTAAGTCTTTCTTCTGTCGGCTCTCTTCTACTTCTGGAAGAGAAGGCTTGGTGTAATGTCACATCTGTCTCCTTCAGACAATCAACTGCTACCCTCCAGTGCTTCTTACACAGCACATTTTCTTTAGAGGCCTTTTAAATTTTCCCTTTCAGAAACATTGCAGAACACTGAAAATTTCAAACTTCATATCCACAGATCACATGAGCGTTCACTGAAAAATAGTTATACAGTTCACTGAAAAATAGTTATACAGTTCTCCCTGGAGCAGTTCTGTCATAATTTAGCTCATACTTGGAATAGGCTGATAACACTTCATGCTTCAGATTCTAGAACGACAGCTGTCAGAATTTTTGTGATGGGTAGAATTTGTTAGTATATGCAACATCCATAAGTTAAATGCGTGCTGTATTTAGAAAAGTAATTGACTATAGAGCCACCAGATGGCGCTGCTAAGTTTATGTGTACATGGAAGGGAGATGGGGTTTTGCAGTTGAATTCCTTTGTGTAACCACTCCTTCTTCCCTTCTCTCTCATTGTCTCAGTCTCCATTTTGTCTTCTTACTAGTTAGATGCAACTAAGGATCTGTGCCTGAGAAAGCTTAAGTAAAGTTCTGTTTTTAAACCTTCAGCTGCATTTGTCCTTACTGATTGCGAATCAGTTATTACTCTGCAACAGGTTATGGGCCCAGACCTCTTCAGAACAGCCCAGAACAACTCTAAAGACTGGAAGTGAGCTGAAAGGAAAAGAGGCCCAAAGGAAACTCCCAGAGGAGGCCTACTAACTGTAAGTGAGCAGAAGAACCAGAATCCCAATCTGAGGGGAGGGAAGCAAGCATGGCCAGCAGCTCTGAATTAAAGCTTTCAGTCTGCAAGCTGAATAACACAAACTACCAGTTGTGGAAATTCAAAATAGAAATGCTCCTATCCAAAGATGACCAGTGGGAGGTGATCACCACAGACAGACCTGCAGCAAACCCTGAGGTGTGGGACAGAAAGAACAGACAGGCAAAGGCAACCATAAGCCTGCTAGTAGAAGATGACCAGTTAATCCACATAAGGGAGGAGGCCACAGCAAAGGGCATGTGGAATGCACTGCAGAAGCTGCATGAAAGGACCAGCTTGAACAGTAAGCTGTTTCTCCTAAGGAAACTGTACCAGATGAGACTTGGTAAAGGGAAGGAGATGCAGGATCACATAAATTCAATGCTGGAAGTGGTAGCACAACTGCGAGGCATCGGTGAAGAGATAAAAGACAACCACGTGGCGGCCTTACTTCTCTGCAGCCTGCCTGAATCATACAGCGCCCTCATAAACGCCCTAGAGACAAGGCCTGAGGCAGAACTAACACTGGAATTTGTAAAAGGGAGACTCATGGATGAATTCCAGCGCAGGAAAGAAATCATGCAAGACAATCAGGAACAGGATAAGGAAACTGCCCTGAGAATTGCAGACAACAGATTGCACAAGAAGGAAACAAGGGCATGTTTTCGGTGCAAGAAAGAAGGACACCTAAAGAAAGACTGCTCCATATGGAAGGCAGAACAACAAAAGCGATCTCCACAAGTGTCTAAGCAAAGGGCCAAGGCTACAACCAGTGACACAACCACAGAACAGTGGAGAGGATGTTTTAGAGCAACACAGACCAACTCATCACAGGACTGGTGTGTCGACTCTGGAGCCACAAGTCACATGACCAGCGACAAGAGCTTTTTCACGGTACTGGACCCAAGCAACAAAGAAGAGATATACCTCGCTGATGGAAGCAGCATCACTGCAGAAGGTATTGGCGAAGGAATTCTAAGTTGCAACAAGCCACACGGAGGCACACTAGCAATACCGGTAAAGGATGTGCTGTATGTACCTGGCTTAGAGGGAGGACTCCTATCCGTTAAACGCCTAACAGAGAAAGGGCTCACCGTCAAGTTCTGGGGTAATGAATGCACAATCCAAAAGGGGACAAGGATCCTAGCCAGAGCCTATGCAGATGGACACCTGTATCGCTTGAGTGCAACCAAGGAACAAACAGTTGAAATCAGCACAAGCTCAACTGAGATGCAGGAACAAACCCAATCACCTGCAGATGTTGAAATCAGAAGATCTACCAGGGAAAATAAAGGCAAACCACCCACCCGCCTGTCCTACAAAGCAAGTACCGACAGACTGTCTGAGCCATCGACATGGGAAGATGTCTTACAAATGTCAGAAGGGGAACACAACAAATGGGTAAAGGCAGCAACAGAAGAAATAAAGTCCATGCATGAAAATCAAACCTGGACACTGTGTACACTACCAATGGGCAGAAAGACCATAGGATGTAAGTGGACATTTAAAATCAAATACAATGCCGAAGGCAAGGCAGAACGATACAAGGCCCGACTAGTCGCTAAAGGATACTCACAGAAATATGGCGAAGATTATGATGAAACGTTTGCCCCAGTAGTCAAGTACACCACAATCAGGACACTATTGAGCATAGCAGCAGAGAAAGGAATGCAGGTTAAACATCTGGATGTGAAAACAGCATTCCTACATGGAGAACTAAAAGAAGACATCTACATGGAACAGCCACCAGGATTCAAAGACACCGAAAGACCAGACCTTGTATGCAAGTTGAAAAAGAGCATATATGGACTCAAACAAGCGGCCAGAGCATGGAATACAAAAATAAACACAGTACTCACAAAGGAAAATTTCATCAGAAGTAAAGCGGATCCTTGCTTATATTCAAAGAAACAGGATGACAGATGGTTTTTCATATTGATTTACGTTGATGACATATTGATATGCTATGAGCAAGAAGGGGATGACCGCGGAATAATGAAAACCCTGAATCAAAACTTTGAGACAAAAGACCTAGGAAACATAACACATTACCTAGGCATACAAGTAGAAAGAGATGATAATGGAAGTTATCTCCTCAACCAAAGGCATAAAATAGAAGAATTGCTAGAAAGCTTCGGAATGAAAGATGCCAAGGCAGTAAGCACTCCCATGGAAACTAACCACCTGAAGGAGACTGAAGAACAAAGCATGCAACTGCCAGACAACCGACAATACAGAAGCGCAATTGGGAAACTATTGTATATCGCCACCATCACTAGACCAGACATTGCAGCAGCAATAGGAATCCTATGCAGGAAAGTATCAGCACCAAGTCAGAAAGGCTGGAATGCGGTAAAGAGGGTCATGCGCTACCTGAAGGGAACCGCACACCTTAAACTGCAGCTACCTGCAACTTCTGGATGTAAGCTGACAGGATATGTAGATGCAGATTGGGCTGGGGACAGCTCTGACAGAAAATCCACCAGTGGTTGGCTATTTCTGCTAGGAGTGGGACCCATCAGTTGGTCTAGCAAGAAACAGACCACAGTAACACTCTCCTCAACAGAAGCCGAGTATGTTGCAGCCGCGCATGCTAGTCAAGAGGTAATTTGGCTACGACAATTGCTGACAGACTTGGGAAAAGAACTGAACAGTCCTATACAAATTTTGGATGACAACCAAGACTGTATTGTACTCGCACAAACGGAAAGAGTAAACCCGAGGACCAAACGTATAGATGTGAAATATCATTTCCTAAGAGACTAACAAGAACAAGAACTTATAGACATGCAATATTGTCCTACAGAAGACATGGTAGCAGATGCCCTGACAAAACCTTTAGCAGGAGAGCACCACCGAAAGCTACTAAGTAAAATGGGTTTAGTAGGTTAACTTCTGTCTGTTGAGAAGGGGTGTTGGTATATGCAACATCCATAAGTTAAATGCCTGCTGTATTAAGAAACGTAATTGACTATAGAGCCAGAGATGGCGCTGCTAAGTTTATGTGTACATGGAAAGGAGATGGGGTTTTATAGTTGAATTCCTTTGTGTAACCACTCCTTCTTCCCTTCTCTCTCATTGTCTCAGTCTCCATTTTGTCTCACTACTAGCTAGATGCAACTAAGGATCTGTGCCTGAGAAAGCTTAAGTAAAGTTCTGTTTTTAAACCTTCAGCTGCATTTGTCCTTACTGATTGCGAACAGAATTTCTAAAATATTCCACCTATGATTATTCCACCCCTGCAGCTGGCTGCATCAAAATTGATGTAGCAGTGAAGCAGGCAAACTTGTGTACTAGATGAAATTCAGAAATCTTCAACTTGGATTTACAATTGACTTGTTATGTGACCAATGGCAAGTCATAACATTTTACTGTGCCTCACTTTTCCCTTTGATTTACCTTACTTTTGATGAATACTTTGAACCCATCAAAGCGTTCTGGAAATGCAAGGCATGTAAACCTCATTTGGACAAAAATCATCTGATCGAAGAAGAAAGAGCCCATTCTAAGAAGGCGAGTATCGCTGGAACGATTCATCTTCTGACATTTAGACAGGCACTGTCTTTTGTGTGTGTTGTACTAGATTCAGTACAGGAATGCTAGAGATACTACAGAAATTGTCAACGATTATCCCCCAAAGTGGTTTCTATACATAGATTTTCGTGCAAGCTGTCATGTGGACACTTGCTTATTTCAGTTTGAGAGTTGTTGATTTCAGTTTAACTTTCCAACCAAACTAAACTGTAGGAAGACATTCTCAAATGGAACTAAGCATGTCCACATAAGGTACATACACCTGTATAATTAAATCAGTTGAAACGTATGCTTTTATTAAAAGCAAACCAGTACTACTTTGTGTAAGCAGAGTGTTACAGTAGAGAAGCACCTATATGTTGGTTTTAATTCAGCCCTCCAATTGCATCTAGGGGTGGACGGCTCGGATTTGTGTCAACATGAGGCGTCCAAATTTGGGCAATTCGTACTGATAAGAATCAATATGAACCTACCGGAGGATACGAACCAATTTTTTTTATCCTTTTGTGGGGAATCTACCAAAGCTCTTTGGAGTGGCACTGGCACTGCTCCAAGGAGCTTATGTGTGCCAAACTCATCCTGCACCCAGCTCTGCCTCCCCCAAGACCCCTGCCTGCTTCCCCAAGACTCCTGCCTTGCCTGCCCCAGCCTACCCGCCCCCCCCCCAAGGGACGGGCGATGGACTGGGAGGGCAGGGATCCGGGGGAGGCAGTGCTGGGGGCAGAGGGGCTATGCAGGATGGGAAGAGGGAGGTAGTTGATTTACTGCCCCTCTGCCTTCCACGGAAACCTGCCCGCCCAGCTCAGTGGTAGGCTGCGGAGGGCGATGGGCTAGGGACGGGCATGGGCTGCATTAGGAAGAAAATACCATAGAAACTCACTGTGCATGCACAAAAATGACTACCATGACTGTTTTCTGCATGCGTGGCCATTTTCCAAAATGGTGCCAGCAGTGTCAGTGCCATTTTGGAAAATGGCAGGTGGTCTGCGCATGCTTAGCCAGCAGCTGGGCATGCACAAACCAACTGCTATTTTCCAAAATGGTGTCTCTGCATTTGGTGCCATTTTGAAAAATGGCTGTGCATGTGTAGAATGACCATGGTGGCCATTCTGTGCATGTGCAGTGGCTTTCTATGGCATTTTTTGTGGTGTGGCCTGAGAAGGCTGTGCTGGGCACTGTGGGCCGCTAGTTCGGAGTCCAGAGACTATGGAAAGGTAAGTAAAGCAACTACCGACCTCCCCTCCTATGCGGCTCCTCTGCCCCTGGCTCTGCCTCCCCTGGACTCCTACCTACCTGGCCCATCACCAACCCCAGCCTGGGTCAGGTGACTGAGTGGGCAGGAGTCTGTGGGAGGTGGGCAGGGAAGCAAAGTTGGGGGCAGACATGGATTTGGGCCTGTATTCCTTGGATACCAACTGAATCTGAGCAATACGAACCAAAATCCGAACAAAAAGCCAGTTTGGTTTAATTTAGAACCAAACCCGTACTTTTATCTGAACTCCCAACCTCATTGAATTGGTGAGATTACATGGGCATAAACCAGAGCTGAATTTTCAGCTCCGAATGTTTGTTTCAGATTGCCAAACTGAGCAGACTGCTGCCCAGTGCCCATGGCTAAGAAAACACAAAATACTGAAACCCTCAGTTTCACAAAATTCATGGCTGTGGCAATAGGAAAGTTTCTCCTGGGGCTGCAAAAGGGTGCACAGCCAACTGTTTCAAAGAATGTTCCCAGAAGAGCACTGTAAAGCTAATGTGGCAACAGGCAGCTGTTAAATAAGTTTTGGGGCAGAAGCAGTAGCACAGTGAGAGCTGGTAAGGCAACTGAGATGAAAAGAGAGGGAGGGAGGGAGAAATAAGGAGGAGGGGGGAAGGCGTAGAATTTGTACAGCACAGAGACTGAAGCTCTCTATTATTTATATTGCCAAATAGTAGTCGTTAATTGCATCTCAGGGCTGCCCAGACAAAACAAACCACCCATGCTTTACTTCACCAGAACTCCTTTTGGAATGATGCCTCTAAAATCCACACTTGCTTCTTCTTTGTTTTTACGTATTTATTATCAGCATTTTAAGCAGTGCCCACAGGCCCCAGGCAGGATCAGTGTAGGTCCCCATTGTGCAAGGAGCTCTGTTAAACACAGGTTAAAAATCTGCCCCTGTCAGTTCCACCAAACATATCTGGTGACATCAAAAAGCTAGGGTACTGGAATATCAAGTTTTTAGTGACCCAGGGCAAGGTGGCATTTCCTTGTAAAAATCGGTTTTCCCTTAAAATATAATTATGTCTCTGAACATCTGTGGAAAAGCCTTAGAGTTATATGTTTAGGCATCAAGTCTTTTTTACCTCCTACCGCTACGTGCCTACCAGTGGATTCTGTATTTGCTTTACTGCTTTTCATGCGGGGACTTTGTGGTGCTCAATGGATGTTTTTTCTTTACCTAGCTTCCTCCCCCCCCCCCTTTTTGTTTATTTGTTTGTTTCTTTTTTCACTATAATGGTGTTGTCTCTGTACAGTCCCTGGGAACATTTTTGATTGACCCCTAATCTCTCTTATTCTACACACTTGTGTTTCGTGCATTTATAGCATCTAGGCTACTGTGCCAAAAAAAACCTGAATCTTTTTGAGTGGGACTGACACTCCTGTTGTGGAAGATTGTGGAATAGACTTTAATTTATTTATTTTTAAATTAGAGACTCAGTTATTGGCATTTCAGGATCTTTTCCTATATAAATACTAGAGGAGGTACAAAATCAATTAAACATTTAAGCAAAGTAATAAGAGAGCCCTATGTATTTTCTTCTCCTTTGACCAGGTTTGTACAGCTTGTCATATCAATGAGGTATCTGAATTCATTTTATTTATACCTCCCAAATTTTATTAAGAAGGGTAGATGTTCTGAGTTACTGAAACAGACTCTAAAGTGTGGGTTATAAAGTATGTGTGGGGACAATGGAAATGAAGGCCTGATTAACACAGAGTAGGAAAATTAGCGTAGTGGATATTGCTGAAACTGTGCTTTGACTGTTGAATTATTTCTTTAATCACATACTTAGATGATAAAATTGTTTGCTAGTGGAACAAAAAAATCCATTGTTTGCTTATACTTATAGACTAAACATGAATTTAATGGCTGTATGAAGCATACATTTACAAGTAAAACTGACAGGTATTAAAGAGATCTTTTTCTTGCAGATAAAAATTATCTGTACAATTGTTTTTGTTGCCTCTCTTACAGCCTTTTCTATCTTGGTATTCTAGTACATTTTTTCCTGATTTCCTAATGCTCAGGATGCCAATATTATTATTGCACCAAGACTCTTCTTAAAACAAAATATTTTGCATTTTGCTTAGATCATATTTTTTCTTTTAATCTTCAAGCAGCAATTCTTTTGCCAGTATTAACACAAAATTTCCCAGATCTCACAAAGAGTTGAGAGTTGCCAAAACAGTAACCTCATAGATTATCTTCTTGTCAGTAATGCTTTTAACACAGTTTTGGCAGAGCCTTGAAACATGCCCTTTCTCAAGAAAGAACTGTCTGGGCTAGAAAAGCGTTGGCATTAGAAAGGAGTTGTCATAGTGATTGAAACCTCCTTATAGTCATTCCTCAGGCAAAGTAGGCTGCAAGATGCACCTTGTAGTGCCTTTTTAAAGTAAGGGACCCTTTAAATTGAAGAGCCCAGTTCATTGTCTAAATGCAGATTTCTGTAACTTGTAAAACAATGGAACTCTAGAGTACTGTTTGTGTATCAGTGCTTATTTTAATTACTTTCAACAAGAAATGTCTTAACAGGAATTAAGGCTCAATTTCTGTGGTATTGCAAGGCCCAGATTTTTAGGCCTAAGCATGGATCACAGCTTGGTTCTCTAGAGAAGAAACTCGGTTTTGATACTGAGCTGTGATCAGACTTGAAAAGTGCAGCTTGAGAAATGTGATTTGGTAGATGTTCAGGCTTCTGAACTGAAAAGACCTAGTGAAGGTCCAGAATTATTGTTGTGCCTTGGACACAATGGGTGAAAATAGACATGTACCTTTAACATTTCTTTAACAGACTGCTTTAGCATTTCTTATAAGTGTTGCAGGGCTGCATAGGGCGCCAATACAGCCCTGCAACATGTGTAAGAAATGTTAAAGCGGTGTTAAAACAGAGTTACGTACATGTCTGTTTTCACCCAATGACAGCCTTGCATGGCTGCTGTGAATTATGGTGGGGAGTTCTGATATAGCTCAATCAATAACTTTCACACATTCACTAACAGAAATTGGCTCAATAAAAGGCATTGTCTTAGCTATTGCCTCTAGTCTCTCTCACATCTGGCCCCAAGATGGCAAACGTGCTCTGTATAAGATTCATTGTGATCTCTGGGTGATTTCAGACGAGACCGGGCGGCATTCGCCCCGTCCCGGAATCACCCAGATGATTCCCCACTGGGATCACTGTAGCACGTCCAACAGACGTGCCGGCTGATCCCAGCGGGGAATCGGGGAGGGGGCGGGGCCACGTGGTGCAACGTGCGGCCGCACGGCCCCGCCCCCCCACGCTCCCCCGCCCTCTGGGGAGACGGGCGGGCGCCGTGGCCAATGCGGCTGCAGTGCCCGCCTGAATTGACCACGGCCCGGAATCCTGCCGGGGATTCCGGGCCGTGGTCGCCGGCCAGACGTTACTTTTTGTTGGTTCCCGCCGGGGATCTCTTTGACCACGCTTTCGGGGATTGTCCGGCGGGGAGCCCCGGAAGCATGGTTGAAATTGACCCCATGTGGGAATCGACCATGGTGAACATCTGGTGGCCGCCTAACAGACATTCAGGGCGCTTTGGCCCCATGTGGGTATTGACCGTGGTTCAACTGTGATCTCGTCACGTCTGAAAATACCCTCTGTGTCCCCAGCTTCATGTCTTAGTTTCCTTGGAAGAAGGAAGACCACAGAAACTGTTAATTCAAATACTCCACATTTTGTATAAGTTTATGTCATAATTTCCCAGTTAACAAGCATCTCCCAGAATCTCCCATAGTCCTTGGATCTAGCAACAGTCTATGTACTGCTCCTTGCCTCAGTTCCCCAACCACGCTCAGCCCAAAGGGCAAACGCCTTCTGCTGCCCTTGGGAAGGAAAAGGCCTCTAGCTTTTCTCTGGGGAGAGGGAGCTTCACGCAGAAGCTGGAGGTACATTTCACAAATGAACTACAGCTGCTCTTTATATATGTTCAGCTCCACCTAGCAGCCTTCAGCTCAGGTGGTAGCCAAGCCAGCTAAGCAGCTGGAATGGTCTCTACTTGCTTGGGGTTAATAATTTCCTCTCCAGGGATGATCTTGCCACCTTACACATGAAATAATCCAAAAAGGAGAGGTTTTATTGAAATCAGTGGCCCTACTTGTATGAGTAAACAATAAATATATGACCCTATAGCTACACTGTATAGTTAGCTCCACAATATATTAAACATCAGACCCACTGTTTCTCCTACCAAGAGATTATGCAAAATTCCTACTAACAGTAGGTGTTTTCAGATGTGACATTGGGCACGGATTAATATATGCCTAAAGTCACATTTGAAAGGGCCACCAGAGGTTGACCCAGGCTGTAGCTTGGGCCGTGGCAAAGCTTAGCCCATGCTGTTCCTCAGGACCATCCCCAAGAAACAGCCTGAGCTAAACTTAGGTCATGTTTAGGCCTAAAAATCTGAGCCTCATAGAAAATCTGAACTTCTGTGATCAGTGTGTATTATAGAAACCGTCCCCAAGGAACAGCCTGGGCTAAGCACCACCATCGCCTGTACTATGGCTGCTGGACCAGGGTAAAGCAGGTCATCATGTCGGATGGCTTGCTCAGACTTCCCGGTCTAAGCAAGGCTTCTGGGCAGCCCCAGGGAGGGGAAGGTCCACTCCAAGTAGCGCGGGGCCGTGGTGTGCAAACGCATGTCTTCACATTGCCCTGCCCTCTCCCTGCCGCTGTCACTCTTTGGCGGCCCAGACAAATCGTGCTCAGAGTGAGGATGTCACTCCTGGCAGGATCAAAGTGTGATGGCAGTGAGCCTCATTATGTCTAAAAACACCCCTTTTTGGCTGCAGAACTGGGCACTGAATCTTCCAGAATTTGTTGCATTTTTTCTTGACCCTGTGCAATAAACTGGTTTTGCTTGTGTGAGGGGCCTGGTAGAAACCAGTGCGACCAACCAAATATGTTGGCAACAGCTACGCAAGCTGTGGTCCTAAAAATCACTTAGTAGGCTTGGTGACTTTAGTGGGACTACTCTGTCTGGAATAAGTGCCTTGAGGATTGTGCCCACACTAATTAGAGGCAATAAGACTACTGCTGCAACTACTACTACTTATAATTTCTGTAGCGTTACCAGTTGTGTACAAGGCTGTACAGATACACAGAACATCAAGGATGGTCTCGGCTCCAAGGAGTTTACAATCTAGTTAAGGCATAGACCTTTTAAAAACAAGGGGCACAGACAGTTTAAAAACATCCTGGACTACAGGATAAACATACTGTTAATAATAATAAACATGTAATTTATTACTGAATAAACATGCAGTTTATTCAGTAATTAATTAATTCCAAATAAGATACTTTAGTTAAAATCTATGTATATAGCCTTGAGTTATATATTTCTATTTATTTATTTTTACAAATTTCTAACCCGCCCATCCTGCCACAAGCAACTTTGGGTGGGGCACAACATTAAATATTAAAAAACATTAAAACAACTTTAAAACAACAACAACAAAGGGTGGAGTAAAAATCCCTAACCCATTCCCCCCGATCCTCCCCCAAAGCCAGGTGGAACAGCCATGTCTTACAACAGCGTCGAAACGAAGCTGTGTCTGGTGCTGTGGGGGCTGGGGCTGTATTGACTGGAGGAGCCTGCTGTCACTCTGCTTTTCCCTCCCCTTCCCCAGGTAATAACTCCCAGGGTGGGGCCCTGTGGGCAGCTGCAAGCTGTGTCTGGTGCTGTGGGGTTTGGGGCTGCATTGACTGGAGGAGCCTGCTGCCACTCTGCTTTTCCCTCCCCTCCCCCAGGTAATAACTCCCAGGGCGGGGCCCTGTGGGCGCCAGCCCTCGGGCGACATCTAAAGGGTGTCAGCCATTGGCTGGGGCCGTTGGCTGGGGCCGTTGGCTGGGCCGGGGTGCTCGGGGGCCCTTCTCCCGGACAGACACCGCGTCAGACGCCACATCTGTCATCGTGCGGCCCATCATGTGGCCCATGGGACTGTGGAGGGAATGTCGGGGCTTCCGTATTATGAGGAAATTTGGGGAGTTGGAGAGAGGTCCCCTTCCTGGTGACAGCAGGATGGGGGAAGGAGGGTGTAGGTATGCGGTTGATTGATGTGCTGGCAGATTGGAAGGAGGGGTGGGGAAATTAATGCTGTTATATATTTTTAGAATGGATTGTACAGGGGTGAGGGATTATTAATATTGTATATTGTATTTTATATGTTGAGGTAGGTGCACCCACTTCCTGGTAAGAGCAGGAAGTAATGGGGTGGAATGGAGAGGGTCTTCCTCCCTGGTGGCAGCAGGGAGGGAGTATGGAGTGGAGTATGGAATGTATTATGATGAAATATTGTTTATTAATTGATGGTATGGATTGGATTATGTATAATGATGAATTCTGTTATTAGTAATTTATTTTGGGTCCCCTGTGTGGGATTTAACCCAGCTGTTTTCTGTTATGCTTTTTTCATTTTTTGTGAGCCGCCTCAAGTTGTCTTGGCAAGAGAGCGCAGGATACAAATAAAAAGTGAAATGAAAATGAAATGAAATTCGGGGCCAAACAGACCTCCACCGGCAGGGAGTTCCACAGCCATGGGACAGTCACCGAGAAGGCCCTCTCCATCGTGGCCCCCCGGCAGACTTGGTGGACCTCCAGGAGAGCACCCCATGATGACCGCAGGGGCCGATCCAGAACCCAGGTGGTGAGGCGGTCCAAACAGGTTGGGCCGAAGCCATTTAGGGCTTTATAGGTGAGCACCAACACCTTGAATCGGGCCTGGAAGACTACAGGCAGCCAGTGCAGAGACTGAAGAACCGGTGTAATATGTTCCCGGCGGCCCAATCCCATTAGGAGATGGGCCGCTGCGTTCTGCACCAGCTACAGTCTCCGTACCATCACCAAAGGTAGCCTCACGTAGCACACGTTACAGTAGTCAAGCCTAGAGGCGATGAAGGTGTGGATGACGATGGCCAGGTCAGAGTTCAAAACATACGGCTGAAGCCGATGCAGCAGATGTAATTGGCGAAACGCACTCCTTGCCACAGCCTCCACCTGAGCATCCAAGCGGAGTTGCAAGTCAAGGAGCACCCCCAGACTCCGTACTTGGGGAACCAGCGGAGGGCAGACCCCATCAATGATGGGGGCTGTCATCCCCGCTGCCTTACCCATCCCCATCCGTCTTGTCGAGATTCCGCTTCATTTGGTTTGTCCTCATCCAATCCCCCACAGCATCAAGGCACCCGTTAAGCACCGAAGCATAGATTTATATACATACAGTAATAAGAGTTTGAATGATGCCTGAGGTTTTAAAAAATTTCCATTATCCAAAACATCTCTCAAACATCAGTCATCTCAAACTTGTTTGTTTATTCTTAATATCACACCAACTGGAAGAATGCCAATATTGTGTATCATTGCTTTATTCTTTCATGCTCAGAAGTACTGTAATATAGTTTAAATCTGGTCTCCTACATCCTCTTCATATATGTCTGCTTTTATTTAGCACGTCTTCACTATGTGATGCTCAGGTTCCATAACTATGGGCACACTAAAAAGGCTTATATTACTGTTAGGGTTTATATAAGTCTTTAGTCAAGATAGACAAATGCTGGCATTTGTCAATTAAACTACAATGTGTATTAATAATCAAAACAGTGGCTGTGGTGATACTCATGTGTTTTAATCCTATTCTCCAGGAGTGTTTTGCTTTTTTTTATGTTACTGTATTAATATTTTAACAATATCCCATTTCTGGGCTAACAATTTCAGTGATGGATCTTAAGTAGTGAAAATCAGTGATACCTAACGTAGCTTCTCCATAAGCAGTCACTACAAAGTAAGAGTGACTCAGATGTATGTTTGTTCCAAACAAAACACGTTTTAATCATTTCCCTCCACCCCTTCCTGCACACCAAAGTTAATAGAAATTCAAAATTGGCTTCGAACTTTGTGCATCTTGGAACGTATCTTATTATTCAATTTAAATTTTATTGTCAACAGGAGGAATTGCTACAAAAACTCATTGTAACAACTTTTTGAAAAGTGCAATAAAGGCAGGCATGGAAACCCACTGTAATATTCTCTTTATTATGATTAGCACTAGCACAGGTTTCTCTCTTCAGCTCAGTTTAAATTGGCGGCTTTCCTCATCTACCTTCAGTGGGCGAATGCACGTATTTGTTTCTTCCGTCAGTCTTTTATACCTCCGTTTCCCTAGTCTGTCTGGGGTTTGGTAATTTGAACAGGCGTTCAGTGAATATCATTGTCCCCTTAGTTACTAATAAACAGGCCGACTAGCAGAACTGCTAAGCAAAAAAAGAGCCAGCCATTCAGAGAGTTCCTCTGTTACTGTGGTAACCAGAGTACTGTGCTACATTTGTAAATGTGATCTTTGACCATGCTGAAGGGGTACGGCGGAATTTTCACAGCTCTCGAAGAGAAAACTCGACTAGTGTGGATGTAAAAGGTTATCTGATACAAGCCAGTTGAAACAGAGGCTTGTTCTGTTGAAAAGCATACGTCCCTGCTTTGCAGTGGGAGCGAGCAGGCATGAAGTCTCTTTCCTTCAGGCTTCCTTTCTCTTTGAAATATGGAGGGATGCTTTTTTCACCCATTATAGTGCTCTAAAATTTGTTTCATTTGGGTTAGGGTTGAGCTTTGGAAAAGTTTGCTTCACACCATGATGATTTTAGTCAATTAATTATGCAAGACACAAGGAGTTTTAAGTTCACCATCTTGTTTGTATGTATTGGCAGAAATTTAGTTTAACTCATGTGTTCCCATCAGTGCCAGCTGAGTAATCTCTTTTAGCTGATATGATCTTTCTAGGCCCCGGTGTAATTAACATATTGAATACCCTGAGCTATATAGGATACTCACAAAATGAGGTTCTTCCGGTACTACGGCCAAACAGCATAAAACATCTCTTAACTTAAATCATTTGTTTTCTGAAGTATTAGCATAGTGTAAAAGGTCTTCACACACCCCAGATATGGAAGGGAATTCTGGGTTAGGTTTTCCATCTCCCCTTGCCTGTAAGAGGTAAATTATGCAGGAGGAAAACACAAATCAGTGCCCTGTAATAAACACTGGATGTTTTATACGTGACGTCATTTGCAGTGGTGGTGAGTTAGCTTTAGATAGGACGCAATTCTCCATTCATTGAAGCCAATGGAAGCTGAGCCTTGACTAATGGGTGAAGACTGTGCTCTCAGTATGATGTAGCTTTAATTTGTTGATATTTTTATACAAATGAAATCAAATTGGTTTGAAATAATTTCCCCAGGATTGCTCCCAGACACGTCAGTGGCACGCCCAGGCTGTGATCCCAGAGACCTCCCAGGTCACAGTCTGGGCTACCGTCTGCCCAATTGTGTCAAAGCGAGCCACAGCGGCTCTCACGTTTTTACGGCCTGCCATGACACAGCTCGGGTCTGCCACGGCTGCCCATAATGACAGGAGGTGGTGTGCTGGGCGCAGCGTAGGGCAGAGCTGACTTGCTGCACATTTGTGTGGCTCTCAGCCCTCCCTGGTGGCCCAACCACCAGCATGTTCATTGGCTGGCACGACCCGGTTGGGACCGTGTTGCTGACAGGTTCCTGACCCGGGTTGGGTTGTGACGGCGGCACTCTGCTGTCACTTTTGTTAACACCCACTGTCAGTTTGGTAACTGTCTCTAGTGCAAGACTGACTTTGGGGGGCGTGCTTGCCTGCACAGGGAGGAGGGAACCCTTGACCTTTGTTTGAGTTCTGCCCTGGGGACAACTAGGCTCTCAGCATGTGTGCCCTGTTGGGAAAAGGTTTCTACTGGAAGTGTTAGCTCTTCTAACATAACTAGACTGGACAGGGCCTCCTCTGCAGTGCAAGAGTAGCATTGGGGAATGCGCTCGTTGGCAAAGGACCACTCCTACGCGTGCTTCCCCAGGGTCATTCTGCCTTCTGTCTCTTGTGCCGGCAGAATGTCTCCAGTCACTTACTACCACTGGCATCCTACCTTCTGCTCTCGGCCACTGAGTGGCAGTGATTTTCAAACCCCAAATAACCTTTAGTAGAGCTTACTTCAAATGACATGTATGAATATAATAGAATTACTAGTGCTAAGCTCTGTCATAATAGCTTGCTAATATAGTGGGAATTTCTAAGATTAATTTATTCACTGCGAGTTGTATCCTGCCCTTCTTCTTCTTCATTATTTATTTCTTTGTTTTGCTTTATATCCCGCCCTATCCCCTGAGGCTCAAGGCAGCTCAAAAGTAAATACATAAGTAAAAATACATGTACAAATATAAAATACATAATTAAAAACCCATAAAAACTAAAAACACTCCCTCACCTTCCCCCCTAAATCTATCCCTGCCCATTAAATGCCTGGCTGAATAAAAAGGTCTTACACTGCCTTTGGAAGACATTCAAACTTTATGCAGTACCCCCTATTTTAATTTCCTCTGTAGCTCCATGGCAAGAGGTTATTAATGTCGTTCTTAAAAGTATGGCAAGCACCTCCCAGAGGTCCCGTTCCCAGGTATTTTTGTGCTCTAAACCAGGGACGGAGAACATTTTTCCTCCTGCGAGCCACATAAAAAATGATTACAAACCTCCTTGGCCAGGTGTGTGTGTGTGTGTGTGGGGGGGGGGGAGTACTTAAGGGGTGTGTGCCCAGGATGGAGGAAGGAAGGGGAGGGCCCAGATCATGAAGTTGAGGGGAGGATTCCTACTAGGCTAAGCCGTGCACCCGTTAAAATCAGGGTACTATAGGCAAGTAATGTGTTCCTGTAATTGTGTCCTAGTGAAGCTGTATACAAACTGAAATAGCTCAGCTGGTCCTTCTGTGGCATTGAGAGTGCAGTGGCTTTTCCAAAATCTACCAGAATGCATTGCACTTGGGAGACAAAGCTGGAAGTGTGAGGCTGCATTTACAGGAGATGCTAAGTCTGAGAAACATCTCCCCCCCCCCCCCATTTTTGATGCAATAGGTGTAATGCACATTTAGCTCCCCCCAAAATATCTTTAAAAACCTAGGTTTAAGTATTATGCTAACTCCATCACATGCATTTTTCATAACAACTAGAGGGTTTAATCCCGCTGTCATTCTGTCTGCACCATAGTCAGTGCAGAACCATGCAGCATTAATTAGCAGCAGCTACAGTAGCGGAGGGAACTTTTAAAGCAGGGAAGAGAATGTGTGAATATTTTAAAAGCTGGATTACAGTCTTCACATAAGGAATTGAAAAGGCAGGAGAAAATACTGCTTGTGTGAATACTGAGACACCCATTGACAAGACATGGTAACTGAAACCATTTAGAAGTGGCTAGCGTGAATGTAGAGCGAGGGTACTGAACCTGTTTCAATATGGCTGGGCTAACGCATAGCACCATTAATGCTTAGACTAGTGGAATGCAGCCTGTACTGTTGCAAACAGTGGAGTTCCTTAGCATAGTCAAGGACTGGGGCTGCTTTTTAGATGAGCCTCATTTCTTGCGGACTTCAGAGTCTGCAAGAAAAGAAACTTGCACAGGGTGACTTAGATGTTTCCCGCAGCTACTGTAATTTGGGTGGCTGCCATTTGAAAATGTGCCCGCGACAAACTAGCACCTGACTGGAGATACTGCCTTGTAAAACCCACATAATTGAGGTTTTACAAGGCAGCCTCTCCAATCAAGCACCAGTTTTTCCTGGCCGCTGTCTCAGATAGCGGCCGCCTGACTTCCAGTAGCGGCAGGGGAAAGTCTAAACCTCCCTTCATGAGTTTCTTTTCTTGCGGACTCTGAAGTTAGTAGTCAATGGCATACAGCAATTTGCAGAATCAGGCCTTAGGCACTTGTAATGCCAATTTCGCCTCACACATGAGGCTGTGGGAGGCTCGTCTAAAAGCAGCCCAAGTGAATTTTAGCAGCATGGCTACAGTGCAGCACTACTGTAGGAATTTCTGTAAGCCAATTTCTGTCGTTAGAATTTCTGTAACTTGTTTCCACCAGCTTCTTGCACACATCACCTTGGGTCTTAATTCCACCAACCTTTACTCATGGAGTAGTCTATTCTCATGTGAAAAGTTCTTTTCTCTTCATTGGGGCTGCTTGTGTGGTTAAAAGCTTGCAGGATCAGACCCACAAAATGTACTTCTCACAAGACTAGAAAAGTTATTTTGAAGCTTCTGTGATCTTGCTGTGTCCTAGGTGTTTTTACAGTCCAGATCTGTTACATAATAAGACTAATTAATAATTTTATTAGTAGAACATCCTCCCCGCTCCTGCAGAATGGTACTCAAGCTGATGGTTCTGTTGCTCTTACTTTACCTTTCAGCTATCCCTTTTAGTTTCTGTAGCTGATATCCTTTATTATTGTTATCCTGTATTAGTGTTGTGCTAAAAGTAATACTCTAATAAATAATTTCTCCAGAAAGTGCTAAGAAGTGCTAAGCTTACTAGAACAGTGACTGACTGCCATGCCTGGTTTATTTCTCTCTGGTTAGGGTTAACTACTTTTGTTCATAATCCATCAGGAACATCTGTTAATCATTTATACCCCTGGTCTGGTTCTTTTATTGATTGCGTTATCAGGTGGATACAAGATCCTTGTAGCAGGAACTGCTACCTTTTGTCTTGTCCAGCAAAGAGCACCTTTGTGGCTGTCAATAATCAACAAGCTGCTGTTTAGGGAATTGGATTGGGAAAGTGATGAGCACTTCCAACTTCCATTAAAGTTAGTAGTCAAGCACTTTGCAGAATCATGCCATAGGCACTTGTAATGCCCATTTCTATGCCCTCTCGTCCAGTAATTCGGACAGTGGGAGCGATCTCCCCGACGACCACTAGGAGGCAGCACAACTTTGCTGGGAGCACGTGGGGAGAGCGCTCCCCCGCCCTCCCAGTTCGTTGTCTGCCTCCGATTCAACAGGACGTGCAGCCGGGTGCGCTGCACCCACAACACTGAAAGTTCACCTTTTAAGGTGCCTCCGCACCACTTTCGGGGCGCAGCCTCCCCGCACGGCGGGAGGAGGCTTACCTCTCTGAGCCGGCCCACGGGTTCAGGCCAGAGGCATTTTCGGAGCGGGGACTCCGCGGAGCTACCCCCCCGACGCCGCAATGGCTGAAACGGCCAAAACCCGCCGCGCAGCAGCCGGACGGGCTCCGCAGCCTCCAGCCGCAGCCGCTTCAGCTGGGGC
>QEPC01008309.1:6885079-6896940 GCA_003113815.1 Sphenodon punctatus
GAGCATATGCCTATAGCTGTTTTAGCAGTAAGATGTGCTTGTATTCCAAGAATCCAAAGATGCTGCATTTCTTCCTTGGGAGATATTGAATCAATAATATATTATGTTATATATTGCTTGAATTTTGATAATATCAGGAAATCATTGTTAAGTTCCCTCTGGAAAGATGTTTTTCAGATGGACATGTCAGCAGAAACTGATTGGGTCCTTTCAAAATGATGATCCATATGTCATAAGTAAACCTGTTTTTTTGTTTATCAGGCTGAGATTATCAGAAACAGGCATCCCCATATATCCTAACTTGTTAATTTTATTGGTTATGTATTATCAAATATGGTTTTATTTATGTGTTTGTTTTAATTGTCTGTTTATCTTAGTGTCATTTATTGTATCTTGATTTAGGCCAGGGCGAGAGCCAGTGCCTTAATAAATATTATTATTATTAAGTAGCGCTGATACTTTCTCTCCCCCTCTCTGTTTTAAATACAAAAACAATTTCTGAGTCAGTGAAAATAAACTAGTATTTTATCATGGGCGAACAAACAAACTGTTCTTGTGTTTGGGCCAAGTTAGAGTAAACCGGAGGCCGATTTAGTAGAGCTTTGTGGATGTAATGACTGTAGTAATACACTTAAAACATCAGTTCATGAATAAAAATCCTGACAAGAACTTCTGACACATGGAGTTTTCCTGCTGAATTTTACAGAGCCAGCAAATTCATATGAAGTGCTTTATTATTGGTCTTTCAACAACTTCAGCTTTTTCATGTCATCAAATTATACCTTCAAATTCCTAGTATTTAAAAATATGTTTCACATGAGCATTTAATATAGTTAGATCAGAGTGTGAGAGACAGCAAGTTAGCAATCACAGCCTCCGATTATTGTCCTTTCCTAAAGCGTTTGGGAAACCTTGCTTGAAAAATTGACCTGATTTTTAAAATAACTCCTTAGGACTTTTCTCCCATGGCACCTGCTGATACAGCAGAGCACAATTTCACTTGGTCTGTTTCTGTTTCCATTTAAACAGTTTCCCACTAGTGCAGTTCCTTGACTTCCATGGCATCACGCCAAATTTAACAGAGTGCAAATGAGAATAAAATTTGTCTGTCCAATTAAATCAGTAGAATTAAGCTGGGGTAGCTGAGAAGAAAAATCAGAATGGTCATGGGATAACAGAAATGGGTTGGGAGGTGGAGGACTAATTCTGTAAATTGAAAAGAAAGCAGGAGTAGGTGAAAGTCGCCAAGTTCCATAATTTCGGATGGTTTCTTGAGTTACAACGGCTAAATAATGGACAAGTAAAAGAAACTGAATTCAAGGTTAACTCTGTTGAACTTGATTGCACAAGGTGCCAAAATCAATGGGAACGGCAGGTGCTCAGGATCACCCGGGGTGCAGTCACATGAGACATTACCACAGTTTGGGCCGCCAGATATTCACCCCGCAGCATGGTGGGCAGCTGGCTGCCACACCCCACATCCTTGGAAAAAGGTCAGGGATGCAGGGTATAGCAGCCTTACCCAAAACAGAATAAGGCTGCCCAATGCGCGGTAACATGCCGATGCTTGTGTGCCCTGTCCGCATCTGCCCTGCTGCGTGGTGAAGCCCGCCATGGTATTTTGAGCAGCAAGCTCTGCCTCCATTCCTATGTGGTCACATCATGGCCGGGGGCAGGACAGTGAGCGGGTGGGATGGGGCTGGGCAGCTGGCTGTGTGGCCCTCACCTTGGCCTGCCCCCGGGGCATCGTGAGACCTCTGACAGCAGCCCACCTGCCTGGTTTCCCCATGGGGACAGACAGTCTGCCCTGCTCTTTGCGCTGGCCCTGAAGTGTGGCAGCAGTGATTGCCTGCCATGGGGCACGCGGGAAATCGGGCCCACCCCAACTCCTGTGGCTGCACCAACTACGTATCCTTTGGCCCCTGTTTTGTAGGTGTTTTTAGTCTCTCATTTAGAGATGGTGTAATTTATTTATTTTATTTTATTTATTTTTCAGATTTATACCCCGCCCCTCCTGCACGCAGCTCGGGGCGGCTTCCAACAATAAAAACAGTAAAATTCATTTTAAAACAATCAGATATTAAATATAAAATATAAAATATAAAATACAAAACAGGGCTAGACATACATAAATAAATAAATAAATAAATAAATGGGTGGAGGACTAAAATCCTCCCTCCCAAAGGCCTGGGCAAACAGTCAGGTCTTACAGTTCCGCCGAAATGTTAAAAGGCTTGGGGCCAGGCGAGCTTCCTCTGGAAGGGAGTTCCACAGCCGCGGTCCCACCACCGAGAATGCCCTCTCCATCGTGGCCCCCCGCTTAACACGGGGGACCTCCAGGAGGGCACCCCCGGCAGACCTCAGGAGCCGCTCTGGGGCGCGAAGGGCGAGGCGGTCCCTAAGGTATGAGGGGCCAAGACCGTATAGGGCTTTATAGATCATCACTAGGACCTTGAACTTGGCCCGGCACACTATCGGCAGCCAGTGCAGAGCTCGGAGCACCGGTGTAATGTGCTCCCGGCGACCCGTCCCCGTCAGAAGACGAGCCGCCGCATTCTGCACCAGCTGCAGCCTCCGGGCCAAGAACAAGGGAAGCCCCACGTAGAGCGCGTTGCAGTAGTCGAGCCTCGAGGTGACGAAGGCATGGATGAGGGAGGCCAGGTCCGGGCCAGAGACATACGGACGCAGCCTACGTACCAGATAAAGCTGGCGGAAGGCAGCCTTAGCGACTGCCTCCACCTGCCGCTCCAGCCGCAGGTCTGCGTCCAATATGACCCCCAGACTCCGGACCTGCTGAGCTACAGGGGGGCAAACCCCCCCAACCAGGGGGGCCACCACCCCCTTCGCCCTCCCCACCACCATCACCTCCGTCTTATCTGGGTTGAGCTTCAGTCTGCTCAGCCGCATCCAATCCGCCACGGCCTCCAAACATTGGGATAGCACCGAGATAGCAGGGTCTGGGTCAGTAGAAAAGGAGAGGTACAGCTGAGTATCATCAGCATACTGGTGACATCGCACCCCGAACCCTCTCACGACCTCCCCCAAGGGCTGCATATAGATGTTAAATAATAATGGAGACAAGATCGATCCCTGCGGAACGCCACACGGTAAGGCGCGGGGGCTCGATGTTTCCTCCCCCAACACCACCCGCTGGCTCCTCCCCGAGAGGAATGAACGGAACCATTCAAGAACAGTCCCGTCCAGACCCCCCCGGTCACGCAGTCGTCTCAACAGCAGCCCATGGTCCACGGTGTCAAAAGCGGCCGAGAGATCGAGCAGGATGAGAAATGTCGAACATCCCGCATCCATCTCCCGGCGGAGGTCGTCCACCAAGGCCACCAACGCCGTCTCGGTGCCATAGCCGGGGCGGAACCCAGATTGAAAAGGGTCAAGGAGCCCGATGTTATCTAGATGACCCTGGAGCTGGAGCGCCACTGCCCGCTCAATAACCTTCCCTAAAAAGGGAAGGTTAGAGACAGGTCGGTAGCTGGCGAGCGCGTCTACGTCCAACGATGGTTTTTTCAGCAGGGGGCGCACCACAGCCTCTTTTAAGCAAGGCGACAACCTCCCCTGCCGAAGGGACGCATTCACCACCCTCGCCAGCACCGTCCCCAACGTCTCCCCGGAAGCTTTTATTAACCAGGACGGGCACGGATCCAGTTGACAACACGTGGCCCTCACAGACCCCAGGACATCCACCACATCGGCCGGCGTCACTTCCCGAAATTCTCCCCACAAAGATGGACTGTAAGCAGATCCTTTCACGGTTTGTTGCAGATGATTAAAGTAGAATGTCCTATAGTGTGCTAGTTATGCTAAAATAGCACCAACTGTGTGGACATTTTAAGAGGTGATAGTTGAACTGTAATTTTTAAATGAACTTTTATAACAGTTTCCATTGTTGCGGTAACAATCTCCCAATCCCCTAGGCAGCTTTGAAACTCTCAACCTAAATTTAAAAAAAGCTGTGCTAAGCTAATGTTGAGTTTAATTTGAGACCTAAAAAACAAGAGGATTCAGCATCATTACCTCTGCCTCTTGTACGTGAGCATTTCAGTTACATGATCATTGCTTATATGGTGTCAGATTGTGGGAAAGCCACTTTAGTGAACAGATGTGTAATGCCGCTTGAGCAAAATTTGCTGCTTTCTGTCAGAATATCAGGAACACTTATTTCTCATAAAGAACTGCTTGTAAAAGCACGGCTGGCGAAAAGGCAGCTGAAGTGCTGAGAAATATGCATTATTTGGTGATCTCAGAGGGCCCAGTGAAACTCTAAATTGGCAAGAATTTATCCACGGACTTCAGTGGAAATACAAGATAATCCTAGCTAACGTAAGGGTTGCAAAATTCAGCCTTCAGTTCATAATTCACAATCTAATTTACATTTTTTTTTTTTAAATTACATTTGAAAGTTGCAAGAAAAGATTTATGAGACATATTTTTGCCTGATGGGATTTGAAGAGATTTCTAATAAAGCAAGGATGTACCATATACTATAGCAGCATTATGAGGGACAACTATAATCTGGGGGAGCTATGTAACCAACTACATAGTGCAATCTTCAACATTCTGCACTTTCTGGGTTTGAAATAACTTGTAAATTCTCCTCTCGCACACATATACACCTCCAGTTGCACTGAAGTTGTTGTGTGCATGTGTCTGAAGGTAAAACCTGACTCAGCGTGTTTTGTTTGCTGATTGAACTGAAGAACTTTCATACCAATGGACACTTTCTAATCTGTTCAGTTTATATGTAATTCCACTCACCGTTTACATGATTTTCATTCCAATGTATTTTACTGCATGTTGCTATACCAAATGGAAAACTAGTCCTAATGAATAAAAGAGGAAAGTGCATAAGCATTGCCAAATTAGATGTAAAACATTAGTAAGACAGGCCAAGAGGGAATTGAGGAGAGACTCGCTAAAGACACCGAAAACAACAACACTTTTTCAAGCACATCAGAAGCAAGAAGCCTGCTAAATTGTTGGTTGGGCCATTAGATGACTAGGGGGTGAAAGGGGCACTCTGGGAGGATGAGGACGTTGCAGAGAAGCTGAATAAGTTCTTTGTTTCGGTCTTCACCACTGAGGATGGTGGTGGTGGTGGGGATATCCACGCGAGACTGATTCTTTGTAGGTGAAGAATTGGAAGAACTGTCACAAATAAGTGTGACTCTGCAGAAGGTTCTAGAGTAAACTGACAAACTAAATAGTAACAAATCATCAGGACCAGATTAGTATTCATCCCAGAGTTCATATTTAAGTTCTTTCAGAAATTGCAGACCTACTATTGGTAATTTGTAACATTGCTAAAATCTGCCACTGTAGCAGAAAATTGGAGGGTAGCAAATGTAGCGCCAATATTTAAAAAGGGCTACAAAGGTGATCTTGGAAACTGCAGACCGGTAAGCCTGATGTCAGTGCCGGGCAAAGTGGTGGAAATAGTTGTTAACAGAATTACTGGCACATTGATAAACATGGCATAATTGGGAAGAGTCCACATGGATTTAGGAAAGGGAGATCATGCCTCACTAATCTGTTGGAATATTTTGAGGGTGTAACTAAGCATGTGGATAAGGGTGAGCCGATATAGTGTATCTGGACTTTCAGACAGCGTTTGTTAAGCTCCCTAATGAGAGACTCTTGAGGAAATGAAAGAGTCATGGGATAAGAGGCATTGCTCTATCATGGATCAGCAACTGGTTAAAAGATAGGAAGCCAAGAGTAGGATTAAATGGTCAGCTTTCACAGTGGAGAGAAGTAACTAGTGGAGCGCCCCAGGGATCCGTACTGGGACTGGTGTTTAATATATTCATTAATGATCTGGAGAAGGGAGTAAAGAGTGAGGTGATCAGATTTGCAGATGACATTAAGTTATTCAAGGTAGTTAACTCTGAAGAATTTCAGGAGGATCTTGTGATATTGGATAACTGGGCATCTACATGGCAGATGAAATTTAATGTGGACAAGGGCAAAGTGATGCACATAAGGAAAAAGTAACCCAAATTATATGTACACAATGCTGGGTTCTAAATTAGGAGTTATCACTCAGGAAAAGGACCTTTGAATCATTGTGGACTGAAATCATCAGCTCGGTGTGCGGCAGCGATCAAAAAAGCAAAGAGAATGTTAGGAATTATTTGGAAAAGCATAGAGAATAAAACTGAAAATACTTTAATGACTCTCTAAATCTATGGTACGACTGTACCTGGACTATTGTGTGCTGGTTGTCCCATCTCAAAGACATAGAACTAGAAAAGGTATAGAAAAGGGCAACAAAAATGATCAAGGGTATGGAACGGTTCCCATATGAAGAGAGGCTCCCATATGATATTTTGGGGTTCTTCAGCTTAGAGAAGAGACAGCTGAGAGGGAATATAATAGAAGCTTATAAAATCACGAGTGGTGTGGAACACAAATAGGGAGCATTTTTACCCCTGCTAAAATTATTAGAACAAGGGGACACTCCATGAAATTAACTGGCAGCAGATTTAAAAAAATATAATTATTTTTTCACTTGGTGCACAATTAACAAGTGTAGCTAGTTTTAAAAAGGGGATTGCATAAGTTCTTGGAGGATAGGTCCATTAATGACTATTAGCCAAGTAGGTTTTGGGGATGTAACCTCTTACTGTCGGGGGCTGAAACAACAGGGAATGGATTTGTTGTGTACTTCTCCCAAGAGACAGATTGGCCACTGTCCGAGACAGGATGCTGGGCTTGATGGAGCATTGGTTTGATCCGTCCCGAGCTGCGTGCAGGAGGGGCGGGATATAAATATATTAAATAAATAAATATCTGGTATGAAACTACTTATGTTCGTAGTCTTTTAATTTTGATAAAGTCAAGCTTCCTTAGTAGTTCTTCTGTAACTGATTGTGTAGTGAAATTGTAGAGCAGAAGTTAGTCCTTTTCCATTTATTTTGATTTATACCCCATCTTTTTCTAAAGGACTTTTCCCAAGGTGGCTTACAATATAATTAAAAAACAAAGTAAATAAAACCCTATGAGCCCCCCCAAATCCTATATCAATTCCCATCCCTACTCCTGTGCCTCTCATGCACAGGAGTTTCCTGCTACCAACCCACTACCTCCTCTCCCAACTGGGGGAGTGTCTATACCCCAAGCTCTCATCAGAGGGTCATGTCAGTACCAAATTCCCTCCCACCCTACGATTCCCAGACCAACCCTTCAACATTCCATTAAAATACAAATAAATTTCAGTTGCTACTTCAAATTCATTGAAATATAAATTAATCCATTACCCAGACTTCCCTCTAGCCCTGCCTCCGCCACCACCAAGGGGTGTCCACTGGCATTTCTCTGCGGCATCTCCCCAGAGTGGCTCCCACTTCACGTAGAGCAGCAGTCTTTAAAGACAGTAGAACCAACGGTGGGGGTCCTCTCTGCTGGCCAGGGTATCCTGTTGAGTTTCTTAGTTGGCCTCTCCCTTCCCCAAATTCTACAGCCTCTTTGACCTCCGAGCATTTGCATAAAGTATGAAATCAGAATTTGATATATAAGTCTATTTGTGATATCATTACTATCATAAGCTCTGGAGTGTAGCTTAACTGCAAGATCTAGCAGGCCTGAGAAAAAAAGTTTTGGTAAAACAACATAGACCTGCAATATTAGGGAGGGAAATCCACAGAAAAATGTTTGCCAAATAGTGTATTCCTTTACAAATGTTTTCTAGGTTTCAGGTTGCTGCAGTATAAAAATCTCATTAAAGCACAGACAAACTTCTTCAAAATGAAGATCTTTTATGCAACAGCAGTTAGAACCCAATTTCTTTTTTATGTACAGTCTTTTGCTATTCATTATTGTTAATTAGAAAAAATGCCGTGCGAAGAGAAACTGGCTCCCTTTTATTGAGTGCCAGATGATGAGAATGGTTGAAGTGTAAACTGAGGATGATAAAATCGTGGCTTGGTGCCACTAGGTCCTTTTCTGAGAGGAAAGAGCAGTGTCTCCCTAAAAGACAAAGATTTTTTGGGTGTACATTTAAATGTTCATTTGCTTGACATACACTTGATAGTCAAAGGTAGGCTACACTCCCAGTGTAAACAGTGAAACTTTCAAATGTTCTTACGAATAAATGGCTTGAACTTTCACTCTCAAAATTGCACTGTGTATTCTTTTAGGAGGAAGGGTAGTACATGCCAAATTTGAAACCAATCAAATGAGCTAATCTAAAGTTATAACAGTTTTAAAGTTAATTGGTTCATGTCCTTTTTAGGGAGCCCCAACATTTTTATGCAGGGCAACGTCTCATTTTAGGGAGTTGTGACTCACAAATTCACATGTAGCCAGAGCAGTCCGTCACTCACTTTGGGTGGACTGATAGTGTTTAGTACAGTATAAAAATAGTTATTAAACGTCAAAAAAATCAGTTTGGCGCATGCGCAGTCGAGCTAGGCTCGGGAGTTATGGAAAGCAGGGGGAGAGGGCAGAGCTACACAAAGAAGAGCTGCACAAAGAAGGGGGCTTGTTTACAGAGGTTGAGTGGGTATGGCTGCCTCTTGGGTGTCGGGGACCCGGGCACGCACAGTGGTGGAACATCCTCAGCATGGGGGGAGGAGGGGGGGGGGACGGCCTCCCAGAGACGTCTTGGGCTGCAGCCAGCTCTGCCACTTCTTCCAGCCGGAGACCGCAGCCAGGTGCAATTAACAAGCCAGCTAGGAGAAACGAAGCAGGCTCAGGGAGGGATCTCCAGGCTCTGTTCCTTGTTGTTAAAGGGAAGACTGCTGCCGGATCATGTCCTGCTGCTGCTGGATCATGGAAGAGCTGGGATGGGTTCCTAAGAGCTCTCTCAACCGTGGCCACTTGCCACCTGCTCCTTTTCAGTTGCTGCTGTTGCTAGTTCATTCCCCTCCTTCCTCTTTGTCTCTCCCTGACTGAAGAGTCAGGATCTGCTGTTGAACAAAGGAGTCTCACAACTTGGAGAGGCTGCTCTTGCTCAAATTTGCGAGACTCTTCTCTCAGTGGGAGGGTGCCTGCCCCAGGCCTTAGGACTCCTGGGGAATCCTGCCCCAAGATGAAGTTTTCAATGATTTCTCCACAATAGAGGGGATGCAGGGGTCCCAGCTGCTCTCCCCCTATAGGAGACTATCTCCCCAGACACTCAAATCATCAGAGACGGGGGGCTGCTGGGATCCCTGGCGACGGGAGCTGCTGGGCTGGGGTCCTGCTAGTGATGCACTCATGCAGCCTTTAAACAGGCAGAATTTTGTGGTGGGGTTCCTCTTCAGTCGGCTATTCTCTCTCTACACCCCCCCCACCCCCCCTTTGCTGGAGCAGTTGCAGGACTGAGGTCTGTCGGGGAGGCGGCTGGAGAAGGCAGAGCAGGCTTCCATGTGCTTGCTCAGATGTGGGTTTCAGGGGTGATGAGGAAGGGGTGCTCAGCATTTAAATACCGCACAGCCACTTGGATGCACTCCGAGTGGTTGGGGAAAGTATAAAAGGGCTTCCCTGCCCCAGTTCAACCCAGCTGTGGGGCCACTGTGGCAGGAAACCCCTCTTTAAACTTCTCCCAGGCACCTGGGTGCATCAGTGTCCATCCAGGCAGCTGAGGGGAGTTTAAATGGCCAGTGCATTCATAAGAATGAGTGACCGTAATATCCTGCAGCAGAGAAAGAACAGCAAGAGAAAATCACTTGTACTCTCAAAGCTAAACTAGTACAGATTCACAGCTGTAACAAGCAGGAGGAAAGAGCAAGCGATGTGGGTCTGCTGGCAAGACAGAAATCAGAGCTGCACACAAGTTAATTACAAAGATTATTCAGGAGATGAGTTTCTTGCAAGGCTGCCACTTGTATCTGCTGTCGTTTAAGATGATAGCTTCTCATAGCCACGCTTGCCTCTCCTGTGTGTTTTCTGAAGGGTTGAATGAGAAAAAATGGCTTTTTAAAAAATAAAATCTTTTGCTTGCAACCCTCTTTCCCCAGCTTCATAGGAACGTTAATAGAGGCTTTTGAAAAAGAGAAGGTTTTAATTAAATTGCCAGCATAACCAGGAGTTTCCACTTCAAGAAGCAGGCAACTGTGTTTATTTTTTGTACATGAGGGTGGGAACTCTCTCACAGTTTTCATGAAACGCATGTGGGAAAGGCATGTTTTTTTCTTGCTACATGGAATCCACTGCTCAGTCAAAGCCTTGGATTTATCCTTTTAATGCGCGCAATAAATATTGGGGAGAAATTTAGTAAGCTCCGCCCCACCCCCCCAATCCTTTTTTAAGGCAGCAGTTCACCTTAAAAGGATTTTTACACCTTCTGGGGGGAAGCTACTGGAGCCACTATCTGCCACTTATTTGACAATTTCTTTCACCAATTATCGGCTAAATCAGCATCACCGAAAGCAAAAAGTAAAAGGCTGGGTGAGGTTCCCTAGTGGTGAGACATGCATGTGTGGATCTCTTTCTATTATGTGGGGGGAGTATCTATGTATTTTTCCCATTGCCCCATTAGGAGAGTGTCATTGTTATTAATTCACTGCAGCCCTCCGCAATTGATCAATGTGGCTCCCTTTCGCCGGGAGGGATTGATGGGCTGGACTGAATTTTCTACTTTTCCCCCTATCAGGTACTTTGTCAGGTAATCTGCTGGCTGTAGCCTGCATTTACAAGCCGCAGACAACAGCCTAATGAGGCAGGAAAAAGTGAGGAGTGACAGGGAGCAAATAACAGGCTCGGCAGTGCCCTCCCTGCCTCCCTGGGAGGCAGTCAGGATCTGCCCCTCTCCCAGGCACAGGGCCAGACTCGAATTAACATCACCAGGTGTTAAGCATCTTGTGCTTCACTAACTCAGGAAGGACACCGGCAGGGGGGGTTCTCTGCTTTCCACCTCCCTCCTATGCCCGGATAAATTCCTGCAGTTCCCTTTGGCTTTAATGGGATCGGGCCCTGGACAGAAGCGTCCCTCCTGGAGCACCCGATGGAGAGGGGACCAGAACCTGAGGATATTGTTGGCTCCATTTATGAAACTGAAAGAGACTGTCCATCTAATGTGCTTCTCCTTCATCATCTCTTTGCCTGGAAAGTCATATTGCCACTGCCCTACTCAACCCTTGCCCTAGGTAAATGCCGAAGTCTCTGGGCCACAAAAAAGCAGGAATACATTCCTGGAGGCTGGAAATGAGCCTTCCTGACCACTAGCGCTGGCTCAGATGTGCTTGGTAGCCCTTCTGCAGCAAAGATTGGTATTCTAAGTGCAATTTATATTTAAAAAATAAAAAAAACGTGCAGCAAAGATGCCACCTTGACAGTCTGGGGGTGTTGGGTGAGAGTCAAATGTGGATATTTTAATCTGAACGAGGGACACAGAAGACACTGTCAATTTGCTGTTAAGAGGATCCCTCTTATTGGCAAGTCTGTGGCAGGCTTACACCTTTGTATAGCTCAGAGCGTTAGCTCAGGAGCTTTCACTCACTCACCCACAGAAATGGGTCCAATAAGAGGGATCACCCCAACTTATTGGTCTCCTGTCTCTCTGCTAGGAATGGAAGACATCTGGGACTGTGTGCCCAGTGTGAGAATCTGCCCTCATGTGATGGGGATAAAGGTTTGCCAGCAGCAGCCTGGAGACAGGGCCTTCCTTACCGTAAGCTGGGCCATGGGCGGGGAAGAAATGTGGGGCCCTATACCTTCGTTGGCAGCCGGCGGGCCTAGGGGCGCTCCCTGGCCTGGTGGCAGCATGCTACCCGGGCCTGGGGATGGGCAGAGGGGCACTCCCCTCTGCCCATCCCCAAGCCTGAGTGGCCATACGGATTCCGACCAGATCACTTACCTGATCTGCTGCCGGTGCCACCGTCGTCGCCTCAAGCCTGAGCCCCGCTCTGCGCCCCCCCCCCCCCCCG
>QEPC01008309.1:6901260-6915514 GCA_003113815.1 Sphenodon punctatus
GAGAAGCTGGTCCGGAGGCTGCAGCTGGTGCAGAATGCCACAACCCGTCTCCTGACGGGGGCGGGTCGCAGGGAGCACATGACACCAGTGCTCCAGGCTCTGCACTGGCTGCCTATAAAGCACCGGGCCAGGTTCAAGGTGCTGGTTTTAACCTTTAAAGCCCTTCACGGCCTGGGCCCTGCTTATCTGTGGGACCATCTCACTCCCCATGTGCCCGGGCGACCCTTGAGATCGTCTGTGGAAGTCTTTTTGGAGGTTCCCCGGGTGAGGTGGGTGGCCACCGATGTTAGATCTTTTTCGGTGGTCGCCCCTGTGCTGTGGAATTCGCTCCTTGAGGAGGCTCGGCTGGCTCCCGCTCTCCTGCTGTTTCGACGTGTATAGCTGCGGCTGTTCCGTCAGGCTTTTGGCGAGGGGGAGGGGAGGGGTGGGGTGGGGGGCTTTTCCCTACATACTGTATTTTAAATTGTTTTAACATTTTTATATTATTTTAATTACTGTTGTTTGCCGCCCCGGGCTGCCCTGTGGGCAGGAGGGGCAGGATATAAATTTTAAAAATAAAAATAAATACCTTTAATGTTTTTTTAAAATATAAGTTTTTTTGGTTAAGAATTTTTCTTCTGATGGAGCCAATTGTATCATTTCAGGAACTGGAAATCTCTCGTGCTTTGCACATTGACTGTGCAATTGTCCCACATTTAGTTTTTCTCTCTCTCTGTGTTTTTAGACAAGTGCCTCCCCACCAAACAGCCACCCATCATGCAGGTTACAGGGCTGTATAGGGTGCCAATGTGGCTCTGCAACCTGCATGATGGGTGGGTAATTGGTGGGTAACGGATGGGGAGGCGCTTGTCTAAAAACACCCTCACTCCCACCTCAGTCACTGAAACATCTGATAGAGAAACTTACTTTATCAGAAAAGAATCATTTGAAATAATATGGTCAGACTTGAGCCCACATGGAGGGAATCCCCTTTTTAGCTCTCCAGAGGCTGCTTGCCCTTGATACTCAAGCACACACAGCCTATTGTCCCTATAGTTCAGTGGGACTCCAGCAATGGGAAAGTGCATAATCTAAAGCCTATTTATTGTTGAAATGCTTGTCTTTGTATTGCACTGACTGTATCTTTGCACATAGCTCTCTGCAATACAATAATACATCATTATCTATAATTGCCATGTCCTTTTGGCCCTGATTTTTAGCACAGTCTCAGCTTGGCCTCCAAATTGCAGGCACAAATAATTACAGCTACACCCAGTTTGATGGTTAACTGCCTGATTTGCAGCTGCAAGCGGGTAGCAAGCTTCTGAATGGCTGCATCCATAACTGACTGCCTAGTTTTGTGTCTTCGTTTAGCATTGGGCACACAATTGTGCTTGTTGCTGCATTGCCCAATGAATAAATAAGTGAGGTGGTGGTGGTGGGAAACAAATTAGGAATCTGTTTTTAGAAAGCCTTGAACAAGGAATTTTTGGAGAATCAGGGGAAGAAGAGAAACAGTATATTTCCCATTTGATAACTTGGATCCTTCCAAGAGTAAAATTATTAAAGATCCAAGCAAACCTTAAAAATCAGTAGTATAGGGCTGTTGATCAAAAAGCACAATTTTAATAAACCAAAGGTAATGGAGAAACATTATTAGCATATCCTCTTTTATATAAACTAAATAGGATGGAATATGTAAATAATATGTATCATATGCAACTGTAACAGGGTCTGGGGCCTTTGGGGTTAAGTCTTCTCAGGATCCAGCCCTGGAGACCTAGGCTGGGAGCCTTGCTTCAAAGGTGTTCTTTAGTCATCTCCATCATACACAGTCCCTATATCCATAAGCCATTCACATGGGTCTCTCCCTCTAAGCTAGGCTCAGTTAGGGTGGCTAAACATGCACATTTTAGAGGACACATGAGAAATACAGGTTACAGGGCTGTTTTGGCTCCAGTGCATCCCTGCAACCTGTACTTCTCATATGTGTCCCCTAAAATTTTCGTATCTGGCCACCCTAGGCACTCTCCCTCCTAAAGCCAGGCACCACCCCATACATAGCCCCCTGGGCACCTTCTTTTACCTTAGGCCTGCCTGGTCAGGCACAATCGCTCCTGTAGCCAAGTCCCGTCAGATCTCAGCTGAGGCAGAGCCCTTCTCAGCTTCTGCCTCTTTAAGCTCTGTCCCTCGGGCCCCAGCTGAGCTTCCAAGTTCCTTTTGAATGCTCCAGCTTCAGGGCTGACCTAGTAGCACCCAAGTTTAGTTGGTTCCACTCAGGCACTCTGCTGTATAGTGCTTAGGCACTGTCCCTCAAGGCACTGGCACCTGCACCCTTCTTAGCGCCTCCTAGGATGCAATCCTATAGTCACCAGAGCACCTGCACCTTTCGAGCCGGCACTACCATCTTAAAGGGACAGAATCAGGCACCCAGCATGACCCTACTACAGTAACAAATAGAAGTCTATTAATTTATATTGAACTAGAGGGCATTCTAGTAATATTGGGTGCTTTCAGATGTGACTGCACTGAGCCGGCCTGTGCAAACCTGGGTTCTCGCCTGGGCCAAAATCTGGCGGCTACATTCAGCTGTGACGACAGCACAGAGTTCCACGCTTGGAAATCTGTGCCATCATCACGTCCAAAAACAGCCATTACTTTTAAAAACAGACAAAAATATTCTAATAATAGTGTTCTCATCCCCCCCCCCCCCAAAGCCTTTGGTTTATTAAAAATGGTGGGGTTTGGTATGCAGCTCTCTGCAGTGAATGAATTGTATAAATGTTGCTTGTCTGTATCTGTAAAAAATGTAACAAATATATAACAGCACAATTGGTAGTTTTTATTAGTTGAATGTCATGATCATGCCGTGATGACTTTAGGCACTTGCCAAAGCTAATGGGCCCAATCCAGGCTTTGTGCATGCACTGTGTGCAAGGTGCACACGCAGAAATGTTGTGCACGTGTCATGCAAGCCTTGTGCACTTCATGCACAGTGGGTGCAACCCAGAACTCACACGCGCAGGGCTTCCGTGTGATTTCTGTGCAGCTTGTGCCCGAGCCACAGTCCCCATAGGCTTGCACGCACGCGTCCACAGGGCTTGGGACTGACCCCAGTGTGCTGCACAGGTCATGCGCACGCTGTGCATGAAGTGCACAAGTCTTGCACGATACATGCGCACCACTTGCACACACGCACCTTGCTCACAGTGGGCTTTTTTAGACAAACGCCTCCCCATCTATTACCCACCAATCACCCACCCATCATGAATGTTGCAGAGCCGCATTGGCATCCATTGCAGCCCTGCAACATGCATGATTGGTGGGATAATAAGTGGGGAGGTGCTTGTCTAAATTACAAGTGTGCGCGCAAAGCCTGGATTGGACCCATTGGATAAATTAGATTTCGTGTGTTAAGCTTTTGGCTGTGCATGACATCTGTCTTTGGCATGTAACCCTAAGGACCTTTTATGTATCCGAATGTAATGTTGGAAGGATTAAAAAATCCTGAGACTTCAGTGTAGTGTGGTTGATATTTGGCTTCAGATGCCAGAAAGTAGCCCCATTACTTGGCTAAATGTTGAGCAATATTAATACCTTTTATCTTCATAGACAAAATGTAATTTGTCTGTAACGTGATCATGTAATCCCTATTTACAGATTTCGTTGGCAAGTCCTGAGGTTTTTACTCTGTAGTTACTATCTACTTAATTTTTAGGTTGCATACATTCTTGATGATTTCAGTCATTTATTTTCATGAGGTAACTGGCAAGAGTAAGGGCTTCGTAGGCTTGAGATCCACCAGGAGTCAGTAAGGGAGTTATAAAAGAAACCCTGCACTATACCTGGGAACAGATAAAGAAAATCTAATAAGTCCACAATTTACATCACACAACAGCAAAAAAATGATACTTTCTGGAAAAAGAAATCATTCCCTATTCATTCTACCCTCCCTCAAACAAGTTCTTAGAAAGAAAAAGAAACTTTTCTGCAAAAAACAAACAAAAAAACAACCCACCACCAAGTTAATCACACCTCAAGCAAAGGCTGGAGAAAAGAGACGAGACCTACTTCATGTCCTAAACTAAGCTCTGTTGAGTAGGTGGAGGCAAAATCCCAGTCAGTGTTTTTCAGTGGGGCCACCTAGTCACTAGTGCCCTGTTTAAATTCAAAGACCTACTACCGTTGTTAGCAGGTCCCAGGGCAGCCTGCAGCTCCATAAATGGTTAAAACCAGCAGAAAAAAAGCCTTGTAAGGATATATCGGCCTGGTGTCCTTACACAGGCTTGAAAGGGCGGCTTCCTAATAGTGGTCATGGAGAACTGCCTGGCTTGAGATGCGGAGCCTTTCATACTGCCCAGGGAGCGAAGATCTAATCAGTATTCTTGACTCACCCTCTCTTTCAGGTCTTCCAGGGTGATGCAAGGTTTTTTGCTGCTCTAGGCAGCAAAGAAAATTACACTGGCCCTGTCTGGTTATGCCACACCCTCACCTGACCCTTCTTGGGCCTACATCTGCTTATAAGGCTGCCTGGCTTCCATGGGAAGCTTTCCTGCCTCCAGTCCTGCCTCTGCCCTCGCTTGGTCTGCAGCAGCCTTTGTTCTCAGTCCTGTGCCCTTTCCCAATACTTGCCTCTTGTTTCCCTTTTGTAATTGTGGCCCTGATCTTGAATCCCCGCCCCTAGCCCTGTGCCCCAACCTCAGCATCCACCACATCTCAGCCCCTTACAAACACTGGGGAAAGATATGACTAATTCCCAGGGGGAATAAGCCTACTTTTAATGTATCCTTTAGGGTTGTGTTACCTCATCCCTGAGAATTTTGTGAAGCTTTGAATAAAATTTCGGATTCTAATCTATTCATATTAGAGTCTGTTACTTTTAGAGTCCGTTTATTCACTTCAGTGAACAAGACTATGAATTTCACATTCCATCAAAATTTATTTCACAAAAGGTAGGAATATTTTCAGGGTGAGAATTCTTTTCTACGGCCTTTAAGTGGGAATCTTAACTAGCACAGCTGTTACTTATGCTTTAAAGATAACATGACTGTTTGTTTCTACATATCTAGTTTTCTGGGTCATATTCTTTTGAAGTGTTTCAACTACTTTGTAGGAACACATGCATGAAGTGTTTCCAACTCTGTCATGATAAATCCCCTGTTATGCAAATTAGGTAGGGAGCTTTGTTCAGGTTCAAGAGGGAAGTTTGTGAATAATGCTTTAGGAATCTCTGTTGCTTTAGGAATCAGGAAAGAAAAATTAATCCAGCCTAAAAGGTAACATTATTTACTAAGCACTGCCTGTGCTCACTGTAGCAGCAAACAAAGATGTGGTCCCAGCCAAACTGGGTTTATAATATATATGAGAAAAGCTATCTTTTCTAATGAATTGTCATGATTCATTTGCACCAGTTTATAACAGATGTCAAACCCATTGAAACTAGTAGAACAATAGTGCTATAAAAACAGTGAGATATGAACTGGGACTAGGGAAAAGGATACAGGAAGAAAAAGATAGACAGGGAAGTGAAAGATGGGCAAGAAAGCCAAGAACGAGTTTGATAAATTGGAAGAAAGTGGCCTGGTTACACCTGTCTAATTGGATGTTTTTAATGAACCCAAAGGCAGCTTGCCCTGTTGGTGCACCCCCCGCCCACGTTGGCTTCAGATGAACCCGGCAGGTTTCCCCGGCCCAGGGTCCACCTGCGTGGCACCCCTCCCTGCATGCCACAGAGTTGCAGGCAATCACCTGACACTCTAGGCTGGCGCCCTCAACTCCATGGTGTTGCCTGAGGCAACAGCAGGCTGGAAGCGGAGCTGCAGTGTGGGTCTACTCATCAGACGTACAGCAGCGCCACTTCAGGCTGGTGGCCCAGGTTTGGCCGGTCCAGCCTGCTCCACCTTTAGATGGATGGGCCACCCAGGGGTAAAGCAGGCTGGCATGGCTAGCACCGGGGCAGTCCGACCATTTAAAAACACACACTGTAAAAACTTTCTCTTCTTACTGATTCAAAAATTGCCAAGCAGTGTGCTCTTGGGAAAAAACACCATTCAAACCCAAGTTTGGTAAAAACGTAGCCCCATAATAGAGGAAGATTCACTGTAGGAAACATCTAACCCTGTCTGTGATATGCAGTCTCTCCACAGTGGGTAATTTATGCAAACTAATTTGTGGCAAAGATTAAATCAGAGATGCCTGGGGAGTCATTATGGAGACGTTTCTGTGTTTTGAAGGCAAGGTTTATTGAAAGAGAACAATCAGATAAGATGAAAAAGGTATGCCTTGCTGCAAAGGCCCTATCCAGAGCCCAAATTCATGCACTTGGTTTCACTCCTACAGCCCAAAGAAGCAATATATGTTCAGTATCTCAGAACTGGCTATTGCATAATAATATCTGAAGATCTATCTAAAGAACTGACAAGAGTTATTCATTGTAGATAAAATCGGTAAATCTGTGCAAGGGTGAGAAGATGTATCTAGTGTTGTTCTACTGTTACTTTTATACTATTGAGTTTGGTGGTTTGCGGAAAGCATAATGGGTTTTTTGCACTTGGAGAAGCTACGTATTTAAAAATGAGACATGTAAGGGGTTTTAGGTGCTTGCTTGTTTTTTAAACGTAGTATACCCATGTATTTAGACATCAAAATATCACCTGTCACCTGTTTATGTTTGTGTGGTAGATAAGTTCTTTTCAAGTTTTTGTCCATTAGAATCTCAGTGAAAGTCATTTGAGGCCCTTTAACTCTTTTGGAATAAATTAATCTTGTCTTTAATGGTTCTTTTATGGCTGTTAATTAAATCCATAACTTATATCCTTTTAAAGATAATTTGCAGTCCATTTTCAGATATGACTGATAATATGAATAATCTTTAGCCACTAATTTCCTTGCTTTCTGATGCTGTTTAGAACAGTTTAATTTATGTTTTATTGGTATTATTAATACAGTTGTTCACATAAATACCAATGCTAAATTATTACATTTTTCAGTTTAAGTCTAAATCCTCGGCCCAAACCCTTGTTCATGCCTTGGTTATCTCTCTCGCATCGATTACTGCAACCTCCTCCTTGCTGGCCTTCCTCGCTCTCACCTGTCTCCCCTTATCGCAATCCAAAACTCCGCTGCCAAGGTCATTCACTCTGCCCGACGCTTCAACCATGTGCAGCCTCTCCTCTTCTCTCTTCACTGGCTCCCCCTTCCTGAACGTATCCTGTTTAAACTCCTGGTATACACGTTCAAAACACTTCACAACCAAGCTCCCCCTTACCTCTCGGCCCTAATCTCCCTACGCACTCCTGCACGTGCTCTCTGCTCTTCATCTGTCCCCTCCCTCACTCTCCCTTGTTTCTCCTCCTCCCTACCCACATCCGCCTTGCCTCCTCCCTCCGCTCCTTCAAATCCCTCCTCAAGACCCACTTTTTCCTCGCCGCCTTTCCCAATGCCTGCTACCGTTCCCCATGTACTTACTGTCTGCCCTCCTCTGCAGACTGCTGCGACCAACCTGATTGTAACCAAGCCACGCACACGCACCTGAGACTTCGCATCCGCCTGAATGTTTGTTTGTCTTCTCCCCTGTCTCTCCCACTGTCCCCTCTCCCTGTCTCCCTCTCCTTGTCTTTTAGATTGTAAGCCACAGGCAGGGGACCGCGTCTATTTCTATGTTCTGTACAGCGCCAGGCACATGGCTGGCACTATATAAATGTTTATAATAATTATAATAATAATAACTTAAATTTGAATGTTGAGTTGTTTTAAACCAAATTTTGTGTTTACAACTCAGACGTTGCCGGTCTGGAAACCTGAGATTGAAACTCAGTTGTAAGAAATGAAAAAAACCCAACAATAATCTAGTTTATAATTCTTCCCAAAGAATATGGTGGTGGGGGCTCACAACAAGAAGTACGATTGGCGCCTATGGGGGCGAGACTTGGAACAGGTTCGACACTACAAGTACCTAGGGGTCAGGATAGCGGGGAATTGTCGGTGGCAAGTGCAAGTTCGGGCTGCTAGAGAGGTGGCAGGATTGGAGGCAGGAGCCATTACACGCTTCTTCTATGCTCATGGTCAGACGGCAGTTAAGATGGCCCGTCAGATCTTTGAGGCAAAGGTACTCTCGCGCCTTTTATACGGGTCTCATGTGTGGGGAGTGGATGCGGACATAGTACGGTTATTACAACCTGTCATCAATCAATTTTGGAGGAAATTACTTAAGTGCCCGCAGTCCACAAGCATGCCTATATTACTAACAGAAATAGGATGCCCCTCTTTGACTGCCTTAATAGATCAAAGGCTCCTGATATTTTGGGCCAAACTGCGTGATGCGCCTGAGGGATCGCTCCTCGATCGTGCCTGGACTGAGAAAGCTATAGAGGAAGTGGGGTGCGACCCCTGGCGAAAGGGGGTGCTGAGTCAGTTGGCGAGATTAGGTTTTACCGAGTTATATTTTTAGAACGATACTAGTAAGCGAGTGATAAGTTGGATAAAATTACGTGTTATGGATATAGACAGGCAACAGCTCAGGGCAGGATCTTCAACATCCAGGATGGCACCATTCTATAAATATATCAAGCCCCAGTGGTCTGGAGTGACGTATTTATACTCTCATATGGACCCTAACTTGAAGTATAGGTTAGTACCCTTAGGCTGCATACAATAAAAACGGCAGTAACGGTAGGGCGTTACCAGGGACCCCCAATGGAGGAGAGATGGTGTCCTTGTGGGAGAGAGATAGAGGACCTTGGTCATTATTTACTGCGATGTCCTTTATATGACCATTTGCGGCCAGGATTATGGTCAAGGTTAGGGATGAGGGATGATTGGACAACAATCAGACAGCTCAGTTGGTTGCTGGGCGATCAGGACTCCCGTAGGACCAAACAGGTGGCTGTCTTTGCGGAAAGGTGTGCCAATGTGCGGTCAAAATGTATGTAACATGAGGAGCCTGGGGTTATATGATATATAGAAGGGAAAAGTCTATGAGATGCCTATATAAGAACTAGTATAAGATGGGGGTAGGGTGATACATATAAAGTATGTATGCCAATATGTTATGTAGGGATGGAGTGCTAAAAGTGCCGGAAGTGCTGGAAGAGGTAAGGCATGTATTAGAAATGCCTTGGGGGAATATGTACAGGGGTCAAGTGTTGCCACCATAAGCCCCGGGAAGGGTAAGGCAAGTTCTGAAAGGATATGTATGAGGATCTGGTGAAGCCGTGGGCGCCTTGCTTCACTAGCACTCATATTATTTGAATGCTAAGTATAGATATTTGGGGAATGTGTGGGTTTTGGACCCTATTAAAGGGGGTATCTTATTATTAATCATGTTGTATTATTATATTGCTACTATTGATTAGTTTTATTTGTATTTGGTCTTTTGTATTTTGAATTTGGTATGTTATGGCCTTGGGGCTAAAACAACAATAAAATTTATTTTAAAAATAATTCTTCCAGTTTTAAACATCAGAATGGTTAATAGATGGGTAAGGTTATTTGTCAGCAATGATTTGTTTAAAAAACAAAAAAAAGCAACAAAACAAGAAAAACCAAAACAGCTTCCACATAGACAAAATAAACAGTAAACCTATTAAACTAAGGACTAGTCATTCTTTTTGCAAGGGTAAAAGCAAACATTGTAACAACTTATAAATGCCAATATTAGTTCCTATTTTGTTTTGTTGTTGAAGCTAATAACATTACTCCTCTTGACTTCAGTGGGAGCTGGATTTAGGCCATTGTTTAGATCCGCTAGTGACATTTATGCTTGAATTCTTTTACTCATTTGATTCCAGATCTTGATTTTCACACTTTTAGTTATGGGTTTTGCAGCTGATTTTCATTATATTGGGCTAAAACTTGATAAACAAGTACAGTGTGAAGCAAACCCCACATTTAACTTGGGTATACATGGGAGCAAACCTGCTGACTTCAGTGGCCGTGTTCTGCATGTCCCAGAGTTTCATCTTCCTTGTTCTTTTCATTCATTAACATTATTTCAGCCCGTCGTGCTCTTTGAGGATCTTTTTGACTCAGTGTCAAATTCATTTCAAATTGTCATTGCTTCAGACATTTTGCTATCACAATTTTGAAGATAAAGAGTACTGTTTGCAGTTATTTTTTGTAATTGCCCAATAAAGTGACGGTGTGAATATGACCTATATCCGAGGTGAGCCAGATATGGCTCTTAGGCACCTGTACCGTGATTTTTGCCAGAAGTGGCTGCTTAGGGGCGTGTCCAAGAGAAACAGGGTGAAAGCAGACATGACGCTAACTCCACTTTTAACACCACTTTAATGTTTCTTATGCATGTTGCAGGGCTGCATAGGGTACCAGTACAGCCCTGCAACATGAATAATAAGAAATGTTAAAGTGGAGTTAGCATCATGTCTGTTTTCTCCCTGAGCTGCCATCTCCACTGCTGCCACAGCCCACAACCTCCTAAGAACACAACAGGGAGAGTGTTCCCTGAGCCCTGCCCCTAGAATTGGGAGAAGCCACACTGCGCTAGCCCTGATCTGGGAAGCCCCTAATTTGCAGCCAGTCAGAACCTTCCCCCTAGTGTTCTGAGTCCTGCACTGGAAGGTAGTTGCAAAACTGAAAGCACAGAAAAGTGGCTTCAGTTCCAGCAGGACTCACAATATCTTTGGGAAGAATTGGAAAATTGTAATATGCAACTTTTTTGTAGTATGGGAGAGCTGGCCCATTATGTCTGAGCTCCCCAGCCTACTTCATGTTTACTGCCTTTCATTTATGCACTTCATACTCATGGGCGTTTTCAATGAAGGATTCCATTTTCAAAAACTCTATAAATACTAGTGTTTTAAAATACTACTGTATTTTAATTTATAAAAGTTTTTCAACCATTTATTTTATTTATTAAAATTTGGGGACTTCCTATATGTCGAAGTGCTCTCAGCAATACGGAAATTTTAATACGTGGCTTTTTGGTTTGGGAACTTTGCCCACTTTGGCCCTTTTCAAATGGATGTGTCCCCCCCTCCCCCACATGTGCAGGTGGGGGGTGTTGTTTGAACACCGTGGTGGGTGCGAGGGGATGGGTGGGCGTCCATGTGAACGCTGCGGCTGGTGGGTGGGGGTGCGTGCATGCTCCCGTGCTCCACCCACCTCCACCCATCACCCACACACGGAGCAATGGGTGCCAATGCTGGATGCACTGTGCGTGGAGATGGGTAGAGGTGAGTTGGGATCTGTGGGAACACACCCACACACACTGCCCACCCATCCCCCCATGCACCTGCGCCTGTTTGAAAAGGTCCTTTGTCTGTATAAATGGAATCTGGCAATATCAGTCCAGTTACTGGGGTGGTTAATTGGTTTCAGTTACGGATACGGTTCTGTTGTGGATCCGTATCTGCAATTCCCAGATTTAAATATGGATTTGTATTACGGATCTGTATTGAAATCAATACAATAATATAAAATAATAATAATAAAAAATCATTGTGCATGCGCCCCCTTTTTCAAAATGGTAACTGCAGCATCGCCGTCATTTTGGAAAATGGCATCTGCTCTGTGCATGCACAAAATGGCTACTGTGCATATGCAGACTGACTGCCATTTTCCAAAATGGCATGATGCTGCTACCACCATTTTGGGAAAAGGTGTGCATGTGCAGAACGGTCTGGCGACCATTTTTCGCAGGCACAATTTAAAATTAATTATTTAATTAATTTTTTATATATATATATATATATTTTTAAGATTTAAAACCAAACCACAGCTGGTGTGTTGTCACTGTTGCAATTCTGGATGGATTAATTTGTAACTGCCCGTTACGAGTAGTTACAGATTCATCCGAGTCCAAACTGCCCACCCCTACAAATTACTAGTAAAGCTATAGGTACATCGCATAAACAGCTAGTACAGTTGACAATAATTGGCATCTTTATTGTTGGTCTCAGCAAAAAAGCCAAAAAATTGATTTAAAATTGATACTAAACAATCCTCATCATCACACTCCCTTCCTGCAGGTGAAAGTTGAGGCAAGTTGGCACAGCAGTGTAGGCGCCTGCTTATACGACGTAGTCAGTTGAAAGGTTAATCTGGTCTAGCCTTTCAGTTTTGGGCTTTTTTATGTTCTTGGCTGAGGCTGATATCCAAGATGCCAACACAGGAGCTTATCCTGGTACCTCAGAATACCAAACACGGTCTTAAAGTTATGCCTATCAACACCAAACATTCCCACACAGGTGATGTTGGAGCTGTGAGATGTCTTCAGTAGTATGTGGTTTTCTAGTTGCAAGGCATAACAGACTGAACTGAAAACTATGAACTCCAACTTTCCTTACTTCAGGTGTAATTGTATTCATTAGTGTTAGCACTGGTTTTTAGTATGCAACTTGGCTCTTGTTCAGATCTGATTACTATTTGTTATTTGGAAGAACGCGGCTATGACAGTCATGCAGACAACGCCTCACGTGATGGATGGTATCTGAAATGTTTATGGTGGAAAAGCAAAACATTTTCTTTTTTTTGTTGGAAAAGTGCTCATGTGAAGTCAGCCTTACTTGCCTCAAGGTTGACATAGGGAGATGACTCTATTGTTTTTCTGTTTAATGTAGCAATCACTAATGTTACAGATAATTAAGCATAGTTTGACACTGAGAGTAATTTTCTGATTTGAAGGATCTTCTGTAAATAGATTAATTGTTTGCTAATGATCTACATGGAATGCAAATTTCAAGTGAAAAAGATCCAAGTAGTAGCTCACACTCAAAGCAAAAGTTCTCCTGTGGCAAACTCATTGCAGCATGGAGGTCATCAAGATCTCCGCAGGCTACCAGTATAAATTTTAAACTCCAGAGGGTAAAGCCACACGAGACAGGGCCAGCTGGATCCCCCGCCCGCCCTGGGCAAGGCCAAGGCAGACGCCACACTTTGGGCTGGTGGGGAGAGCAGACCAAATGATCTGATAAGACAGCTGCATTGCGGGCTAATGCGGGGTAAAGTCACCCAGTGTGAGTTAACGTCTTGTGTGGCCTTACCCTAAATCAAAAGGGGTTGAATGACAGTAGATTTTGTGCCAGTGGAGCAGTTTTTCATTTTGTTTTTCTAGTGAGGGAGTCTCTTCTGCGCATGGAATTATATATGCCAGTCTTACACATATTTCCTATGAACCTGAGTACTGAGTTGCATCAGACAGGTGACCAAAAGGACCAAAAGGAGGTGGGGAAAATACAGATAAAAAGCTGTAAATAGAGTGGGAGATTAGGGAATAATGCAGTAATACTTAGTCCAAGCCATTTACAAGTGAAATTAAATTATAGCCCTAGCTGACTCCCGTATACGGAATTTTATAGCGTGGTAGGCACAGACCAGACAGGAAATAGATCTCTGGATAAAGTGCCAGATGATATAAAAAGATTGTTGGGGACTCGCCTTCGTGTTGCATCGTGGAACATTGGAGGAATAAAATCAAGGGTAGGTGATAGAGACTGGTTAGACTTTTTGGGTGATTTCAGACGTGACGAGATCACGCTCAACCATAGTGAATTCCCGGCAGTGGTGAGCCAAACAATCACGCCCAGGGGCGAATAACAGCCCCGAACAGACGTGACGGGACCGGGACCACGGGCGGGAATCAGGCGGTTTGATCACGGGCCGGGGCAGCGCAACAGACGTGCAGCCGATCCCTGGTCATGGTCAATACAACCAAAAGGCAAAGGACAGGGGCGGGACACAGACATGGCCGCCTGAGGGCAACCGAAGCCAACAGGGACAAAAGGAAACACCCACACAAGGGAAACGGGAAGGGAGGGGGGAGAGGGAGAAGAGCTCGACAGGTACCAGCCACAACAGGCGCGCACGCGCGCACACACACACACACACACACACACACACACACACACACAACGGGGGCACTCACAGCACAGGCACATGCCCGCCACCACACACACACACACACACACACACACATGCAGGCACGGAGGATAGTAAAGGAAAGGAAGAGGGGACACGGGCGACCCAACACCACGCAGGGCATACCGGGCACCAGGGGGGTGGGTCGTGGGACCGGGAAGAGGTGAGGAATGGCCACAGGGGCATGGCAGGACAGCGCCACCAGGTACATCACACCCCACAGCAGAACAGTCCCCACGGGCACCCCCACAGCAAAACACACAGTCCCGGAATGGGGGGGCCCGAGCAGCTCGGTAGAAAGGCACAGCGGGAGCCCGCAAGTCACAGCGAGCCGGCTGGGACGGGTCCAGGAGGCACATGCAGTCATTGGGGGCAGCTCGTGGCCCAGGTCCAGGGTGCC
>QEPC01008309.1:6919032-6937678 GCA_003113815.1 Sphenodon punctatus
GGCCACCCCTAGCCGCCCCTTTGCCCCCTGTTCCCCATGGCCTTGCTCCCCCTTACCCGTTTCCGGGGTGCCTCCTCCTCCGCCGGCCCAGCTGATGTCCCCGGGGCGTCCTGTGCCGGCTTCTGCAGGTGACCTCTCGCTATCACCTCCATGGTCAGCGTGACCCCCGGCTCACCCACCCCCACCTGTGCTTCCTCCTCCTCCACCACCACTGCCCCTGCCTCCTCCGCCTCCTCCTCCTCCTCCTCGCCCCTCGCTCTCTCCTCCGCCACTGCTCTCTTCCTCCTCCCTCCTCACTCCATCCCGCCACGTTTGCCAGCTGCGGTTTTCCCTTTAAATCTCCCTCCGGTGTGTGTGTTGATGCTGGTTGCCTGGCAGTGCTGTTACATGCATTGCGCATGGCTGGGGATCATTTCCATTGATCCTGGGCGGTGTTTGCTGTCCAGACGTTACATTTGGTTGATCCCCGGTGGGGATCTCCTTGACCACGTGTCCACGGGAATTGGTGCGGGGAGCCCGGGAAGCGTGGTTGAATTGGACCCCATGTGGGTATTGAGCGTGGTGAACATCTGGAGGGCGCTAAACAGACGTTCAGGGCGCCTGGGCCCCGCTGTGGGATTGAGCGTGATTCACTGTGGTTGAGCATGATATCGTCACGTCTGAAAATACCCTTTGTCTGTACCTTTTGATTTAGTTTGTTTACAGGAAACATGGATGGGGTGTGTGACCAGATAACCCTGAATGGATATAAAATGGAATCCCATGCAGGGTATAAAATTGGGTCAAAGGGACGCCTTTCAGGTGGGTTAGCCTTTGTGGCCCCGGAACCACAAGTTTTTTTGTTACAGATCCTTCCATCTATGAGGGCCGAAGTCCAGACAGGTTTATTAGAATCCACAGAACATGGTCATCTGGGACTGTTTGGCAGAAAAGGTCGATGATCTGGCTGACCAATTCCCCCGAGCTTGTATAATATTATTGGGGGACTGGAATGCTCGGATAGGAGTGGGAACTGAAGATACCTTGATGGACCACTTAGAAATTTCATATATGATTACAGACAGGCAATCAAAGGATAAGCAGATAAATTATATGGGATGGCATCTTCTGGGCTTAACACAAAAACTGGGATTGGTAGCATTAAATGGTAGATTCCTGGGAGATCCGTGGGGGGAGTTTTCATATGTAGGTCCGCAGGGTAAAAGTGCGGTGGACTACATGTTTATCGATTCTTGTTTGTGGGAGAAAGTTAGCAATTTCTCACTTATGGGCAGGATGGAGAGTGACCACTTGCACTTGGAGATGCAGATTGGGGATAATTATCCTAGTAAAGAAGCTACCAGCATAGGAGAAAAACCCAAGAAATCTCGGGGCGGGAAGAGCTGGGTCCGAGGCCAACTTCAAGTGAAAGTCTTTGAGATTTGTAATACAGAGAAAGCAGGAGAGATGAGGTCAGCGTTGCTACGTGAGCAGAATATTTGTTTGATTTTCCAAGAATTCTCGGCAATTTTGGAATATTTTAGAATGGCCTTACCTCCAGCTGTGTCTGTTAATAACACTAGACGGAAGAATTATTGGTTTAATAAGGAATGTGCGAGGATTAAGAAACAGTTATTGGAGGTAAAGAAGAAATGGGTCAAAGAACCCTCCCAACCCCTACAGGAACAATATTCTGGCTTAAGGAAACATTACAAATACTTACTACAGGGTAAAGCGGTTGCTTGGTATAAGAGAATCTGGGCAAAAATGATAGTTGCTGCACAAATAGGCAATACAAGAGATTTTTGGAGATCTTTAAATAATATATTAAGACCTACCCAGCCGAAATCCAGCTCCCCAATCCTGAATGAGATTTGGGAAATTTATTTTGAAACCTTGTACAAGGCGCAGATAGTAGGGGATAGTAACATCAGTCCTAGAGTGTTCAGACGGGAGCGGTTCATATTTAGATCTTGAAATCTTGGAAATAGATCTAGAAAATTTAATTAAGACTCTGAAGTGTAATAAAGCCTCAGGTCCTGACTGCATTTCTGCGGAGATGCTGCCGTCAGCCCTTAAATGGTGGGGCCCGATATTGTGCAAGCTTTTTAATATGGTAAATGAAAAATGTAGAATGCCAGAATTTTGGGGAGATTGTTGGATTGTTCCAATATTCAAGAAGGGTGATGTCACAGATCCATCGTGTTATAGACCGATAAGCTTGCTTTCAGTTACTGGAAAGCTTTATGCCAAGACCCTACTACATCATCTAAGGGATTGGGCAGAGCAAAAGGGATTAATTCCAAGGGAGTAGTTTGGTTTTCGAGAAAAGCGATCAACAGTGGACTGTTGCTTTGTCTTGTCCCACCTAATTTGTAAATATATAAGGATAAGGAAAGGTAAATTATATTTAGCATTCATTGACTTTACCAGAGGCTTTGATTCAATCTCCCGAGAGCACCTTTGGACCAAACTAATGAATATGGGTATAGATCCTAAACTCCTTGCATTGATAGAGCAACTGTATAGCCATAATATAGCAAGGGTTAAAAATGGGAGAGGAGAGAATCTGAGTGCCCCAATTCCAATAAGAAGAGGTGTCCGTCAGGGATTTGTGCTGGCTCCTTTACTTTTCAATTTATATACTGCCGATTTAGTAGATATTTTTTCAGCAGCAAGTCAGTGTCTGCCGAAGATTCGGTCTTACGCTGTGCATGTGTTGCAATATGCCGATGACCTAGTCTTATGTGCGCAGACTGAGAAGGGTATGAGAGAAATGATCAGTAAACTAATAGTATACTTTCACTCAAATGGCTTGGGAATAAATAATAAGAAATCTTATATGATGCCTCTGGGCAAAAGAGCAATCCCAAAGGAATGGAAAATAAAAGGGAAACATTTTGAGTTGGTAAAATCATTCTCATATCTAAGGGTTGTTTTCTCTAGTAAAGGAACCTAGACTGGACATGTTAAACTTTGGGCAGGTAAAGTGCAGAGGTCCATTGGGAGTATTAGGCAAGCCGTTAACATCTCAAAAGGTGTCCCGCTTTCCACCCTTCTGCATCCGTATCATCTTAAGATCCAAGCTATGGCTTCCTTTGGGCTAGAGATAGTGCCCTTCCCGGATGTTATCAACTTGGAAAGGGCTCAAAATCAGTTCCTACAATGCCTTTTAAGAGTTGGAAATGGGGTACCTGGAGCAGTCGTTCGTGCTAAGGTACTCCCCCAATAGCATACTTAGGGAAAATGGGGAGGGTGGGTGGCCATCCTGTGTTGGATTTGACCGGGGGCAGATAAGGAGTGCTGCTGGTGTACCGTGCACCCAATTGCCCAGCGGTATCCCTACATGCTCTTGCTGATCTGGTGTCAGATGTGATCCTCCAGACCCTGAGATTAGTGGTCCTGGGGGATTTTAACGTCCACACTGACATCGATCTTGGAGGAGCAAGGCATGAGTTCATGGCCTCCATGACAACCATGGGCCTGTCCCAAATCATCTGTGGCCCCACACATGAAGAGGGACATACACTGAATTTGGTTTTCTGCACCAGCCTTGAGGCGGGGAAGTCAGGGGGGTGGAGCCCTTGTCATGGTCTGACCATTACCTCCTTAAGGCGTGCATCCTGGCGCATGTCAGCCCCCAACGGGGTGCAGGACCTATTAGATCGGTCCACCCCCGGAGACTTATGGAACCGGATCGGTTCCAGAATGCTCTGGGGGAGTTTCCCCTGGACCTTGGCACCCGCTCGTTCAATGATCTCATAGCCTTCTGGAACACCTAGTTGGCCGACACCATTGACAGAGTGGCTCCCAGGCGTCCACTGCCCTTCCGAGTCTCCCGCAGGTCTCCGTGGTTCACTGAGGGCCTGCGGTACTTGAAGCGGGAGAGCAGGCTGTTTGATTGACGGTGGCTCCGGACTCGCTATTAGTATGATCGATCGCAGCATAAGAGCAGTTTAAAGGCCTATGCTGTGGCGGTGCAGGCAGCAAAGAAGCAGTTCTTCGCTGCCGTTATTGCATCTGCAAACTCACGTCCAGCAAAACTTTTCCGGGTGGTAAAAGGCTTGGTCAGTCTTGCCTGCCCCCACCTGTATTTTAACAGTCTTAATGGTTTGTTGTTTCCCGGAATTTATCAAATAACTCAGGTTTAGACGGGCAGGCTGGTGATAGATTAGTTTGGCCTCTACAATAAAGTGCCGGTATGAAATAAGTAATTCCTGATCTGGTATAGCTACAAGGCGAGTAAAGTTTGCAGATGCTGTATTGTCCAGTTGATTGTAATGTTACTAATTGATTAGTTAGGTAAATTGTGTATTATGCTGTTCCTATTGAATGTTGTTTTGTTTGTTTTATATTTTATAATTGGCCATGGTGAAAGCCCATGCTGAAATAAATTCAATTCAATTCCTATGAAATACTGCTCTGTGTGGTGCTGGTATTCCATTTTGAGAATGAGGTAATCTTCGGTGGCTACAGATTGCTCAAACCAGACCCAGGCAACCACTATTAATATGTGTATCCCAATTATTAATTATTAATTATTATTATTAGTAGTAGTATTCTAATAATAATAAGATTTTATATAGTGCCAGCAATGTACCTGGCGCTTTATAGAGAATAAGATAGCCACGGGCCCATTTCAAATGGGTGTGGGTGTGTGTGGGGATCGGTAGGTGGGCAGTGCATGAGGGTGCGTTCCCACAGACCTCCACCCATCCCCACACATGGAGCATCCAGCATTGGTGCCCGTTGCTCCGTGCGTGGGCGATGGGTGGAGGTGGGTGTTATGTGGGAGCGCACACGCACCCCCACCCACCGGCTGCGGCATTCCCACAGACGCTCACCTACCCACCCTGCACCGCTGCCCCTCTCACCTGCACATGTGGGCGAGGGGGTGGGGTGCGTCCGTTTGAAAAAGGCCAAAGTCCTTTTTAGGGATTGAGCAGGTAGTGGCCTGTCAGCTTCAGGGGCAACTGGACCGGATCAGTTTCCTAGATCCCTCACAGTCTGGCTTTCGTCCAGGTTATGGCACTGAGACTGCACTTGTGGTCTTGGTCGACAACCTCTCCTGGGAGCTGGACCATGGCCATTCGACCCTGTTGATCCTATTAGACCTCTCAGCTGTATTTGATACCGTTGACCACGAGTTGTTGGTGACTCGGCTGCGGGACAGAGCCGGAGTGGGCAATACCATTCCTGAATGGTTCCGCTCTTTCCTGGCGAAGACAACTCAGCATGTGGTGCTGGGTGATTGTTCATCTTCTCCCCGGGACCTCGTGTGGAGTCCCACAAGGTTCCATCTTATCCCCTCTCCTGTTCAAGGTGTACATGCAGCCTTTGGGAGAGGTCGTCAGAGGGTTCGGCATACGGTGTCATCAATATGCTGATGACACTCAACTGTACCTCTCTTTTTCAGCTGACTCGGTCCCGGCAGTCTCAGTGCTCACCCAGTGTTTGTCAGCTGTCGGGGACTGGATGATGGCGAGCCGCCTGAAGTTAAATCCTGACAAGACAGAGGTGATGCTTGTGGAGGGTTGCAGGGGAGTAGTGGCCCCCATCATAGATGGAGTCCACCCTCTGTTGGTACCCCAGGTCTGTAGTCTGGGTCCAGGTGGCAGCTGTGGCGAAGGGCGCATTACGCCAATTGCATCTGGTGTGATGGCACAAGCTGTATGTCTCAGATGTGGACCTGGCCACTATCATACATACTTTTATCACCTCAAGATTAGATTACTGTAACGTGCTCTATGTGGAGCTACCCCTGGTTATGGTTCGGAAACTGCAGCTGGTGCAGAATGCAGTGGCCCAGCTCCTTAGGGGGACAGGTCGTCGTGAGCACGTTACACCAGTGTTCCGTTCTCTGCACTGGTTGCCAGTAGTTTTCCGGGCCCAATTCAAGGTGTTGGTTTTCACCTTTAAAGCCCTAAATGGCCTGGGCCCCACCTACCTGCAGGACTGCCTCACTCCCTGGGTTGTGGATCAACCCCTGTGGTCGGCCCGGGGTACCCTCCATGAGGTCCTTCCCGGGTGCCGACGATTAGGAGGGTGTTCTCAGTGACCGCACTGTGGCTGTGGAACTCCCTCCTGGTGGAAGTCTGGGACCAGGTGCCAGACCTCCCCTCTTTCCAACGACATTGTAAGACCTAGCTGTTCTGCCAGGCCTTTGGTGAGGGAGACGGGTGAGGGTGGGGGGTTGGGTTGGGTATGGGGGGATACTTTTGTTTTTAGCTTTACTATTGGTTGTTTTAATGTTTTTATGTAGTTGTATTTTAAAATGTTGTGAGCCACCCCGAGCTGCGAAAGCAGGAGGGGGCGGCAAAAAAATCTCATAAAATAAATCAAGTATTTAAATGTTCTAGACTGGCTCTCCAGTTGTAGTTTTGTTACATTTCCAGTAGTTGTCTTAGAACTGCATTGTAAGCAGGGGTGTAGGGTAACCCTGCATTGTAAGCATGGTTCAAATAGTCCCTGGTGCAAAAGATGGAGTGAGGCCCAGCCTGCATCCTTTCTTAGCAAGGATGGGATGCAGCTGCATCAGGAAACGTAGGGCCCTCCAGGCTCATGGGCCTTGGTACAGTCGCGATGCCTGTCTTTATAATGGCTGTGGCATTGATTACATAAATAGGGGAAATATTTAATTAAAATAGTTTAATTTTAAATGGAGAGAATTATTTGCATTAATAATTGATAATCATCAGTAGATAATTATTTGAATTTTTTCTTTTTACTGCTTAAGCATAACGAACATAACCTGAGTCAGTGAGAGATTCTCCAAGATGTTCAGTGCCTCCTCCCAGGAGTTCTAAGCATGCTCAACATGGTGCAGGCTTCTAATCTATCTATTTTATTTGTTTGTTTTATTACAGTTTTCTTCAACAGTTTTACAAAAACAATCAAATCAAGATTATTCTATTCTGTCCAGTTTTTTGCAGTAGTCCTCACTGCCTTGGTATCTTTTGTTTCTTCCAACAGTGCATCAAGCAGTGTGGCTGCTAGACCAAGCAAGCTAGAAGAAAATATAAGCACCGAATACATTGCTTGCGCTATATAAATGCTTGATAATAATAACTTGAGGTTTAAAGCAAAAAAAAAATAAATCACATTTGAAAATAGGCATGCTTATGCTGTGTTTTTAAGGGCATCCTCCCACGTAGGTTTACAGTTTTAGCCTTTGAATTATTCACCCATTCTATTCTTGAACTTGTTGCTATGAGTTTCTGTTTCTTTGGCTGGCTGATTCTTATTTATTTAAATGGGACAATCCACAACTCAGGCGTGCATACTTACTATTCAGATTTCAATTATTTCCATCAGCGGTCACTGAGGGGAGATACCAAGGTTTAGAACGATCTCTTAGATATTGTCGAATGCGTTCATTAAATCAGATGGAAGATTGGCATCATGTTTTATTTCATTGCCCACTATACAACACTCTGCGTAAAAGACATTTATGGCCATACTCATCGACAGTATTTTACTTACCTCAGGAATTGGTCCTACAGAAATACTTATATGTTAAGGATTCAAGGTTATCTCGGGCAGTTGCAACTTTTTGTATGCATGCAATGCTCTTGCGAGGCAAACAACTAAATAATTAAGTACTGTCAAAATTTATTGGAATGATTCTGTACATATATACATTGTAAGTTGAGTAAGGTTGGACATTTATAAATGGGAAATTATTATGTTATATATATTTGTACGAAGATGTTCATATTCATCTTCATTTTATTTCTCTTTTTATTTTATATATTTTACTTTATTTTATTTGTAGGTAATTAATTTAATTGGAATATGTATAGGTATGTGTAAATAGGATTGTAAAGAACCTTTGGGTTATATACAATAAAGCTATTATATTATTATGAGTTTCTGTTTTCAATTTCACTGGTGCAAACTATGGGTGAAAACAGACATAACGCGCTAACTCCACTTTAATGCCACTTTAACACTTCTTATGCATGAGGCAGGGCTGCATAGAGGTTAAAAGCAAAACTGGATTGAATAGATTGACTTCTTATTGACTCCCAAAGAACAAAATCGAGCCCATAATCCTTAATGTTTTAACTTCTCACAAGAATTAATGTATCAAAAGTACATATATAAAAAGAGATGTTTACATTTTAGTTGCAAAATGTGTAGCTCTACTAGGTATGACTTGAGGGTTTTTTCTTAGCACCTGTGTCTTTATTCATCATGTTACTTGGCAAGTATTTGGAAAGTGCAAGCCTTTTTGCACAGGCCGCGGTGGTGGTGGTGGGCATGGCGGTGCGCGCGGCAGTCCCTCTGTGGTGGAGGAAGGGTGTAGATGAGCGTACATCCACCTCCACCCATGTACATACATGGAGCAACTGCTGTTTTTGCCAGTTGCTCCGTGTGTGGGATGGGTCGAGGTGGGTGTGTCAGGTATTTCCTATTATAAGCATACATTTTTTGGCCATCTGTGTTCCTAATGTATTGATTTTGAGTTGGTGTGCATGCGCGTGTTTGGGAGCATGCGCACGCAGACACACCCACCCATGCCGGAGTTTAGATGAGACTCACCCATGCATGAACACCTAGATTTCTCTGTGTTTGTGCATGCGTGCTGCCCGTGTAAAAAGGGCATGTGTTTTTTAAACAACACTATTAACATGGATTGGGCATCTTTGCCTGAAAACGTACCTACAGTCAAAAAATGACTGTATTCTTTGGGGTTTGACAATACCTTGCCCAGAAAACACTGATAAAAATGGCTCTCTCTTGCATGTGCAGAAGTACCTTTCAGCTGTGGATTAAGTAAAGTGACACTCCTTAATGGTGGGTGGCAACAAATCTTACACTGAAGTGCTTCATGACTTCTACACCTGTTTAACTGGAGGGACAGATTCCTATTCAATTGACTTAAGGGGAGGAAAACTTGGCAGCAAATAGGAGAGGCTTTGAAGTTACATAGAGAAGCCCTAACTATGCTATTGAGTTTTCTTCTGTTGTTTAAAAATGGATCTTACGCCCAGAGGGAGTTAATTTATTTATGTGAATGTGCTTGGAAAGCTGTTACCGTAGCCTCTGTACTGAGCATAAACAGTTTTATGCTGATGTTAACTTCTGTGCAGATTCATGATTTAAACCAGTGTAAAAAGGAGCAGAATATGTCCCACTGTGCTTTTGAGGTTCTCAGAGCTGAATGAACTCAGGAGGAGGTTTGTGTGAGGTAACTGCTTCAGGATTTGAACAGGGATTATAACATATTTATATCTTGGCTTTAAAACACCCTGCTCAGTAGAGTGTCACAAGACTGAAATTGTTGATATGAAATGGAAAAAAAGGGTTTGTAGGCTTTTGAGGTTTATAGCATTGCTCTGAAAAAGGGGGTTGCATACCACAGCCTTGATTTTGCTCTAGCACATCTGGTGCACCATCAGGAGTAGCGTTACTGAAGTAACTCGCTCCAAACTTTCAAATCCCTCCTGAAAACCTACCTCTTACATCAGGCTTTCCCTTGCTCGTCAAGAATGAAATTACATTCTCTTCCCCCCTCACTCAGAATCTCTTCTCTGTAACTAAGCTAAGAATGTGCACCTGCAACTTCTCAACCTCATGAATGTATTCTTGTCTCTCCTGATGTTCACCTCTCCTTTGTCTCCCCCTCCCATGTCTTTCTTACAGTGTAGGCCCCTTGGGGTAGGGACCTGTCTATAACAATTGATTGGACAGTGCCATGTACACTGCTGGCGCTATATTAATACTAAATATTTAATAACAACTTCACTGAAGTCAATGCAGACCTGCCAAGTGTCACTTGCTTTTCTAATGCTCCCTTACTCATCAACATCCCACTAGATTCTTAAGAACATAAGTAGTGCCATACTGGGTCAGAGACCAATGGTCCATCGATCCCAGCACCTGTCTCCAACAGTGGCCAATCTCAGTAGCTTGGAAGAAGGACCCAACAGGTCACAATGAGACAATCCATTCCCTGTTATTAACTCCCAACAGTAAGAGGTAGAATCCCCAAACCTACACAGCGAATGGACCTATCTGCCAGAAATTTGTCCAATTATTTTTTAAACCCAGCTATACTGCTAGTCTTGATCACATCCCCCGGCAACAAATTTCACAACTTAATTGTGCATTGAGTGAAAAAAATCCACTTTATTTGTTTTAAATCTGCTACCCATTAGTTTCATGGGGTGTCCCCTAGTTCTAGTACTATTTGAGCGGGTAAATAACCATTCACTATTTACATGTTCCACATCCTTCATGATTTTATAAACTTCTGTCATTCCCCTCTCAGACGTCTCTTCTCCAGGCTGAAGAGCCCCATCCTATATAGCCTCTCTTCATAGGGGAGCTGCTCCATAAACTTTCATTTTTGGTGACCTTCTCTGTGCCTTTTCTATTTCTACTGTATCTCTTTTGAGATGGGGTGACCAGAACTGCGTACTCAAGGTGCGGTCGCACCATGGATTTATATAGTGGCATTATGATATTTTCAGTTTTATTTATCTTTTTATGAATGATTCCTAACATTCTGTTTGCTTTTTGGACTGACACACACAGGACTGACGATTTCAGTGTATTGTCCACAATGACTGCAAGGTCCTTTTCCTGAATGCCAACTCCTAATTTAGAACCCAACAGTGTACGTAAAGTGTGGATTGATTTTTCCTACATGCCTGACTTTCCATTTGTCCACATTTTCTGCCATTTAGATGCCCAGTCACCCAGTCTCGCAAGATCCCACGGCAATTCTTCACAGTCTGCTTGTGTTTTAACTACCATGAATAACTTTGTGTCGTCTGCAAATTTGATCACCTCGCTGACTCTTTACTCCTCTTTGTAGATCATTAAGGATGAGGCTGCAGGGACCCAGATGGGTTTAACCTCCCCGTCACCATGGTCTGCTGTGATACATGTAAAATGGCAGAGTGCCTCTTTAAAAAGAATGGAGGTTGATGGCAGAAGGAGAGGAAACTGTATGAGCCATAGTTACCACATTCAGCCGCCTCCCACACAGCTGCTTCAAGCATTCCCGCCTCCCAGCTACCTCAAGCACTCTCCATTCCATCTAGTTGCAACACACACTGCCCCTTAACCTTTAGACATAACAAAGAAGGCTTCTCTAGCCGTGACCCCCTTTCCGTCAGAGCTCTCTCCTCTGGCAGCCACCTGTCAGCTGAGAGAGTGCAATCACTCTCTCTCTCTCCTCTAGCAGGCATGTTAGGCATGACTCTATGGTGCTGGCCGACTTGGATGCGAGCAAGGCTGTGGGTGAACCTAATTAATGAGACACACATTAGCACACACTGGCCCACACAGTGGGACCACAATGTCCTTGGACGACACCATGAGTGGGGAGCGATTGGGGACTGCGTTGGGGGGGGAGGGCTAACATCTGGAGAACATCTAATAGATAGGCAGGTGAACACCCACCTGATGGGTGCTAATGTGGGCTATCATCTCTTTATTTTCACCGTTAGTAACTTGCTCTCATGAATGAGAAACCACAGATCTAGAACCTTTCAGAAGTAATGTCAGTAATGGTTAAGGCTTCGTCAGACAACATTGAAAGACCATATGGGGAGCTTACATAGCACAGGCAATGCTGGCTTCCCCTGTGGATTGGCCTTGGTTGGAAGGGGCTTACTACACAGGCAGGCAGTATAGTTATGCAAATATAACTCCTGTGTGAGAGGACTGTCAAGACATGTCCGTCTCAGTCCCTGCTGCGTTGCACCTTGTGTAGCTAGCCACTTACACCTCTGGAGAGAGCAAAATGCCATCAAATCAGAATGGTAGCGTTGTGCACTCAGAGTGCTCTCAAGGGTGAGCACCACAAGGCTCCAATTAGTGGAGAATCAATACCTGTATCTCTGGATGTGGCATGTCATTGCTGGTAATAACGCCTTCCACTTCATTGATGTACACAATAAACTACAAAATGTGTCAAGCTTTATAGCTTTCCCTTGGAGCCCAGCCACTTGGTTATAGAAAGCCCAAGATTCTGGACAATCCTGCACATTAAGTCCTATTTGTGGTATAACCAAGGACCTGTGTTTACTGTGTTTTCCCCATTGCCGCCAATGGGGGAAACACAGTGATCACAGGTTCCTGAATGTAGCACAGTCTTGATGAGCCAAGCTTTAATTATGCAAATCCAACTGTTATTCAAGACTCTTATTAATTATCCTGAAAATTTAGTCTTAACCAGAAAGCTCAATTATCCAAATTTGGTACTCATGCCCCCCCCCCGCCATGACATTTGGATAAGCAAGAAATACAATCCAGGCAGTTAGCGTGGCACAAAAAAATGGGTAAATATTTTTTAAAGGGATAGTTGTAAGAGCTGAGCAAGTGTAACATGCAAATAGCCATTTGCTGCATTCAGATGCACTTGTATAGCAGTGGTGGTGGGAAAGCTGTTCATTTGGTTGACAGCTAAAAACGCCTTTCTTTTCATAAGAACAAAGTATGTCCACGGATCATGCTTTGGAAAAATCACCAAGATTATTTTTGCAGGAGAGTATCGATTCAGATGAGAAGGAGAATTGGTAAGAATGTCTAATTTCCTAGGACAAAGCTAGAAATGGTTTTAGTCCCAAGTTTCAGAGGTGCTGACTCCTGCAGATGTTACTGGGAGCCAAGAGCACTCAGCACCTCTGAAATCAGTATTTATGTCTCTCTCAAGAAGATTGAAAAGCCAAAAAGTTATGGCAGAGTGCAGAGTACTTATTGATAAGTAACATAATACATTATTTTCAGTTGGTAAAAGTAATAAATGTAAATGTAGCAGCACAAGCTAGGAGCATCAGGCAGCAGCTGAAGTTCAGTGGCTGCTTTTATAATGTACCTCATTTTAATTTTTTTTAAAGAACGCTTAACAATGAACTAATGTTCATCTAAAGATGGGTAACCTCTGGTTCCTAGGTCAGTTTTATGACCCCTTTCCAGTTTATAAATCGGATCTGCAGATCCACCACCTACCTTCAAGCGCACTCTCTCAGCACCCATCCTCCCACCCCAGCATGTATCTCTGTCACCCCTCATGAGCACATTTCCCTCACTTCTGGACTTCGCCCCTGGAGATCAACAGCCCCTTCCTGAGTGAGCCCCCACCCCCTCTCCAGCCTATGGGCACTAATTACCTTCAGAAGTGGCCCACAAAGGTCAAAAGCTTCCCCATCCCTGTTTCTGAAATAAATGGACCAGTAGTTGATTAAAACAGATAGTACTGAAAAACAGAAAGTTGTTAACATTTTTTGTCACTACTTTAAGGAATTTCTGAGGTATCTAAATTAATTTTAAGAGTTTGAGGCTGAGTGGCTCTGAAATCCTTTTGATCTTTTTCACTTCCCTCTGCGTATAATGAGCAAGTTTCCATACAACCATATTTTTGTTCACTTATCAGTAATTTTTGCTTATTATAACCTACATGCCAAAAGCTAGGTTTCATTTATTTATTCTTGTCTTTAATTGTGTCTCTTCCAGTTGCCAGCATAAGGTCAATTGGCTGACTATCCTCTTTTAGTACTGTCTTTATGTTGGTAGCTTGCTACTTGAAAATTCAAGAGGCAGATAATTTGTGTAGTTAAAATTTACATGGCAAATGAAGCAAGAGTCCATACTACATATTTGATCTTGTTTTATGTTCTTCTCATGTCAGTTTTATTGTTTTAGATTTTTAAAAATGTGGAAACAATCTATTTATGTGTTTTGTGAAATCTGCACAATAGCCAGAAATTGTTTTATTATAGAGCCCCGTCATGCAGTCATTAGTCAGATAAAACTCCTCTTGGCTTCAGGGGTGCTTAGTTTGCCTAATTAAAGGCTGCAAATTTGTACCCCTGCTGAGCAGGTAAAATTGCTGAACAGAAACTGTGCAATGTAAACCTGCTCAGGCATTGGTCAGGCTGTTTGGTTAACTCTTTTCTCTACCCCTTTGCTACACAAAGAGCTTAATCAAAGTCTGTTACTTGTTAACCACGTATTTTAGATAATACCCTAATCTTTTCCCTCTGTTTATTTAGCACCAAATAAAAATCTGAATTGTAGGAACTTTTCTGGTTAACAAGGATCAAATGCAGCTAAAGTTTTTTTGTTTTGCTTTTTAAAGAAACCTGTTTGCACGGTGTATGAAGCGGGGGAAGGAAGCCCAGAACAGGTGGGACTGGAGGTGGTGAGGGGCGCGGCTGGGGACCTTGCGGTCTCCCCGACAGGCAACAGGACCCACAGCCCAGCCCTCCAGCCCCATGGTGTAAGGAGTTCAGTTTCTCCACAGCCTGCCCCTTCCCAATGCTTCACATGTTACATTTTCAAGTGACAAGCAGTCAAATAGCATATGATTTCATATTGTCTAGTGGTACTTTTGCAATTCTGCCCACACTTGCATCCTCGTATCAAGGACGTGCAGGGCCCGGGTTCAGGTCCCAATTAAGGGCCTCCTAAAGGCCGGGGTGGGGGTGGTCTCCAGAGTGGTGGACAGAGGATATGGTCTCTGGGGTTGAGGATGGGCTTTACCTTGGTGGGGAGGAGAGAGCCTCCCCATCCAGGCTACTTCCATACCTCAGGGAACCCAGCAAGGAACCCTGCTGAACGTTCCCCCTGGGGAGTGGTGGGATCCCACTAGAAGTCATGCCAACACACTCCAGGGGCCTGCTGGGAGCTGCTGCCACTTGGGGGAGCTGCCACTGTGGGGCTAGACAGCCAGGAGTGCTTCAGGACGTTGTTACCACAGGAGCAGACAGCCTGCAGTGGGCCAGCCTTGCCCTTCTCCGGAAGGTTGCAGTGCCACCACCAGGCTCCCAGCAGGCCCTGTGGCCCCAGAGCAGGAGCAGCCTTGCCAGGGTTTTCAAAGTGGGTAGGAGCTAGGGCCAGTACTCTGCCTCCACCCATTCTGAAAACTTCCTTTGTTGTGGCAGGGCTCTTTGCAAATAGTCTGTGTGCTGCTAGGACATTTTCAGATTGAGTAAGGGTGGAATGGTGGCCCCACGCCTGCTCCCATCCACTTTGAACATTTCCTAGTGGTGCTCAGGATGCTTGTATAGCCCTGCACCCTTTGCATTAAGCACCCTGGGCTCTATTATCTCTCCCCCACCAACTCCTTCATGCACCACGGTGGCTATGCCACAGTTGATATCAACATTTCAAGCAGCCAAAGAGGAGGAAACTTTGTACCGTTGGTCAATAAGCTCCACCCTCGTGAATAAGTTGCACCACCTTGTATATCCGCGTGCATAAACTGCCCTATCAGCATTCCAAGTGCATTAAAGACGGACAGAAGCTCTCCTTCAGTGCTTATCATTTTACTTAGGGTGCTTTCCGACGTTTCAAAATGTCAGAAAAGATGCAGCTTTGGTGCCAGTCATGTGGAGAATGCAGAGCTGGAAACTTGAGCTCTGCATCCTCTGCATGATTAGTGCTAAAGCCACATGGCTTTGTTTTCCCACATGACAAAAGCCACGCAACATTTGCCTCTCGGAGTTTCTCGCAGAGGGAAGCGGTGTGCATTTTGTAATGTCAGAAAGTGCCCTAACTTCTACTTATTCCAGCATCTCCCCATTGCCCTCTCAAGTGCTTTTCCTAAGAGATAACCAAGAAAGAGGTGTCTAAATTTTGAATACTGACTTTTTTGTCTCTCTCCTCTGAAAGAGGGACTTCCACCCCTTGAAAGAGGGGCAGATACAGCACCCAAAGAGGGACTTCCCCTTCCTAAGTAGGGACTGCTTGGAGGCATAGGCGACCTATGGTGCCCCGGGGAGCATGTGCTCTGCCAGATTTTCGGGAGCCCTATAGGACCTGTGCCCAGTCTCCCCCCTCCCCCACCCCCCCAATTGACAGTTACCAGTTGCCTGTGCTTGGAGGTATGATAGTAACGGAGACATTGTGTTTGCTCAGTTCTGACTTGTTACCTGCTAGAGGAATAGTCCTGTGTGGCCTAAAAGCTTGCATATTCTCACCAACAGAAGCTGGTCCAGTAAGACGTCATTTGAACTACTTTGTCTGTGCTTCTCACTTGGCTTTCATTTCCTGACTTCGTTCTTCCCTCCTCAAGTCTGTTGGCATTACCAAATTTTTGCTGAGTTACAGCTACGTCTGAAAATACCCTATGTCAGAAGTTCTGAACAATGTTGAAAAAAATAAACCAAAGGAGGTTGGTGGAAAAGAGTCTTGTTCAGGTCATGGAAGTCTTGTTCAGGACATGGCCCAAGAGACTAAGGCCCTTTTTACACAGGGTTCTCCACTCATGAACACGCAGAAATGTGTGTGCTCATGAGTGGGAGAGGCCCGTGTGAAGGAGCAGGGTGAGTGGGGGTGCATGTTAGCTCCCGCCTAACACTCATCCCCACGCACAGAGCAACTGGGGGAAACAGCGGTTGCTCTGTGCATGGGGATGCATGTGCACCTGTATGTATGCCCTGCCTGCCCACTGCGCATGCATCGCTGTGCCCACAGACACCCCCTCCCCCACTCTGCAGGGGTCATGTAAAAAAGGCCTAAATTGTAGGGTGGCCAGATATGCAAATGTTAGAGGACATTTATGAGAAATACAGGTTGCAGGGCTGCACTGACTCCAGTGCAACCTGTATTTCTCATAAGTGTCTTTAAAATTTGCATATCTGGCCACCCTACTAAATTGTTATGTAAATTGCCCTTGCACATGTTCTTTGTCTTTTCATGTTAGCACCAATGGCCTCCTTTGTGCAGTCTTGTGCCAAAGTAGTTCTCTGTGAGATTCAAGAGGCAAATAATGTGTTCATTTAGAAGCCCATAAATGTAAAGCCTGTGTTATGTCTTAATTTGTGGGTCAGATCAAATTTCTCAATAACTCGTACTAGTTAGGAACAGGGACAAAACCTATGAGATCATTGAGTCCATTTCCCAGCAAGGGAAATATCCTATACTTAACTGAAGTAACAAAGCCAAGCCCCTAAATCTTCCTTCAGTGGTAAAATACTTGACACTTGAGTCAGTTATATAATATATATTTCAAAACTGCTTTATGAAAGGTAATTGGCAGCGATGTTGAGACGAAACTTGCCGCAGGCTTTTTTTTCCATGCAGAGCTCAATTCCTCACAAGCTCCCACCATGAGAATCTCTTTTGAATGCTGTTTTAGTACTTACATGTACTGACATGCATAGTTTTTATATTTGAATAAAATATTAGTGATTTACTTAAACTGTGAGCTCCTGGATTTTAACTGTTTGTTTTTATGGACTCAATCAATTGCTCAGGGTTTTTTGTTTTTGTGTTTAAAGATGGCCATAGTTTTCAAATATTTTACTGGATTAGCCAGTTTTTAGAATCATTTTTACTGTACAGCCACCCAAACCAGTTTCTCCTTTACTGGGACTTGTACTGTGTCTACCATGACAGAACCACTGGAGAGCAGTAGTCAGGACTACCTCATTTCTTTCAGGACACAGATGGGCAAAGTGCAGCCTGTCATGATTCCTTGGGTGAAAACAGATGTGACGCTAACTCCACTTTAACACCGCTTTAACATTTCTTATTCATGTTGCAGGGCTACATAGGGCACCAATACAGCCTTCCACAAATTTAACTTTCTCTAGCAGCTTTTTCTGCAAAGAAAGCTATTTCTTTGGTAACTCGAGGATTGGATTAATTGAGAGCATATATTAATTTAAACTTAGTCGGCCAGTTTAAATTATGCTCTATAAACGTCTTTAAATATATTTTACGAAGATTATCCTAAATGCAACTCTTAAACAAGTAATGAGGTAAGATATCAATATTTCCATCCCCATAGATACATTTCCTAAAAGCCACTAGAATATTTACGTATCTACCATGCAAGTACTCTGAGTTCATTAACTGAAATCTTAATTTAGAGAATGCTCCTCTTAAATCACAATCTTTCATTTCACTTAAATATTTCTCATACCCAAAACATAACTTGTATAATCCCAGAAACGGAGACTGTCTTGAAGTACCTACAAATTCCATATCATTCTGCATGGTGACATCCCTTAGACGTTGTTTATATAAAATCTTTGCAGCCTGAATATCCAATTGAGACAACCTATCAAATTCTAGCCCATCCTACAACACTAGAAACCTAATTTTGGCCAACCAAGAGCCATTATTAGCACATAAAAGCTGGCATTGCTCAAATAGACACAACTTAACCAGCGTGTCACCAGCTCTGCTACTTTTTAGCTAAAAATACAACATACACAGTGTAAGCCTGACTTTAATAGAAGTATATTCCAACTCACTTCTAACAGTTGCAGCTGGTGTTGTTGGATAAACTGATAACAATATCCTTAAAAAGTTATTATGTACCACTTCAAGATCTTGCAATTTTGTATTGCCCCATATTTCTGCTTCATATGAAAACTGACCAATTGCCTGGAAGCAGCCAAAATCAGCAGATCTGAGGAGCATCTGCTGTCAGAAACAGAATATATATGAAGCCTGTTCTTTTCTCCTTAACCACACTAAGGAGCCCTTTGGCCCCGTACCGAAATCACCGAAATCATTCCCCCCCCCGGGATCCCCCCGTAACGCCATAGCAGACATGCCGGGGAGATCCCGGCGGGGAATGTGGGAGGGGGCGGGGCCGCGCGGCGCAACGTGCGGCCGCATGGCCCCGCCCCCTCCACGCACCCCGCCGCCCGTCCTCTGGGGAGACGGGCGGGCGGCGGGGCCAATGCGGCCGCCG
>QEPC01008309.1:6940873-6953982 GCA_003113815.1 Sphenodon punctatus
CCCCCCCCCCATGCATGGGCAGCATCAGTAAAATCTTTCCCATATTACCTTTGCATGGGACTCAGCTCTGAACTTCGGAAACGCCTACTTTTGCATGTGGATGCAAACCAACCTGCAGCCAACCTGGTGTCTGAACTTCTAATGAATTGTTGGGTTCTACTTTAATGGTACGCATAACATGTGAGGCTTGAGACAGAAATTGGATAGAATATGTCTGGTTTGAATCTTCTCCGGATACTCTGGTTTTCTCTTAAGTACCAATTCCTGGCCTATTAGTTCTCTTCCTCTCCAACCTCCCAGACAGCATGGTAAGAATAGCAATTAACTGTCTTGCCTTCACTTGGGGGAAATGTTAAATGATCTCGAATGAGCAGGATTACATCTGCGTTTTATTTTTTTCTTCAATGAAGTGGCAGAAAAACAATGCTACAGATCTGGTACGGTAGGGGTTAAAAAGTAACCCTGTTAAAGACTGATGGGATTTGGACAGAATTGGGACACAGTTTGAGCACAGCATAAAGAGACTGCCACTCTGCTCTTTGAATTGGTGTGTATTACTAAAAGAGCTACCAGTTGGAAATTACGCTGGGTTCCTGTTGTGATACTGTTAGAAACAAAGAAGGTGTTTGTTTTTATTCAAGGAGAAGCATTAATTAATTATGATCTATATTATGGCTATAATGAAGCTAGTAAGAATATTTTTAAAGGTAAAACAATGAAGGGTTCCTGTACACATTCATTCAGTTGCTGGATACATCTGCTGTGGGGGATTAATGAAATGGCTGTTCTCTAATTTTAAAAATTACCTTGTAAGTAATGTTTAAATTTGACTTGAGTGTGTCAGGTGTCTTTGCAAGCTATGGAGGGGGGGAGTTCAAGCTACAATTAGAATGTATAGTAAAAAGAAAAGAAAAAAAATCCAAGCCTCATTTGAGAACAGCATTATTGTCATGTATACAAATGAACCTGACGTTACGTAGTTTAATTTCAGTTAGCCAAAATACTTCAAACATACCTTTGTAGAAAGAGTGTGGTTGCCGTGTTGGCCCCAGATATAGGCAGTAGAGACAACTGTGAGGTCCGAAAGCTTGCGCACCTCCACCAACTGGAGTTGGTCCAATAAAAAATATCTCCACACTATTTTGTCTCTACTGTTCAAACATACCTTGGCAGAGCTGCTTGGTTTGTACTTCTGTGCATACGTCCCTCTGAAATCATCGACAGTAAGTGTGATTTGGGGGAAAGGGGGGGCTTTAATGTGTATTGTTCAGTTGGTGCTTGCTTCCCTCAAACTGTGCTCAAGTTTAGCTGTTACTTAATGGAGCTGAACAAACCTGTACTCTGTGGGAGAGCTATGCTCTGTTCTGGAAACTGACAAAGGAAGAATAACACCAGCCTTCTTCTCTGCTCTGATTGGCTGAGATACCTGCTCTGGGTGTTTTTTCTTGATTTGAAAATTTGAATGTGTATTCTCTGAATGACTCTATTATGTGCCCTGAGTCAAACCCTCTGCAACTCACAACTCTCCTTACAATGAGATATAAATCAAATTAGACAAAGTGACAGTTAAAAGCAAATAGGTGGGGCACTCTCAGTTATGATTTTAACAGCACTAGTTACAAACTCAACAAGTTGTTGCTATCTTATTAGAGCCACATGCATTGTAAATATCTTTTTAAAATACAGCAAATCTGTTGTGGCATCTTTAGCTAATATATTATTTTCTTTAAAGCAGCCAGCACACGTTCTGCTTGAGATAAACAAGGAGGAAAAAAGCAGAAGTATCTGCAAGTTGAACTAACTACTATTTTATTTTGAATTATACAGTGTTGCTCAAATTATGGGACTCTGACATACATTCTATTCTATAAAGCATTTTGGTATGAAATTAACTTTTAGCAGATGGTTAGCCTCATTTATTTCAACAGGTTAGCTCATGTGCTATTAAGCATGTGTGTAAGAACTTTGTAGGATCAGGCCCAGAGTGCTAAGAATCTTGCAAGGTCCTACTTCAATATCACAACAGGAAAAAACCCAACAACAACCTTTAGTTCAGATTTCCCATATGGCCTCAATAAAAGTTGTGCATATTCCACACTTCTGAAAATTAGCTGAATGTAGGTGTGCCCAGGTGGCCTCCTGAAAACACAGACACACAAAATGAGTGGCTGCTTCTGAAAATGTTGGCCTTGACTTTCCTGAACCTTAGTGCCCCTACCTGTAAAATAACACAGTGGAGACGTGGACACTTTCCCACGTTACTAAAAGTGCACCGTTTGCCTCGGTGAGAAACTGCGAGAGGTAAATGCTGTGCGGCTTTTGTCACGTGGGTAAACAAAGTCACGTCACATGGCTTTGGTGCCGATCGTGAGGAGGATGCAGGGCTCAATTCCAGCTCTTCATTCTCCGCCTGATTGGTGCCAAAGCTGCGTGGCTTTGTTTTCCCATGTGACAAAAGTCGCACAGCATTTACCTCTCGCAGTTTCTCACAGAGGCAAACAGTGCACATTTACTAACGTGGGGAAGTGCACACAGTTCCTCAGGTCAGGAATCTTTTTTCTTTCCACATGTTTCCATGGTCATCAAGAGGGCCTGTTGGTCTCCTGGATGACTAAAGCCACTGGATGAACTGAGGTGGCTTTGGAAGGTTGAAAGCACATGAAGGCCGAGAGCTGGCTGCTCCATTGCTTTTACAGCAACTTGAGCTCCCAAGCTCTGGTTTCTGCCCCCTGCCTTCCCAGGTTTACAGCAGAAGGGGGGCGGGGGGAGCAAGAGGTGGGTGAGAGCACAATGGGAATATACAATAACAATTAGTATACAATGACAAAATTGTAGCCCTAGCAAGAGTCTGTCACAGGTGCTTCGGTCGTGTGCTCGCTGTAGATAGCACTTCGATCAACTGGCTTATATATATTTATATAATAAGTGCTTTGAGCTAGTGAAATCTAAGAATACCAGGTCAGAGGCCAAAGATGAGACTGGAATAAAGGTCATAAGATGGTGGTGGTGGGTTTTTTTGTTTGTTTTTTGAATTGCCTTCTGATTTTTGAGCCTTTGCAATACACTTGGGTTGAGTTTTCAAACTTTTCTCAGCAACCATGATGACTAGACATTTATTTTATTTTAGTTTTAAATGAAGCTGAGATTCTGTCTTAGAGAGAGACTGACCCATGCTCTACATAAGAGCTTGTTTGCACAATCATTTATTCATATCTTTAGCTCTCCGCGCTCTGGAACGACCTCTACAGTCCACTGGGAGTGCCATTCTCAAGGGAGGCACTATGGAGAGGGCGTTCTCGGTGGCCGCACCTAGGCTGTGGAACTCCCTCCCAGTGGAGGCCTGGGTGGCCCCGGATCTCCCCTGCTTCTGTCGTATGTGTAAAACCTGTTCCGCCTGGCTTTTGGCAAGGGAGACGGTGTGTAGGGTGGGATGGGGGGGGGCGGGGGTTGGTTTTGTGCATTCTGTTTGTATTGTATTTCTTGATTTTATGTGTTTTAATGCTGTAAGCTGCCCGGGGCTGCTTGGAGCAGGATGGGATCTCCCCTGCTTCTGTCGTATGTGTAAAACCTGTTCCGCCTGGCTTTTGGCAAGGGAGACGGTGTGTAGGGTGGGATGGGGGGGCGGGGGTTGGTTTTGTGCATTCTGTTTTTATTGTATTTCTTGATTTTATGTGTTTTAACGCTGTAAGCTGCCCGGGGCTGCTTGGAGCAGGATGGGTGGGGTAGTAAATTATTTTATAAATAAACAAATAACTCATTTTCACATTTTTTGTTCAAACAAAAAGTGGGATTAAAGTGAGGTAACTGGTGAGATTTAAATCCCTGAAGAAACAGGAAGCAAAGTGGGGGTGAAAGGTGTGGGGCTGGGTTTTGTTTTGTTTGTTTTACTCTGGAATAACTGTCTGTGTGTGCATAAAAGTGAGTTAAGTGGTAGTCAGCAGAGTCAACCTGGCACAGAGACTCCCTTCTTGGAAGGAAGCCTCTTCATTCCATGTTTGTGTGAACACTTGCAAAGTGAGTTACTTACTCTGGAGTAATTACCTAGAGTTACCTACCTCTGGAGTTTCAACCTCAGAGGTAGCCGGACCCAAATACAAAGTGGTTTGATTACTGACTTGTGTGGTTTCAGTGCTAAATTTTGCAAAGTCATTGTTAAATGTTAAACTAGAGTGTTTCATGATAACTAATACTAAATTGTACTTTCGGTTACCCTCATATTCCCAACTAGTTCCTTTCTGTGTGCGAGAAGTAGGTCAGGAATCTCTTTTCTTTCCACATCATGAAAATGTCATCTTGGTGGTGTATCGTGATGCGTATTTGAATGTGTATGATAAGAGGCTTAAGGTCCAGGGATTTTTTTTGTTTATTCTTGCTCTATTCTGTTCCTGGTTGTTTGTAGCAATTGTCCATTGTACAGGGTGATCATTTTTTTTCATCTGTTTTGTATTTATTTATATAGCACAAGCAATGGATCTGGCACTGTACAATCAGTAGTTATAGACAGGTCCCTACCCCAAGGGGCTTGCATTCTAAGAAAGACAAGGGAGGAGAGAGACAATGGAGAGGTGAACCTAGTGAGAAAGACGGATACATTCATTAAGTTGAGAAGTTTCAGGTGCACGTGCTTAGCTTAGTTACGGGGAAGAGAATGATTCTGAGGGAGGGAGGGAAAAGGAGGCAGTTTTCTCCTCATGATGAGCTAGGGAGAACCTGACAGAAAGAGCTTTTCAAGAGGGACTTGAAAGTCGAGAGGGAGGAAGGAAGCCGAACAAATGTCTCCAGGGAGGGAGTTCCAGGCATGGGAGGCAGCAAGGGAGAAGGGGCAAATAGGTTCTGAGCAGCAAGGGGGTCGTGAGCAGATGAGGGTGGGGACAGAGGAGGCGCTAACATGGTCAAACCGGGAAAGGTGGATTACTTTGGTGGTAGAGCGTTGAATGGAAATGAGAGGGCGAGATCAGAGCAGGGGAGACCAGTAAGGAGTAAGTTGCCGTAGTCAAGGTGACAGATAACTAGGACATGGACTAAGGTTTTGGCAGTGGAAGTAGTAAGGGAAGGCTGGATTTTTGCAATATTATGCAGAGCAAGGTGACAGGACTTGGCAACAGCCTGGATCTGAGGTGTAAAGGAGAGGGAGGAGTCAAGGACCTCCTTTTAAATGGGCTCCCCCCCCTCCCAGCAGTGGTCCATGGTCGTGCCGCTGCAGGGGTGAGGCAGGGGCAGACAGGCGCACCCCCACCCTCACCCATGCCCCGCCATGGAGGGCAGCCGGTATTTTCGCCTGTTGCTCCATGTGGGGGTGATGGGTGGAGGTGCATGTTTTGCGGGAGCACACACGCATGCCCACCCACTGCTGCTTTCAAATGGGACACACCCACCTATGTCCACTATGTGGGCATGAGTGGGTGCATCTCATTTAAAAAGAACTAAAGATGAATCCCAGGCTATGCACCTGAGGGACAGGCTGAATGGTGACACCCTCAATGGAAGCTGAGTGGGATGAGGGAGGGGAATGTTTTGGGGGAAAGATAAGTGCCCAGATTAAGCTTGAGTTGACAGTCAGACACCCAAACAGAGATGTCAGAGGCAGTCTGTGATACAAGTCTGGATGGACGGGGAGAGGAAGAGGGTGTAGAGAGAAAGTTGAGTGTCGTCAGCATGCAGGTGATACTAGAAGCCATGAGATTCAATGAGTTTACCCAGAGGAAGACTGTAAAGGAAGAAGGTGACCCAGGACAGAGCCTTGGGGAACTCCCACAGAGAGGGGGAGTGACTCAGAGAAGGTACCAGCAAGAGAGACATTGAAGGAATGGTTTGAGATTATACAAAGAGAACCAGTCGAGAACAGAGTCCCAGAAACCAAGGGAGCACAGCGAATCCAGGAGGAGGCCATGGTCAATAGTATCAAAGGTGGCAGAGAGATCAAACAGGACAAAAATGGAATAGGGTTGAGAGGGTTGAGAAGCAATGTCAAGGTGGATTTTATCAATCTTGTTTGAAAAAGGAGAGAAGATTCTGTGCAGGGAGGAGAGGAGGAAAGCCGAAGGTCAAGAAGACATAGTGGGGGTTGCGGGAGTGAGATTTGATCAACGTGGAGTAATGGTGTTCTTTGGCCAGGGAAAGGGCATCGCTAAATGCAGAGAGGGCAGACTTAAAGTGAAGGAAGTCAGGAAGCTCATGACATTTCTGCCAGAGGCGCTCAGTGGCATGAAAGCAGGACCGGAGGTTAGAGATGGTGGGGATGAGCCAAGGATGGGGTTTGATGCGACGAGTAGGATGGTGCGAGAGGAAAGCAAGGGAGTTGAGGATGGAGGAAAGCGATGAGTTGAAGGCATAGTCAGTAGAGTCATGGCAGGTGGATGAAGAAATGGATGAGAGAAGGGGGGAGAGGGAGGAAGCAAAGCCAGAGGGTTGAAGGATTGAAGGTCACGGAAGGAATGAGAGGTTAAGGAAGGAAGAAGGAGTGAGTGGGAGACATGGAATGAAGCAAGGTGATGGTTGGAGACAGGGAAGACGTCAAAGGAGAGGTCAGAAATATTCCCATCCTGGTTGTCCTTGGTGTCATGGACTGTGGTTGTAAATATGTTTGTACTTGTTTAGGTGCATATTTTGTCAAAAAAATAAAAATATAATAATAATAATAATAATAATAATAATAAAAAAGAAATATTCCCACCCTCATTCTTGGGGACTTTAATATCCATGTGGACACCCCCTCTGATCCTGCTGCTTTCTCTCTCTTACTGTGATGGCCACTCCCTATGACAGCCACTCCCTTGACCTAGTCCTTAAAAACTAGGTCAAGGGAGTGGCTGTCATGGTAAGAGAGAGGAAGTAGCAGGATCAGAGAGGGTGTCCACATGGATATTAAAGTCCCCAAGAATGAGGGTGGAAATATTGTTGTCAGAAAGGAAGACGATAAGCCAGGTGTCGAAGTCAGACAGGAAAGAGGAGAGTGAACCTGGGGAACCATAGATGACAGCAACACAGAGGTGGAGGGAGGAGTAGAGGTGAACACAGTGGGCCTCAAAGGAGGAGAAAGAGTAAGAGGGAGGAGCATTAAGGGTTAGGAACCGGCAAGATGTGGCAATCCGTATTTGTAATGGTCAGATGAGTAAATTATCACCCTGTAGTTACCTTTTTGTTTTTCCTTCCTTTTACTGTCACCCCACCACTCTCCTTGTTGTTGTAGGTTCTCGTTAACATTGTATAAACTTTTGTCACCCTCCCTTGCCCCCTCCATCTCTCACTGCCTTTCTGTCTTGCATATTCCAGCCAAAGAATCATTACTCTAAGCTTCAATTATGTTCCCTAGGTCATAAAATGCATCATTTATTAACACTTCAAGTTTATCTGGCTTATTCCTATAGTCCTTGCTTTTGAAACCCAAACCTTATTAAAACCTAAATACCCTTGCATTTATTCTTCATCTTCCACTGCCGCTTAAGTCTTTACTTTCTTTGCTGTTGGTTCCTATCAAGATTTAAGCAAATAGGGCATTAAGGGAGGACTTTTTCAAAGCCCAGATGCATCCACTCTTTCAAGTGCATAGCAAAACAGACATTTTGGCTTATATTTGCACAGACACCTCTTGGGCTGTAAGTAACAGTTCTGATGAGGGCTTTTGCTTGTTGTGCTATATGCAAGGGCATGTAGTGCCTCACAGAGAAATCTCACTTACATTTATATGTTACGGGGAAACTGCTGCCTTCTGCCATCTGAAAGTTCACCTGAAATTCTCTATCACTTTGGAATCCAATAGGTTAGTATTGGATAAAAGTTGGACCTGGGCATTTTGAATCCAGACCACTCTCCCATTCGTTCCTACTGCTGTGTCCATTGCCTGATAGTCTTCTCTTTTCCTTTCTTTTGTGTTTGGCGCCAAAATGGCCCCACAGAAGGTCAGGCCTTAATTTCTCTTCACAGGTTCCTAAAGCCATTCTTGACGTTCCTGAATTCCCTTCTGCTCATGTCATTAGTTCCTGCATGTGAATGACAATGAATAGAAATTCCCTGGCATTCCTAAGGCTATATTTCATCCTTATTGTCATGCTCATTGTCCTATAGCCCAGAAGGGAGCATTCCCCCCTCCCCCTAGTTTCTTTATTGTGGAGTATGGGTGTCTGAGGCCAGATCTCTGTGAAATCACCAACTGAGATTGCTTGATTTATCTTTATTTCTAGTGGTTCTGGTACAGTGTTTGCTGCCTGTTTAGTTGTTGAGATTATCTGTTGTAGAAATATACTTCTTTATAATGCGGAAATTAATATTCAGAACGAATACCAAATATGTCAGTATAAAGGAAGTTTTATAGAAAGTGAATAGGAAGCCATATTTGCTTCCCGCTTTGTTTATGGAAACCAATATACATTTCGGTAATATTTGCTTCGGTAAGCTCATTTATTCAGTGTTTCATTAACTTTGGTGCTGTTTAGCGGGTACTAAGTAGCACTACCAAAGTTAATGAAGTACTAAATAACTAGACTCACCAAAGCAAAATTACTGCACTAAACAAATATGTAAATTTTGCATGATTAACAAAGATAATTCAGGTAGTTAGTTGTGTGACTGAGTATGCAAATTATATTTGCAGGTACGAAATTGCATTTTCATCTTAGTCCTACAAATTTATAAAATGGGTATTGCAATCTGATCTGGTTGAAGAAGATTTTAACCCGTTAGATGATTCCAGAAAAATCTGTGATCCACCAGGGCTTCAATAGTACTGCACTGGAGCAAGTGGTTAGTAGATTATAAGTTTCTTTGAAGGCAATTGACCAAAAGAGGCATTCTGTGAGGATACGATGGCACTTTGGGGTACAGATTGCAAATGGATGCTGGAGGCTGGGGAGGCAGCACGGAGAGAGAAGAGGGCAGAATTTGGCTAGAGTAAAAGGCAAGCCTGAAGCCCTTTATCTTGGGGGAAGCAAGCACAAAAAGGCAAACTTTCCTGCCAACAAAGAATACCTCCTAGAGCATTCTGGCTTCCAGAAGGTGCACTGACTGCAGCACCATTTTCTGGGGTAATTTGCTTCCTCTGATATACTGGCCTCAACTCCTTTTCTCTGTTTCAGCTCTTTACTGAATGCTATCCATTTGCATTTGAATTAGTTGGCTCCAGTATGTACCAGTGGACTTTTTGTCACAGTTTGTGATGCCAAGCAGGGTCCTGATTCACCTCCCAAAACATGCATCTGTCTCCCTGCCCTGTTTTGAAAACCTATCAGCTAAAAACAGGAGGATTAGTATCTAGACAGGGCTTTGTAGAAAGCAGACTTTAATTAAAGGTGCAGTATGGAGCTTGCTGATCACCTCTGATTACTCGTGCAAATGCTTTAAGAAGAGAAATTAGAGCAATGGAGTATTAAGAGGTGGGTTTGGGGGTCTTAATATCTCAGGCCATTCGTTGTTGTTGTTGTTGGGTTTTTTAACATGAAGGGGCTAGATTCTGTCTGGTATAGTTGTGTAAATGTAAATCCATAATAACCCTACTGAAGTCAATGAGTTATTCAAAATTTCACTAGTGTAGCTGTGCCGTGGCACAGAGAGCAGTGAAGTGTGCTTAAGGAATCTTCTGCTGGTATCCGCTGCAATCCAATCTTCTGGCCTTCAAGTTGACACGGGCTGTGGCTTGTGTCCGGTCGACAGAGCCAGAAGGAATCCTGGATTCATTTTGTCTCGAGATTTCTAGTACCACTAGCACTAAGGTGGCTTGGGATAAGATTCAGAAAGTTTCTGGGACTTGCATCTCCAGACATCCCAATCTTGTGTCGCCAAAGCCATGAGGTGGCTGACTTGCCTGGCATTGTCAGTGCCATTGGGGAGGCCTTTTCCCATTGCTCTGGTTCAACTAATTACTCTGTGGCCTTTCTTGCTATCAGATGTTGGGCAGAAACAACCCCTTTGTGATTTGGGACCTTGCATCTGGAGAATTACAACTGGTCTTCATGTTTGAACTCAGTGCCACGTTGCACTCAGCTGACAACTCAGCCTCTGGGCTGATAGCAAGATTGTAAGCCCACAAGGGCAGGAAGCCTGTCTATTTTCAACAGTTGTAAATTGGTACATTGTTGGTGCTATATAAATACTTAATAATGCGAGATGCTGAGGCAGCTGTCCTCTACTGCTCTTGGCCTTTTGCTGTGACCTTTACTATAGGTTCTGGCAGGGCAGGGTATTCCCTGAGTTGTAGTGTACTGTCATTATAGTTCCGATCCCCAAACCCAGCTCTGACCCTCAGAACCCGACTTTTCAGCCAATAGCATTGACGTATTGCGTCTGTAAGGTGCTGGAGTGCATGGTCAATACCTGCTTAGTTTGGTTCTTGCACACAAACGGTCTGCTTGCTAACACCCAACGTGGCTTCCATCAGCAGCACTCCATGTTGAACCATCTGGTGCACCTGGAAACTTTGATCTGGGAGGCATTTGTCCATCAGGAGCACCATGTTTTTGACCTGGAGAAAGTCTATGGCACCCCCTAGAAGTATGGCATTCTGTGAGACCTGCATGGGTTTGGGTTGCGGGGTAACCTCCCTGTTTTCATTCAGAACCCTTTTACAGCAGATGTTTCAGGTCTGCCTTGTTTCTACCTATTCCTGCCCTTTTTGGGTAGGAGGAGGAGGGTTCCATAGGGCAGTATCCTGAGTGTCACTTTGTTTTCTGGCACATTAATGGAATTGTCCGTTCCCTGACCCTGACTTTTCATAACTGCCTTTATGTGGATGATTTCCTGTCAGATCTGCTGCTGGCTGCCCAGTATGCTGTTCGTTTGAGCGGCAATAGCAAACAGCCCTGAACCGTCTCCCTCGGTGGGCCACTGACAATGTTCTCAGAAAAGAAGACAGTATGCATGAACTTTAGCCATCGCAAAGCTGTACCAGGCCCTTGTGGGCTCCAAGTTTGATTATGCCTCAAATATTTACAGCTCCACCAGCCCCTCATTTCGTGGAGGCTGGACTCCGTCAATCACCAGGGCCTCCGTTTGTGCACAGGAGCATTTTGCGCCTCACCTGTTCATAGTGTATACGTTGAGGCCTTTGAGCCTCCACTCAGCATATGCCGTATGCAGCTATCTTTGCATTATGTTGTCAAGCTTTGCCTCCTAACGGGGCACCCCACATGGGACTCTGGTTTTTTTTGTCCCCAGTAAAAGAGTCTTTTCACAGCCTGGAGCTCCATCATGCCGCCCTTTGGGCACCAGCTGCGGTCCCTCTTGCAGGAGTTGGGCCTGTCTTTGCTCCTGGGGTTTCTGCCACCCTTGCACTGCAAATTCAATTCCTGCTGCTACTCCCTGTCTCACTTTCTGCATTCTGCGATGCCGCCAGAGTGGTACTAGCAGCTTTATTGTGAGTATCCTTCCCACCACTTTGGCTCTGCAGTCCTCTTTACAGATGGCTCCAAGTCTGGGGACTTCACCATGGGCTGTGCCTGGCCATTGCATTGCCTGCCAGTTCTTTTGAGAGTGTTCCATCTTTACTGTGGAGCTCTCTGCTAGTTTCTTTGCCTTCCAATTTGTGTTGGTTGAGCGCCTGGCACAGCCCACGATCTGTTTGAACTCTCTGAGTTCCTTGAAGGCTCTCGACTTCCTCTGTTTTAATCCAGACCCATTGATTACTGCAGTCTCATTGCAGCTGCACGGTCTTTGCTCCCAAGGGCACCCAACGTGCTCTTTTGCTGAATTCCCAGGGGGATCAGCGACAGTGAGCAGGCTGATGCGGCTGCTTGGTCAGCTAACCATTCAACTCGTGACCTTGCAGTGGTTTCCTTTTGGTGATTTTATTCCTATTTCTAAGTCCTCCCTCATTTGGGACGAGTATCAGACATCTAAGCTGCATGATGTGAGGCCTGTGATCCAGCTGTGGCAGAGTTCTTGCTATTGAATCCATCAAGAGGAAGTGATCCTGATCAGGCTGCCCACTCATCAAAGCGTGCTTCTGGGGGAGACTGTGCCTCTGTGTGACTTCTACAATGTGCCTTTAACTATCAGACATGTTCATATCTGCTCCCGTTTTGCTGCTGCACGCAGCAAAGGCCAGCTACACCCCACTGACCCTGTCTGCCTTGCCCTGTTTTTAGGTGATGAGGCTGATTTTACTGCACTTTTTACTTTTTTAAAGCTATTGGATGGTTCCACAATTTTTAGCTTCCCCTTTGAGGTGTGTATCCTTTACTCCTCACAGGGCCGGTCCAAGCATGTGCCACAACCTGCGGCCAGCTGGGGCCCTGCGCTTGCCTGGCTGGGTGGTAGATTGCAGCCAGCTTCTCCCCCAATAAGTTCTTCTGCCTCCCCTCCCTGGCTCTGGTCCCCATCCCTCACCTGCCTCTGCCTCCTAGTAGTGCTACAGCAACAGCAGTAGGACACTGATTGGACTGGGAGATAAAGCTGTTTGTTTACAAACAACTTCTCCTCATGTGAGTGATCAGAAGGTTGTTACCTTGTAAAGAAGGTTTTTCAAGATGGCGGCTAACATTCTCACAACGGGGTTGTGCACGCTCACCCTTTTCAAATAATAGACCATGTGATGGTCTCGAGCACCTCTATTATAAAAAGCACTCTCCCCCTCAGAATAATAGTTCCTTCCAACCCTTTCTAGGAATATAAGAAAATTCCATGCGTGACTGGAAGGGTGGGTATTGTGAGAATGTTAGGAGCCATCTCGAAGAACCTTGTTTACAAGGCAGCAACCTTCTGTTCATCTTTGAGTGGCTCCTCACAGGCCATTTTTACAAGACTCCGCCAGGTGGGGTGTCTGTGGGCATGCCAGTGCATGGACAGGGCGTACACACGGCTGCACACACATCCCCACTCACCCCCCACTTATCCACACCCACGGAGTAACCGCCATTTCCCCCGGTTGCTCCGTACGTGGGGCCGAGTGGTGGGTGAGTGGGAATGCGTGCTAGGCGGGCATGCACGCACTCCCACTAACCATGGGTGCATGCACCGTGTTGTTCACACAGGGCTCCCCCACCCATGAACACGCAGAAATCTGCATGTTCATGGGTGGGAGAGGCCCGTGTAAAAAGGGCCACATTCTCACAGCTGTCTTACTTATACTATCTTAGGTAGGAATTTAGGATGTAAAGCAATATCTATTCTATCTTGGAAAA
>QEPC01008309.1:6954700-6967645 GCA_003113815.1 Sphenodon punctatus
GTGAAGAACACTAGTGCAAATGAGGGCTCCATATGCTAAAGAGGAACAACTAAAACCTGCTGTTCTAGTTGATTGAACTTGTTGTTTTTAGTGTTAGGCCTGCACTTTTCATACAGTATTTCTTAACACGTTTCCAGTCATCTGCTGTGGGTACTAACTAGAAAATACACACCGATAATTTCAAAAATGGGATAATCATTCTGACTTCACCAGCTACATGGACACTTAAAGAATTAGATAAGCTAAGCATCCTCTGTTTTTTCCTGTTTCCTCAATTTTGTGCCTTTCATAAGGTTGGAAGGGACAAACATCTAATCCAACTGCCAGCTCCCAGGCAGGATGACCTATACCTAAGGCATTGCAGATGCTTGTCCAGTCAGTTCTAGAAAACACCCAAGGAAGGAGATTCCACAACTTCCCTTGGTTACCCATTCCGTTGCCTAATTGTTCTTGCAGTTAGGAAGTTTCCCCAGTATTTAACTGAAATCTATGTGGTGGCAATTGGAGTTGATTCTCTCTTCTTTTATATTCTGTTGCAGCGAAGAACAAATGTTCTCCATCTTTTTTTGTGGCAGGCATTTAGATATGGGGAAACTGCTATCTGATCCACCCTCAGTGTTGTTTTCCCTCTGCTAAACATACCCATTTTCAGCCATCTCAATCAACTAATTCAGGGCTTCCTTGCTGCCTGCTATATGCTGAAAGATGGCAAACAGCTGCTGCTTGTTATGCCAAACCAACTTTCTAGTACCAATTGGCCTTGATTAATGGCCTGATGTCAATTTTAGACTCATGCAAAGAACAAATGCCACTTATGGATATGGTTGTAAGAAGAAAAAAGGTCTTCTTGTGTTAAATTATAATCGCCAACGCATTTCCTTTTCAGGCCTTCATTTGAATTTTACCACCTGTAACAACATTTTCTGCAGATTAAAAATTACCTTTCTGAAAAAATCAGAATGCAGCAGGTGTCTGCAGTGAATTGAGAAAAAGAGTGTAGAGGGTCCTTTTTTAGAACTGGATGGTTTTTGAGGTGCTTCTAGCACTGCATAAGAGTCTCAGACCTTAGAGATTTCTTGATTCTGGGAATCGTTTTCTGAATCAAATGCAAAAGGGCTTAGCTGTAAGTCATAAAACAGGTGACAATCCTGGAGAATGAGGGAAGAGCTTGAATTTCATAACAGCACATGGGAGCTTGTATGGTGACGTCTTTTAAACATGCTTTCGAGTGGGGAAGGCACAACTAATATCCATTTTTAGGGATGGAGTATTTTATGGTTTTGAAGCTTAAAAACAACTGATTTACTGAATTTTGAAGTTCTTTGAGTAATTTAAAACTCTTTGAGGCTAGCATTAAAGTCTAGAACAGCAGTTACTAAAGTTTTTCCTGAGCAACCCTATTTTAAAACTTAAATATAATCCCCTGAACCCAAACGACAATTGAGACATGCAAAGTAGATCAAATACAGATTGGGATTGTGACCTCATCTACAGATGGTGCAACCCACCGTTTGGGAACGGCTGTCTTACAAACATCACTTCTGAGAGTGATTCTTCCTTGAACCAATAGGCCCATTCCAAGGCCATTTTTAAACAGACTGCAGTGGGTGGAGGGATGGGTGTGCGGTGCCTTTTCCCAACGGCGCACACCCACCTCCACCCACAGAGCATTGGGCATTGGAGCCCATTGCTCCGTGCGTGGGTGCCCATTGCTCCGAGGGCAGGAGTGCGCACGCACCCCCACCCATCCCCCATGGCATTCACACGGGCACCTCCATGCAGCAAGACTGGGGGTGTCTCATGTGAAAAGGGCCCAAGTCCTTTCCTGCTTTGGTACTCAGCATAGGAGCTGAGTATTTTATGCCATTCACCACTTGTATTGCCACTTGTATTTTATGTCATTCACCACATCATCCCACTTTGTAGCAATTTCAAGTGCTGCATTTTATTTTTGACCAGGAGCACAAGTAATCCAGTTGTTGCTGAGCTAATGCTTATGGCTATGGTTCTTCTACTAAAGATGTTAAAGGAATGCCCCCTCTCTGTTAAGATTCCCTCAGTTGTGCGTGTGCACAGGCATACACAGTCCTTACTATCTATCTATATCTATACATATGCTGGGGTAGTGATATCTATGTGATAAATCATGGAGCCGTGGGCTTGGTGAATGTAGTTTATCTCCTTTGACCATCTCACCTGTGCTCTGCCCACTAATCTTTCTCTGCTTGTATTCGTTTTAACATCCCTCAAGTCTCAGCTGCTTCAGACACAGTCTCCATCCCCCAAACACCTTCAAACTCTGAGAGAAATTATTTTCTTTGAAAGTTGCATAGCTTACCTACGACTTCGTCATGACCCAGGTGGCCATTCTAAAGTCATGCCTCTCTGTCCTTAATATTGACTAGGTATGTACTGTCCCTATGTAGTCAAGCTGGCTCTCAAACTTAGATGGAGACTACAACGTGGTTTGAATGACATCTTTTATGGAACCATTCAAACAACTTTGTCTCTCTGTCACTTGGGACCAACATGACAACCACACTCTGTCTCTGGATTGCAAACTTAGGTGGTAGAGACACCTACATTGGTGTTTGAATTCAGAACTGATGAATGCTGGAAATACACTGCAGCTAGCAGTAAAAAGTTCTGTTTACAGAGAAACGCACCCAGTAGAAATCTACTGGCATTTGGTGATAGGTCTGTACCTCGGTGTCCTTCAGACCACCTGCCCCATGCTCAGTCTGTGTCAGAAGTCCTCTAGGCAGGCATCGGTGTAGTAATTGCAGGCAAGAGGTCAGCCAGTGAAACAGTGACCGGGACTCTGACAATAAGAAGAGTTTAATGCCTGCTCCTCGTTTAACACTCCAGTGAGAAAACCCCTTTGACCGACTGAGGCGGCTGCTTTCTGACAGGTCAGCAGGAGGGAAAAGCTGTAAACCAAGATTGACAGTGGCTAAGGGGGTAATGTGAAGTAACTGTTGTCATGCTAGCAGCAGCTGCAATAGCACAGCAGCAGAGAGCTCTGGAATGCAGCTCCTACAGGCTGCTTGTACCTAAGCATAAGAAAAGAAAGCGCCTCAGTAGCTTGTGCCATTCATATCCTTATCAGCACATATTTTAGGGGTAACTGCGGTAGCAAGAAATGCAGCGTGGGATTGATAAACAGAGCTGCTTCAACCTGAATAGAACAGGGTCAATTTTACTACAATGGCAGCAATTACCTGAGCTTTTAGTGAATTAGTATGTAGTGGGAAGCACTGCACAGGAATTTACATGCAGTGGGCTGCTTTTCTGTAGAGTAACTCCCAGAAGGGGGGAAATACCCACCATAGGTTGAAGGGTATAGAAACAGGAAACAAGTGCCTTTGTCCCTTTTGATTAGTGCTCATCAAACTGGCCATATGGCAAGAGTCCAAGAATAACCCCCTCAGTAGAGCACATAGAGCCAGAAACAAACAAAATAAGATGATCTCATTGTCAGTGGCTAGTTATATACATTAGCCAAACAAAATTGAAAAAGTGATTTGCAGTGAGCAGGGAATTTAAAGGAATTTAATGTCTCCCTTAAGACCAACCTTCATTTTCAGAGAGTATCCATAACCTGCACAATTTGGTTGAAGGAGTTTTCTTTGTTTTTTTAAACATTTGTTTATTTCACTTCATACCAATTGTAGCAGTTTCTCTACAGGCTTTTATAAAGCAAGATATTTGGGTAGTACCATTGGAACCGTCCACGTCCACTAGACTGAGGCCCTTTTTACACAGGTGGCACCCACGAATGAACACCCAGAAATCTGGGTGTTCATGCATGGGTGAGTCCTGTGTAAAAGCTGTGGCGGGTGGGGGTGCATGCATGCGCACTCCCGCAAACACATGCGCACCGACCTCCACCTATCACCCACGCATGGAGCAACCGCCGGTTGAAATTGGTATTGCGGTCGCTCCGTGCGTGGGAGATGGGTGGAGATGGGCGTGCTCTCGTCTATACCCTCCCCCCATCCACCGCACACAAACCGGCGCAAACATCATTCCCCCGTGCCACGGCCCGTGTAAAAAGGGCCTGAGATACAAACACACACCCCAACTCAGTGGAGAGGAGCCAGCTTGCACTTTGATCAAATCAGGCCCGCTGCCCACCTCCTGTCTGTGATAGTAATAGTAAACTTTCCCAATACTTATGAAAAACAAGTCAAAATAATCTTATAAGAAGAAAACTAGAATGGTTAGTAAAGGAGTATGCAGACACATACTCTCGGATCTTTCTTGAGAGCCTGGGAAGATACTTGACATAGCAAGTTAACTTTTTGAGCTGGTTCCCAAAGATCAGGTTAATGGAAAGAGCCGTCAGCCTGTCTGTGGAACATGGCAGCAGGTTAAAGATGTCATATTCTGTCACTGATCTATTTTTCTCCTAACGTGTAGAGAATCCCTCTGTCCTAGCCCAGTGGTTTCCACACGTTTGCCTGTGTGACACCATCTTGAGATTTAAATATACTGTTGTGATCCTGGCCAGCAACAAAGACCATGCAAATTATATAAAATATTGTGTTTGCACGACCCAAAGGGTGTTAACAAATGAAACCTAAAAAATGAGTGTCCACAGTCCACCAACTCATTTATTTTGTGTTTGCCGTCGCCACCACCACCCACCAGACACACAGCCCCCCGCTCATGGTGGGGTCTCAGACAGTGCAGAGCCTGCCGTGCAGGTGAATGCAGGCTAATGTGTGCCCACATGTCTGCGTCCCGTCAATTAGATTACGTGCAGCACCTCCATACGTACAGGTTCGCCAGCACCATAGAGTCCCAGGCAAAAATCCTTGTCAGAGGAGCAACTGGTTCCTGCCCCTCTCTTTGCTCTCGCTCTAATCGCTCTCACTGGCACTGCCAGTGGGGGCTGCCCGCAAGCACATGAAATACAAACAGGCAGCTGCCCATTTATTAGATTGGACACACTAAACATGAGTGGGGGCTGCACAGACCGAACGTCTCATTTGTTTACACCCATAGTTTGAGAATTCTCTGCTTTAAACTATGTAAAGCATAATGAGAGAGAAACATGCTTGAAGAAATTAGTTGATTATCTGTAACTAGGGCATTTTTACTCACACCTTAAAGTTCCGGATTTTTCAATCTTCTGGGTCCACAAGTAAGTTCTGGATTCATTTTTCGCACACACACTGCCCTGAGGCAGCCTAAAGTAGCCACAGCTTTAGATGTGACCGGCTGCCATGGAAACCAAGGGACCACAGCTGCCTGAAGCAAAGCAGTTTACCAGGAGAACCTTTTGCACACAAAAGTTCTGGAGAAGTTCTATGCAGAAGTTCAAAGAGCTGAATGTTTAAGATCTGGGTGTTTGATTTAGACACACAGAACGTTCAGGGTGTACCAGCAAACATGCAGGAGAAATGTGTGTGTAAAAACACCCTATTTTAAGTATGTTTTGAATTTTTAATTGTAAATAGAAATCACTTTGAGTAGCAGAAACAAAAGACAGGCAAGCAGGCTACTGTAAAAATTATTTACATTTTTGGATCAAGCCAACTACTTTTGGCCTGACTCAACTCCCATCAAAGTGTGTGGGAACACTCTCATGAATTTCTATAGAAGCTTGTACAGTTAGTTACAGTGTGAATAAAGCACATCAGGAAACCAAGGAAGTTGTAGAATGATCTAGTTTTAAAATGCAACATTTTCAGGGTTGTACAAAGGTAACATTGAAAACAGCCCTAAAAACTAATCCTGCAACATGACATACAAATGCTAATTTGCAAGGAAAATATGCAGGGCAGGAGATCTCTGAAAAAAATAAAACACGAACATCTGAAGAGAGATGTATTGGCAGGTTTATTGGAAACCCATTTTTGCAGATTAGTATGAAATTGCTTTTCTTTATTCAAAGAATTAGATAGTTTCTAGTGCCAGAGAAGTACATTTTAAAGTACTTTTAACTTATGTCCCTGCTGTTTTGAAATCCCTTGCTCTTGGACACACTCTCTCTTTCAGCAGTAGCACTAACCAACCACGTCTGAGTTTTAAATTCAGGTTTTGCATGTTTGAGGAAACTTCTTTTAAGTAACTGATATAGAGAAAGCATTAAGTTCTGCTAGTTAAGTAAAATACAATAAAAATAAAATTGTTCTACCGGCAACCCAGCTCCCCCAGCTGTATCTACCTGTGACAGACCAAGCAGCTGGACATTCCAAATACGGGTTGTTTCTTTTGAAGTTGACTTAATGATGTGAGACATGGTTTTACGTTATCTCAATCTTTGCAAAATACACAATTCACTTGGAGGGCATGCAGATTGTCACTTGAGTAGCCCCGGTGTGCTGTTAACTGTTAGGGTGCTTCCACATGTTGCACTATTTCATGTTGGTTTCCGTGTTATGGGAGATTTAATAATGTGTTCATTTATCATGAAAATTGTGAAATCCTTCTCTGACAGTAATGTGAGTTCTGTAACACATTAAATTGGAACATGTCCATGTGGTGAATTTAGTGTTAATTTAACTTACGTTGAAATTAGAACGTGTAGAGGCTTGCATTATTTGCTATGCCTGGTTAGTCCTCCTGTGACCACGTTTATCAGAGGGAAATTACAAAGTACACAGGGATACTTGGGGAGATGGGGGGAACCCAGTGTTTCAGTTGCAAAGCACACAGGGATACTTGGGTGTGGGTGTGTGTGAGGGAAACCTGATGTTTCAGCTGCAAAGCACACAGGGATATGGAATGGGGGGAAGGGAAAGAACCTGATGTTGAGTTATTAATTTTCCCAGGAAATTTAGTAATGTGTTCATGGATCCATTTAACAACATGACTTCATGCTGATCCCAAAAACACCAGAATGAAAATGTGGACAAGGTAGCCCAACAGGAATCTTCCATGATTGCTGCCTTTGTGTTCTAATATCTCATGCGAAAGCCAGCAAGCGTGCAAGCGGTCAGAGGGTATTTTCAGACGTTACGCTGTCCCGATTCACCACGGTGGATCCCCGGTGGGGGTGAACAGAACAACCACCCCCTGTGGCCAATAAAAGTCCCGAACAAACGTGCCGGGTGATCCCGGCGGGGAATCGGGGAGGGGGTGGGGGCGTGTCGCAACGTGCGGCCGCATGGCCCTACCCCCCCCACGCCCCCCCACCGTCCGCCCTCTGGGGAGATGGGCGGGCACCGTGACCAATGCAGCCACAGCGCCCGCCCGATTTGACCACGGCTCGGAATCCCACCGGGGATTCCGGGCCGTGGTTGCCGGCCAGACGTTACTTTTTGTTGGTTCCCGCCAGGGATCCCTTTGACCATGCTTTCGGGGATTGTCTGGCGGGGAGCCCTGGAAGCGTGGTTGGAATTGACCCCATGTGGGTATTGAGCGTGGTTCACTGTGATCTCGTAACGTCTGAAAATACCCTAAGTCTGGAACTTGCATGATGCTACAGGAGTCCACTGTTTACATCTTCTGAAGGACTTTGTAGAATAGAGATCATCAGTCATAGGGTGAAAACAGACATGACGCTAACCACCCTTTAACCACCCTTGGTGGTCATTTATGCATGTTTCAGGGCTGCATAGGGCACCTGTACAGCCCTGCAACATAGGGTATTTTCAGACATGACGGGGCGGTTTCGCTCCGTCACGGAACCAGCCCCGAGATTCCACGCTGGGATCACTCCAGCATGGCCAACAGACATGCCGGGGGATCCCAGAGGCGGAACTGGGCAGGGGGCGGGGCCGCACGATGCAACGTGCGGCCGCATGGCCCTGCCCCACCCACGCTCCCCCACCGGCCGCCCTCTGGGGAGACCGACGGGCACCACGGCCAATGCGGCCGCAGCGCCCGCCCGAAATGACCACACCCCGGAATCCCGGCGGGGATTCCGGGCCATGTTCGCCGTCCAGACGTGACGGGCCCCTTCATCCCCGCCGGGAATCTCATTCACCACGCGACCGATGCCGGCCCCACGGGTTCAGCCGATCATGTGGTGAATGTGATTCCCAGCGGGGATTGAGCGTGGCTAACATCTGGGGGGGAACTTCCAGTTCCCCAACAGACGTTACGGGACCATTCTCCACCACAGGGAATTGACTGTGGTTGAGCGTGATCTCGTAACGTCTGAAAATACCCATACATAAATAACCACCAAGGGTGGTTAACGTCATGTCTGTTTTCACCCATAAACTAATGATACATGAACTAAATACCTTGAAAAACAGAAACCTTTCTCCTACCTAGCAGCTACACACTGATCTTGAATTAAAACACTAATGATATTAAAAGTTTTAATCTGATTTTAGTAACCTCAGAAGACAGAATACAAATTTCACATTTGGCCTGCTATTCTTCATCGTGTCTTTTTGTCTGTCTGTAATGCAAGAATTAAAATCACATATGACATGTTCCAAAATGTATGGGACTGTCCTAGTCATCAATGGGTAAGGCCCTATTGTTTTGGGTGAAAATTGGAAAACTTGAAAAATCACACAAGAATGTGGTACATTTTATAAAGGTGTTTGTTTCATAAGGCTTAACAGTGCTTGTTGTTTGGACCATATTTTATGAGGAATACAAGCAATCTACTGAGCATGACTGTTCTTACATTATTGTTCTGTCAACAAGCTGCCAATGTAAACTTATTCCAATCATTATCCACAAAGCAAACAGTGTTAAGCCACGTAAAGGCATTCAAAAGGCAATGATTCAGTGCATAGCACTCACTCAAACATTTTTCATTTGTGGAATAGAAATGAATTTGTATGAGTAGTTCCCTGCCCTTCACCCTTCATTTTCTTTCTAGACAGCATTTCACTTCTTAATTTAGTTGTTGCTGCACTGGAGTCTGCAAAGGGGATCTCTAAGTGAGAGTTCCAAGAAGTTCCAAGCTTCAGGGCACTTTGCCTTTCTTTTTCAAAGCTCTGTAGGTCTCTGGCCATATCACTCTGATAAGATGACTCATCTTTCAAAAATAAATCAATGGAAGTTGCATGTTGAGTGTTTGTAAGAGTGTCAAAACAAGTGTTCATTAGAAGTGGCTACCTTGGAAAACCCTGCATGGTGGTGTGCAGAAAAGGAGAAGTTAGATTGAGATAATACGTGTTCTGCTTCTTGCTAACTTTACTTTGATAACAGTTGCCTAGATGTATTTGTGTGTTGATCCCTAGTGTGCATGTCATGAATTTCCATATTCTCCAGAACTAGGGACTCAGAATTAAAGACTTTTGGTAGGACAGGTGTGATTGCCCCATTGTTCCTACAGTCTGAAGGTTAACCCCTACCTGGTCCATCTTTGTAAGCATCCCGGGGTCCCCTTCTGTGACTTGGCTATCATAGAACCAGCCCCGGTGAGGGTAGAGCCTTTTTTTTCACAAGGATGCTCTGGCCATTTTAAGATGCAACGGACGTAACACGCAAATCCACCCAGTGGACACGTGTGGTGCCACCTGTTTAAAAGTGTCAGTGAGCGCGGGTGCCCGCAACCCCCTCGCCTCCAGCCATCTCCCCACATGGAGCAACCAGAAAAAAACCCGGGTTGCTCTGTGTGGGGGCATGGATGACCGGCAGGTGGGCCCGAGGGCACACCCAACTGCTGCTGTTTAAACCCTCCTCCACCCACTGGAAATGCGTGTGTTCTCCACTGAGCACACACAGATACCCCCACAGCGTCCATTTTAAAACGGCCTCTGTCAGGAGCTCTGTTTCAATCAATTATTCAGTCTAAACCATAGTTAATTTTTAAATTAAGGGTAAAAGGAATTTAACTTTCCTATCTCCCAGTTGCAGGTTATTAAAAACCATGTAGGTAAAGCGTTGTGGAATTTCATTACAAAAGTAAAAGACTGGCAGCTGTTAAAGCCTTGCACACTAGTAGAATGCTCCTGTGCTAGCAGTCCATAGATCTCCCAAGCTCAGTCCGTTCTCCTCTTCTAGAGATTACAGCCTGCCACATCTCATTAGCCCAAACTTTTGGTTAGGCTGAACTCAGGTGTTAAAACATGCCTCCTCATTAGGGTAGTACTAGTTAGACATTACCTCATGCTTCAGCTCAAACTGAAGCACAATTATAATTGCTTTTCCCACTTAGCAGCAGAGTCCATTAGAACTTGACCCTTCCTTTTTCTCCTCAAACATTTGAGCATTAAGTATATTGGGTCATTTCAAAGAGCTCTTTTGAGCTTGTCTACTGTAAGCACCTTGGATACAGTATAAAAGGATATCCTGTCCCTCCATCAGTGTTTGTTAGAGAGAACTTTTGTTAGGGTCAAGTCCTTTCAAATTTTAATGAATTCTCTCTATCCCAGGGACCCTTCCTCTACAGGAAGCCTGTAACCTCTTTGCAGTTTAACATTAAAACAGATCTCACATGGATATACAGAAAACTCCAAACAGAAGATAGTTTTTTTTTAATGTAGTTTTAATTAATATTGTTTGTGTTACAACAACTCTCATCCTTAAGCATGTCACACATGCAGTGCTATAAAGATACAAATTGCAGTAATATTAAAAAACACAGGAAATAAATTGTTTTTCCATATACTCTATGACTGTCACCTAGAAACTCCAGTCCTCGGGATCTTCTGAAAACAACCTTAAAGATGTCCTGAAGATTCCTCTAGCATGACAGAAACCTGGAGTTGCAAGAACCCTACCCAGTTTAACCTGTTTTATGCCTGTGTCTATCCTACACCCACTTTTTGTTTTGTTAAGTCTGGTGGGAGGTGGCAGAGTGGAGGGAGTGAAACGAGATCACATTGCATCCCACCAAGCTCTGGTCCTGAGCTAGATCAGTGCATAGTGAATGGAATAAATGAATCCAACCAGCATCTTTCTTTAACAACTACTGACATGCTCTGGCCCATAGTAATTAGTAGGAGCGGTCATTCAATTTTAATTGTGGATTTGGTTCCTTTGCAGATCCATATCTGCATTTTCTGGATTTAGGTACAGATTCATATTATGGATTCGTATATAAATCAATTAAAATATATTTAAAAAATTTTAAATCACAGTGCATGCGGAAAATGGCCGCTGGACCATTCTGCGCATGTGCACCCGTTTCCAAAATGATGGCAGAAGCGTCACCACCATCTGCGCATGCACATAATGGCCACTGTAAATGTGCAGACTGGCTGCCCTTTTCCAAAACGCTGTTGACGCCATTTTAGAAAAAGGCGCACATGCACAGTATGGTCTGGCAGCCATTTGTTGCGCATGTGCAGTGATTTTTAAAAGTTTAAATTTCTTTTTTATAGATTTAAAATCAAACTCCTTTGGGCATGTTGGGCCACTTGTTGCGGACGGTTTGGTACGGATTAATCCGTAACTGCCTGTTACTAGCAGTTACAGATTAATTTAAATCCGTAATGCCCACCCGCAGTAATTAGTAACAGACCAGTGGTCCTACAAAAGACAAATCGATGCCAGTTGTGTTGCTATCTACAAGATAAATTTAAAATAGTTTTTGCTTTCTCTCTTTTTATTAAAAAAAATTGCATCAAGGCTTCACAGTGTTCTTTAAAAACTTTATTTTTATTTCCTGGATGCCCATGTCTGTGTGTGTGTGTGTGGTTTTCTTTTGTGCTCTTGTCTGAACAACAAAGCTATATGGTGTTTGACGCCGTGCTTTTTATAGTGATTTATTAACTGTGTCATACTAGATGCAGTGAATGCTGGGAAGCTCTTGTATATTGTGACAGTTGATATTGATTCTGACAGTTGGTGGACTCCAGTGGGTTGTCAGACAGTGGCTAGCATTTTGTCTTCTCGCTATACATACCATGGACTTTCCTTAAGAAAAGGGTCCTTTGTCCAATATTCTCTATGTTATGTGAAGGGATGTACAATATATTGTGCAGCAGATATTCCATGCACCCTATGGAGCAGCCAATCAAAATGTCATATTGTTGAAACAAGCACAAATAGTTACTTCTCCTATTTGCTCTGGTGAAATAGATTATGGGTTGGCAGAAGGCGGGTACGCTAGTGGTTTCATTAGTTGTAATAAGATGCATCCTATATTTTCATTGTTCCGAAATCTACAGACCAAACACTTATAATTAGGGTTTTTGACTGTTGAAAAGCTGTAAGGAGAATCCTGCAACAGCACCTTTGTTTCTTCTATGGAAATGGAAACTAAAATAAACCTGGAAGAAATGAGAGACCTCTATCTATTATATGGGAAAATTAATGTTTGAAAAATAAGCTGATGTTATTGGCCCCAACCAAAAAGTTCACCCCAAATAATGACCATATGTTACTATTCTGTTACTTATTTCTGTGCTGTAGTGGAGTAGTACTGGTGAAGAAAATATTTCACTTCATCAGCAATTAAATTGGGACACAGATTTTAACAGAAGACCTCCAGCACTGGGTTGGTATATCTTGTAGGAATATAAGACTGAAAAATATTTATAGGAAACAAAATTATTAGTAGTACAAGAGAGCAGATAAGTTACACTGGAACAGAATTGATTTAAGCCTCATAAAACACCTCATAATTTACTGCAGGAAGGAAAAGGAGAGAGGAAGCAAAAGGCCAGAATGGTGATCCCAGTGAACATGTGTTGTAAGGAAAAATTCTCTCAATCTTCCCAGTAACAAAAAGTTCAAATTCCACAAGAAGATGCAACTAGCATTATTACATACTACAGCAAAGCTGCTTTTCTTGTATATTTTACAAACTAATTCTACACTCATTTTACAGTGAAAGGGAAAAAACACTTACCAACTGTCACCTCTATGCTGATGACCGTCAACTCTATCTCTCTGCTCCCTCTCTCTCTCCATCTGTCCAAGCTCGCCTCACCAGCTGTCTCTCTGATATCTTTACCTGGATGTCTCAACGTCAACTCAAACACAACATGGCTAAAACTGAACTCCTTATCTCCTCCCCCCCATCCTTCCTCTCCCGCCTCTCTGTCCGTCCATAACGACAGGGTCACCATCCTTCCC
>QEPC01008309.1:7001321-7015442 GCA_003113815.1 Sphenodon punctatus
GGTGGGGGCACCCATTGTTCCCCCCTCTGCCACCATGGGGGGCTGCCTGGCTCAGCTCCTTGATGCCTTGCTCCCCCCTCCCTTTTTCTTTGCCTTCCTCATGGGAGGGAATGCTGTTACACTTACTGACTGATCAGGGGCTGAGGCACCCAGCCTGACTCCTCCCTTGCTGTCCTCTCTCCTGTGGTGTAGACCTTTGATGTCAGCAGCGCTGCACTAGGGCACTGCTGTCTCTTCGGCTGTTTGCCCCTGGACTTGTGGAGTGAGGCTGGATGGGCTCGTGGAGCCAAGCTCCTTCCCTGTTGGGAGGCAGACTTTGTCCACTCCCCTGCCTCTTTCCCCACCCTGCCGGGGGGTGGGTGGCTGGGTTACTAGAAACCCCTGTAGGGCTCTAGGGTTGCACCAAGCTGCTTGCAGAGTGCAGCCACGTGCTTCGTTCCTCTCCTCCAGGTGGGGCGTGGTGACCAGGGGCCCTCTCGCTGCCAGACTTGCTGGCAAAGGGGCATTTGTTGTCTGTGGGAACATTTAAGAGCTAGATTATGCAACTCCTTACAGCTTGAAGTAAATTGAACTACTAGTGTGATTTAAGTGTTCACAAATATAAGAATTGCAAAATCTAGCCTTTAGGTAGCAAGGCCAGCATTCCAGCTGGGCTTCCATTTTTCTACTTCCTCTTCCTTGCAACAGAAATTCTGAATGAGTGCTGAGGCAGCATGGAAATAAGACACTTAAAATTTATCAATTGAGCATTAAGTCTGTATATCTTCAGGGAGCAGAGGCTCTGATTTCATTCTTTATAACTAAGATTGTTGTTTCTGTTTAAAATGAAAGATACTCCTGCAAAGCTTAGAAGCAGATTTAACTCTTTCAAGATCAGACATATTTTTGTACTTATGCCTGTGGGTGTCCCATGATGTATGTAATACAGAAAGGCAGGGAGATCGGATTTTTAGAGATGGTCTTCCAAGAGAAAGAATATAAATCGATTGTTTTGGCCGAGTAGCCGTAAACAAAGTACAACTATGTTGTTAAATATAAATTGTCTTGCTTACATTTTTTTGTAACTCTAGTTGTAGACTAATTGCTTTTTTTGCTAGATAACATGTGGAGGTAAAGATGAAGTCCTTACATCCCATGACCTATGCCCAGTCAGCATGCTTTGCATTGAAATATATTGTCTCACTAGCAGCACTCACCAATAACTCAAGGGATTTGCAGTGCCACTGCCCATTGGGTTTTACTCTGAAAAACCACGGGTGACAGATGTAGCTTAAAAGAATCCAAGTGTGAAAATAAATGAGATAGTCCTCATTAGAATCCACCAGGTGGGTGTTCACCTGCCCATCTATTAGGTGTTCGCCAGATGTTAGCCCACACCCCCTACGCAGCTCCCACTAATGGCATCATCCAAGGACACTGTGGGCCCACCATGTGGGCCAGTGCATGCTAATGAGTGCCCACGTTGCCATGTCTTGTTAATTACGTTTGCCCACATCCAGGTCTGCCAGCACCATAGAGTCGCACCTAGTGCATAAGTACATAAGAAGTGCTGTACTTGACCAGACCAACGGCCAGAAGGCAGATCCTCTGGAGAAGGTCCTTCCTGCAACACCTTCCTCTTCCCCACACCACTCTCTCTTCTCATAGCTGCCTCTCAGCTGAGAGAACACACAAGCACTGCTTCTGATGGAAAGGGGTGGGGGGAGGGTCACAGCCAGGGAAGAAGCCTTCTCTGACTGTGACCCCCCCCCCTTTTTCATCAGAGCCAGAGCGGCGGAGAGGGAAAGCGCTGAGTGGCGCCACTAGTAGCGGTTACCGCCAGTACATTAAATGTGCACAGGGGGCTGCCCGTGTATTAGCTCTCCATGCTAAAACACATGAGTGGGGGCTGAGTGGGAGCTTCACGTACTGAACACGGACTCCAGTGGGCTGTTGTCTCATTTGAAAACACCCCATAACTTTGGTTTACAGATGAGATGTGGTGAAAGCCAAATAACTTAAGAGATAGATGGAGAGAGAGAAAAAGTAGAAAAACAAATAGGGAATCCGCTAGAGGATCCTTAAAAGCAAACTTTGGCTACCAAGGAACTATGGCAGGCTAATGGAAAACTGGGGCTCTCTTTCACCGACCCTCTTCCTAAAATAAGTTGTGAAATGAGGCCCTTTTGAAGGCTTCCTGATAAGTCTTAAACTAGATTATGTCAAGATGTCCCACAGGTACACAAGCAGAGAGAACACAAGAAACTCCTTTCCTGCACTGGAGCAGAGCAGGTATTGCATTTACGGTCCCGCTTCTGTTTTCGTGACACAATTCTAAAAACGCCTAAGACATGTGTCAGCCCTCCGTGTTAACATTAATGCTTCACAGGGAAGCTGTGAAGTGATGTGAGTGCAGATCTTTCTATTGTAGGGAAGGCTTAAGTGTATCAACTCCTGAATCTGCAATATTTCAATCAACAATTAAAGGGCAGGTGCAGCGAGTTTGTTTGATATCATAAGGGTGATGTCATGGTCACAGGCTGTGTGGACAGCTCCCATTGACATACATACATTGGGGATTAAGGGCATTGTACAGCCCTCGGTGACTATCAGAAATTAAGTATATAATCTTGAGAATGTGTTTATAATTTCTGCAATCCGTAGACTAATTTATTTTACTAGCAGATGTGCCCTAAATATCTCTAATCCCCAATAGTATTGTTTCTTTTCTCAATTATTCTCTCTCATCTAAATGAGAAAAAAGAAATGAATCCCAAATTATCCACCCTGCAGGGTGCTTTCTGTGTTTTTGTGTGTGACCGGAGGGGGATGAAGGCGGGATCGGGAAGCAGGGAAAGTAATGCCTCTCCCTTGGTCTTTGGTCAAGGCTGTGCCTTAGATGGAGAGGCACAGATGTAGAGAGAACTATGGCAGGCTAAAGGAAAACTGGGGTTCTCTTTCACCTGCCCTCTTCCAAAAATAAGTTGTGAAAGGAGGCCCTTTTGAAGGCTCTCTTCATCTATGCCACTGAAAGCAGCCAGTGCTTAAGGGTGAGGAAGAGAGATATGTACCAGCAGCTGTTCAGAGAGGTACAATGCCTCAGGCAGGCAAATTCCTCAGGGAGCTCCATAAAGCAGAGACCCGAGCATCTCTTGCCACACCAGGAGATTTCTGCTGGACACAGCTTTGCACTCCCTCTTGTGCTGACCCAGCTCTATTGTTGGTTGTGGTCCCACCTCTTCTTGTCTTTCTGCCCAGAACACTTTGGGGCAGACAGGGATGGTTTGCTACAGCCTTCCCTTCCCTTAACTACTTCTCAGTTCATTGGTTGCTCTGCTCCTCCAAACGAGTCACAAGTCTGTCCCTACAAATAACCACAGGAGCAGACTGGAGCCCCTCTGGCCCTGCCTGTGGGAGGAGAAATATTTCATACTTCCATGAGCATTGGGTCTTCCAAGACCCATTCCTGTTGCAGGACTTTCCCAAGCACATTGTTTTCTACTAGAAATCCCTGCTTTTCCCGTGTAGCCTGCTATCCAGTGCAGGTTTTATTGTCCATTTCTGCCCTACACAGATCCATTGCAAGCAAAGACTTGTCTGCACTCTTACCTAGGCTCTTCCAATGCTAGTTACAAACCCCTAGCAATTTGCATCCCTGCTGCCAGCCAGCAATAATCTTCTCTTTAAAGCACAGCTATGTGGAGTGATGGCATGCAATGCAAAGGATGATGGGGATTTTCGATTTGCACCCATGATGGTAGCATTTCAAAGAAGATGTGGCAACTGGGGGAGGGCAAGGGAAACAATTAACAGGCAACACACTTAAATGTTTTACTTTCCAAGAGAGCACAGAAGTTCCTGACCAGAGTGAAATTTGTAATTTTTGCTCAAGTGGTTGGTGAGGAGATCCAAGAATGTGCTGTTATTAAATAATTCCAGTGGTACAGAATACACCAGGTTTCTTCAGAGGTGTGGGATGCAAAGTATATATTTGCCTTAAGTTCAGTATTGACTTCAAATTATTGCAAAATAATTACCACAAATTTTGAATTACCAGATCTCAAACGGACAATAAGATATATAGAAAGGTGTGAGTGTGTGTGTGCGTGTGTGTTTGCGTGTGCATGTGTAGTTAGGTAGGTAGGTAGGTAGAAATAGATAGAAAATTTAAGATTATGGGACAAATTCTGTTTTCATTTACGTTGGTATCATGAAACCAAATCACTTTAATTTCACTGACATTGGTGCGACCCACCAACTGCTTGCTCTGGAGTAGCCCAATTCAATCCCTTTTAGAGTAAGTAGTTGGTGGATTGTAGTCAAGGAATAGGCAATATTTGGATGAACTGATGACAGACCATTGCAATTTTAACAGTGCTTCTAAGTTAGTTGGTTTTCAGGCTTGGAAGATTATTATTATTATTATTATTATTATTATTATTATTATTCCAGCAATTGATGTGACTGGTGCTGAATAGTTGTAATGAGAGGCAGGTCCCTTCCCCAGGGGTGAACAGTCTAGAATATTGCAATGATGGCAATAAAGATAAATAAAAATAATTATATGCTTATTAAATAGTTTTGCAATTGTAAATTCTAGTCAGGAAAATATTATTGTATTCATTCTAGACAGAAAAGTATTGTTGTATCCTAACTAACAAGTGACTGTCACCAGGGATCCTTGCTGTATGGAGGCCGAATGAATGCATTTAACTTTCCTGAGGAGTGCCTGTGTGGTCATGGAATTCCAGCAGTCTTAGAAATGAATGGAGTCCCTCCTCCTGTTTGCCTGTGTCATGTCTTTTTGTGCGTGTGCGTGCTCAGGTCTGTGTCATGTTTGCTTTTGCCAAGTGTATCATTCTCCTTTCAACAGGCCTTAAGGATTTCACTCCATTCAAGTTAGGGATTTATATCACTAAATATCCTATTCCTATTTAAACGGGACAAGCATCTGCTTGGCTCTTTATTTAGGCCATGTGTCAGTCTAATTCTTCAAGAGTTTCAGTACACAAGCAAAGGGCTGCTTGAGTTGCCTTTGATTGTTGGGGAGGAGAGAGTTTGACTCTGACTATGCAGCAAATTACAAGCAAATTGAATTCTTAATGTCTTCCTATCTTTTTATTTTATTCTCCTGCCCCCCCTCCATGTTCAACATACCAAATGACAGTGGCCTTCACACCAGTCACTTGCCAAAGTGATTTCTTAAGTTATGAGAGAAGTACGTTGGATAGCTTTATAATATACTTGATCTCCTTGTCATTCAGATAACCGTATCTGAATTGATGTAGCGTGGGGGTAGTGGGAATTCCAGGGATTTCCTGAATATTTGCCTCAAGAGTTATATCCTAATTTGATCAAATGAAAGCAAAATATTTCGACCCTAACCCAGAAAAGCACATACGCATATGTTTAAGTGCTTTCTTGAATAGGGATACGTTCCTGAATTTGGGATCTTGACTTTCCTTTTAGATTAGAGTTTAGATCATGGGTGGGGAACCTCAGGCCCGGAGACCAAATCAGCCCATGGCTAGTTTTTATTTGGCCCCTTCCCAGTTCCTGTATCTGGCCCCTACTCCTAAGCACTGAAAGACTGAGCTCAGGTTAAGTGAGCAGAGATGAGGTCATACATACAAGGATAGGGGACAGATTCATGACACGGATCCATTATCTGAAACCCCCTCTTCCTGAAGACATCCCTTTAGCATCCCCACCCCCAACTTCTAGGTGGTCCTCGGAGCTCTTGTACTAATTTTCCGAGTAGCTCCGGGGAGGTTCAAGGTTCACTACCTAAATCTGAAACGGGTACCCATGGATAATACCCACATTTTTGGGTACCGTTTCAGATACCTGAATTGGTACTCAGATACTGTTTGAGTACCCAAAAAACCAAAGTACTGACTACCAAAATACTGACCTACTGACAACCGATATACTGTAAAGTCCCAAAAAATCCAAGAACGTTTTGGAACAACCTTTCAGAGATTTTTCAGGATTTTTTTAAAATTTCAGTATACTGATTGTCAATATTTCATGTACCTGATCAAAAGCCAGTTTGGGTACCGAAAAATACCCCAAATACCCAGTTCGATTTGGGTACTGTGAATTTGATGGGTATAACCTGTGTTTGCGGATATTCGTTTCAGCTCTAGATTCTACTGATTTATTAGTTCTGTGGAAAAGCTTTCTTCTATAATTCCCAATTCTCACAGCAGCTGTCGGCTGAAGCCGACAGATTGCGACATGGAGCCAGTTTAAAGGCCTATGCTGTGACTGTGCGGATAGCAAAAAAGGAATTCTTTGCTACCCTCATAGCATCCACGAAATCTCATCCAGCTGAACTTTTTCAGGTGATGAGGGGGCTTGTCAGTCCGGCTTTTCTCTGCCTAGTGCCCACTGTGACACGTTTGTTGATTACTTCGCAGATAAAATCACTCATATTCACCATGACTTCGACGCCACACTTATTACGATAGGAGAACCAGAGGCTGTGGAAGCCCCGTCTTATCCGGTTTCATGGGATCAGTTTCAGTGGGTGTCTCCCGCTGATGCGGAGGATGTTCTTGGGATGGTCAGATCCACCACTTGTGAACTGGACCCATGCTTGTCCTGGCTGGTTAAGACCAGCGAGGAGACGTTAGGGCTGTTGCTGGCTGGTGTGGTCAATGCCTCCCTTAGGGAGGGCAGAGTGCTGAGTTGCCTCAGGAAGGCAGTGGTGCGGCCTCTGCTTAAAAAGCCATCATTGGACGTTGACTCCCTGGCCAGTTATCAACTGGTCTCTAACCTTCCCTTTTTAGGGAAGGTTATTGAATGGGTAGTGGCTCGGCAATTGCAGGAGCATCTGGACCGTGCCAGTTTTCTAGATCCCTTGCAGGCCGGCTTTGGTCCGGGTTATGGTGCTGAGACTGCGCTTGTGGCTTTGGTTGACTACCTCCGATGTGAATTAGATCAAGGTCGTTCAACCCTGTTGATTCTGTTAGATCTGTCGGCTGCATTTGATACTGTTGAACATGAGATGTTGGTGACTCGGCTGCAGGCTCTGGCCGGGGTGGGTGGGATTGTTCTTGAATTGTTCCGTTCATTCCTGGCCGGAAGAACTCAGCAGGTGGTGCTCGGGGATTGTATGTCATCTCCCTGGGACCTCTTGTGTGGCATCCCACAGGGTTCCATTCTGTCCCCTCTCCTGTTGAATGTGTATATGCACCCGTTGGGTGAGATTGTTAAAAAGTTTGATGTTCGGTGTCATCAATATGCTGATTACACCCAACTCTACCTCTCTTTTTCATCCGACCCAGACCTGGCAGTCTTGGTGCTTACTCAGGTTTTGGCGGCTGTGGGGGACTGGATGAGGTTGAGCTGACTGTGGCTGAATCCCAACAAGACAGAGGTGATGCTGGTGGGTAAGGTGGTGGAACTGGCATCCTCCATCATCATTGGGGTTTGTCCCCCACTGGTCCCTCAGATTCGGAGTCTGGGAGTGCTCCTTGACTCCCAACGCCACCTGAATGTCCAGGTGGGGGCGGTGGCAAGGAGTGCATTCCGCCAAATTAATCTGGTGTAGCGGTTTTGGACGTATGTCTTGGACTCTGACCTGGCCACCATCACTCATGCTTTCATTACCTCAAGATTAGACTATTGTAACGCACGCTACGTGGGGATACCCATGATGACGGTCCGAAAGCTGCAGCTGGTGCAGAATGTGGCGGGCCGCCTTCTTATGTGGACGGGCTGCTGTGAGCACATTACACCTATGCTCTGTTCTCCGCACTGGCTGCCTATAGTTTTCTGGGCCTGATTCAAGGTGTTGTTGCTTACCTATAAAGCCCTGAACGGCCTGGGCCCTACCTACCTGAGGGACCACCTCACTCCCCGTGTCCTGGATCATCCCCTACGGTTGACCGGGGACTCCTTTCTTGAAGTCCCCCGCGTTTCTTGGGGGGCGACTATGGCGAGGGCATTCTCGGAGACTGTGGAACTCCCACCCAGCAGAGGCCCAGTTGGCCCCGGACTACCCATCCTTTCGATGAGTATGTAAGACCTAGCTGTTCTGTCAGACCTTTGACGAGGGAGATGGGTGATGGGAGGTGGGGTTGGGGGTTAGGGTGGGAGGGGGTTTTATTTATATTTTTAGCTTTCTCCTTTTTGTTATGAGTTGTATTTTAATGTATTTATAATTGTATTTTAAATGAAATTGTTAACCTCCTTGAGCTGCCTTCAGCAGGAGTGGCAGGGTAAAAATTCTTAAATAAATAAATATTTTCAGCAGACATATTTGGCCATGCTTCACAAACTGCACTTTCTCGGGGGCAGACTTTCTGACTATTAGTCTCATGCAGATATGCAGACATACCTATTTCATATTTCAGGCTGTTGCATGAGAGCTCTGGCTATCGGCAACACTGTAGACATTGCAAAGGTGGATTGTGTAGGAGGTGCAATGGGCCTCCTGCACTTTCATTCCAGCATCACTGACGATGCAGCTGCCCCATGGAGTGTGGGCCCCCCGTGCTTGTGGGTCCTGGTGCAGCTGCACTCCACCTGTCCTCGTTATAACAACACCCTTGAGAGCTGGGTTAAATTCTGACCTGGTTATGCCAATGGAATTGTACTTGCTTATACAGGTCTAAGCTCAGCCCGAATCTTCTTGCCTTCCGACGAAATTGAAAGACCTGGCTTTTCCACCAGGGGTTTGGCGGGGGAGGAGGGGAGAGTGGGATGTGTATGTTGGGGTAAATTTCGGGAGGTTGCACTGTGGGTTTTATTTTGCACATAATTAGAGTTTTAATGGAGTTTTAATATGTTTTATATGTTTTCTATTTGCACTGTTTTTATTGTGAATTTTGTGAGCTGCCCCGAGTTGCTTGTACCGAGAGGGGCGGGGTAAAAGTGCATAAATAAATAAATAAATAAATAAACTCATCCTAACGAGCGCTAATGACACACCTAAGCATGGCACTGTATTTTGAATATATATCTGGGAGAGGATTCCTTAAATAATGTTTTACCTTCTGAAGGAATGCTTCGGATGTTTTACCTTCTGAAGGAATGCTCAGATTCGGAGTCTGGGAGTGCTCCTTGACTCCCAACGCCGACAGTTTACTTAGTTTACTAAGTAAACATACAGTTTACTTAGGTCTGAGGACAGTGATGTAATTATATACATGAGTAACTAGTAATCATGCAAATATGATAGTGTTGGAAACAGACAATTTTGTACTCTATCTAGATGTCTGTCAGTGTTTCTGGAATAAAATTCATTATCTTAAGCCATGTTGGTTTCTATTACATTTCTACATGCAGAATAGGTAGTTGCAATCAAGTATTGTAGCTGCCTCAGAAGCTATATTTATACACACCGCCTGATTCTCTAGCAGATAAAGCATGTGCTGTCAGGAGTCCCATTGACATGAATGGCATGAGAGTACACTCACGTTATTTGCCAACATAGTCAGGCTGATGTAAATGTTAATAACCAGGCAGAGAGAACTAGTTTGCTTTCAGGACAACAACAGCACCCTTTTCGCCACATCAGTAGATCTTAGACCTTATAACCTGCAAAATTACTAGCCATTTTGAAATTCATTAGCTGTCTCTTAATGCACGTGCAAGAATAGGCAGCGTGGAGTCTGCATGTCCAAATTTACTTTCCTGCCTGAAGAACCCGCTCTGTCTAACTTGAAAGTTTGCACACACTCACAAACAAAAAGTTAGTTCAATAAAAGGTGTCATCTTAACTGTTCTGTCTCTTGTCCCTTTCACATATGAAAGTCTCTTGTTCCTCTTCCATAGAGACTGAAATGGCAAACACAGTCTAAATAAACGTACCTTTGGCATTTCCTGACTAGTACTGAGTACTTTATGCTTAACCTTTCTTCAAATTATTTTTTGTATAGGACAGAATGATAATATTTGAAGGTTAAAACCTTCAGAAATCTCCAGTCTAGTATTGCACAGGCATTAACTGTTGAAGTATACCAATATCTATTTGGAAGGCTGGCCAAGTAAATAGCACTTACTAGGGTGGCCATACCTCCCGTTTAAAAGAGGACGCTTATGAAAAATACATGTTGCAGGGCTGCATTGGTTCCAGTGCAGCCCTGCACCATGTATTTTTCATGTGTCCTTAAGGGGAGGTATGGCCACCCTAGCACCTACAGTTATGCTCAGTCAGCATTTACAATAAACCTACATTCTCTGACCCCTTTTTATACGAGACACACCTACCCATGCATGAGTGGGTGCCGCCCCATGTGACTGCCGCAACGGCCGGATGGGTGTGCATGCGCGCTCCCGCAAAACATGCATGCACCCCACCCACCCACCCATCACCCACTCATGGAGCAATTGGTCAAAATGGCAATTGGTCCTTGAGTGGGGATGCGGAGCGGGATTGATGTGCACCCGTGCACGCTGCCCCCCTACACCTCCCACACTGGGAGACAGCCTGTCCCTATTTCTGCTGGTCTAAACACATATTTATCCCCGCTTCTGAAAGCAGTTTAGGAATCTAAAAATAAGCACCAGGACTCAGTATTTTCAACTGTTTGAAAATGGGTCACTCAGGCAGAGCTATCCTGAGCTGTAAAGAAAATTAAAATGTGGTGGACACACAAACACAGGCATGTATACTCTACTACAGATATAGCTGCTTAATTTGAGAGCAGAATTTTACAAACGATTACATTTTTAGCAGAAACACTTTTCTCAATCACTACAGTCTGACAATTTGCTTTTTAGATAGAGGCCAGTATGCTCCCTGCTTGACGGTTGTTTCTCCCTCTTCCAGGGGAGTGCTGTGAAGTGAATGCCCGCTCCGGCCGCTGTGCTCCAGGCGTGTGTAAAAATGGAGGAACATGCGTTAATCTGCTCGTAGGAGGTTTCAAATGCGAGTGTCCCCCAGGAGAGTTTGAGAGACCTTACTGCGAGATGACAACGAGAAGCTTTCCTCCACAGTCGTTTGTCACCTTCAAGGGGTTGCGGCAGCGCTTCCATTTCACCGTCTCTCTCATGTAAGTTAATTTAACTTCCCACTTTTTATGAAAGAGTCCAGGTGTTATCCATGCAGAGTCTTTCTTTTGATTGGATTTAGGGCAGGGAGGTATTCCATTCTGTAACCCCCAGACTTAAATACATGTAATAACTGTGAGAATTTTATTTTCACATTAACTAGCTCTTTTCTCAGCGTATTGGTTCCAGGAAGCACTCCAAATTCTTCACAGGAAAGTACTGCGAAAGTCCTTTTGGGGGGGATTTTATTGTATATGCAGATAATGGTTGAAGTTAAAAGTCATCTCTTAAGGATATGACTCTTAGTTATGATATAAACTCACCTACTCTAACTGTACTGGACCCCTGCCACTAAGGGGTTGCCAGGGTTACCTGGACAAGCCCGACCCCCACCCTAACATCTATAATCTATCCAACACACGAACCAATGCCCCTTTCAGAGCTCCCAAATAACAATCATTACCCTTCAGTGACAGGTGCACTCCGTCCCACATGTAGAGCTCGGGGCAACTGTGTTTCAGGGCTCTGGTATCTATGCGTTCACCCCCCAGAACNACAGGTCCCTTCCCCAGGGGTGAACAGTCTAGAATATTGCAATGATGGCAATAAAGATAAATAAAAATAATTATATGCTTATTAAATAGTTTTGCAATTGTAAATTCTAGTCAGGAAAATATTTTTGTATTCATTCTAGACAGAAAAGTATTGTTGTATCCTAACTAACAAGTGACTGTCACCAGGGATCTTTGCTGTATGGAGGCCGAATGAATGCATTTAACTTTCCTGAGGAGTGCCTGTGTGGTCATGGAATTCCAGCAGTCTTAGAAATGAATGGAGTCCCTCCTCCTGTTTGCCTGTGTCATGTCTTTTTGTGCGTGTGCGTGCTCAGGTCTGTGTCATGTTTGCTTTTGCCAAGTGTATCATTCTCCTTTCAACAGGCCTTAAGGATTTCACTCCATTCAAGTTAGGGATTTATATCACTAAATATCCTATTCCTATTTAAACGGGACAAGCATCTGCTTGGCTCTTTATTTAGGCCATGTGTCAGTCTAATTCTTCAAGAGTTTCAGTACACAAGCAAAGGGCTGCTTGAGTTGCCTTTGATTGTTGGGGAGGAGAGAGTTTGACTCTGACTATGCAGCAAATTACAAGCAAATTGAATTCTTAATGTCTTCCTATCTTTTTATTTTATTCTCCTGCCCCCCCTCCATGTTCAACATACCAAATGACAGTGGCCTTCACACCAGTCACTTGCCAAAGTGATTTCTTAAGTTATGAGAGAAGTACGTTGGATAGCTTTATAATATACTTGATCTCCTTGTCATTCAGATAACCGTATCTGAATTGATGTAGCGTGGGGGTAGTGGGAATTCCAGGGATTTCCTGAATATTTGCCTCAAGAGTTATATCCTAATTTGATCAAATGAAAGCAAAATATTTCGACCCTAACCCAGAAAAGCACATACGCATATGTTTAAGTGCTTTCTTGAATAGGGATACGTTCCTGAATTTGGGATCTTGACTTTCCTTTTAGATTAGAGTTTAGATCATGGGTGGGGAACCTCAGGCCCGGAGACCAAATCAGCCCATGGCTAGTTTTTATTTGGCCCCTTCCCAGTTCCTGTATCTGGCCCCTACTCCTAAGCACTGAAAGACTGAGCTCAGGTTAAGTGAGCACAGATGAGGTCATACATACAAGGATAGGGGACAGATTCATGACACGGATCCATTATCTGAAACCCCCTCTTCCTGAAGACATCCCTTTAGCATCCCCACCCCCAACTTCTAGGTGGTCCTCGGAGCTCTTGTACTAATTTTCCGAGTAGCTCCGGGGAGGTTCAAGGTTCACTACCTAAATCTGAAACGGGTACCCATGGATAATACCCACATTTTTGGGTACCGTTTCAGATACCTGAATTGGTACTCAGATACTGTTTGAGTACCCAAAAAACCAAAGTACTGACTACCAAAATACTGACCTACTGACAACCGATATACTGTAAAGTCCCAAAAAATCCAAGAACGTTTTGGAACAACCTTTCAGAGATTTTTCAGGATTTTTTTAAAATTTCAGTATACTGATTGTCAATATTTCATGTACCTGATCAAAAGCCAGTTTGGGTACCGAAAAATACCCCAAATACCCAGTTCGATTTGGGTACTGTGAATTTGATGGGTATAACCTGTGTTTGCGGATATTCGTTTCAGCTCTAGATTCTACTGATTTATTAGTTCTGTGGAAAAGCTTTCTTCTATAATTCCCAATTCTCACAGCAGCTGTCGGCTGAAGCCGACAGATTGCGACATGGAGCCAGTTTAAAGGCCTATGCTGTGACTGTGCGGATAGCAAAAAAGGAATTCTTTGCTACCCTCATAGCATCCACGAAATCTCATCCAGCTGAACTTTTTCAGGTGATGAGGGGGCTTGTCAGTCCGGCTTTTCTCTGCCTAGTGCCCACTGTGACACGTTTGTTGATTACTTCGCAGATAAAATCACTCATATTCACCATGACTTCGACGCCACACTTATTACGATAGGAGAACCAGAGGCTGTGGAAGCCCCGTCTTATCCGGTTTCATGGGATCAGTTTCAGTGGGTGTCTCCCGCTGATGCGGAGGATGTTCTTGGGATGGTCAGATCCACCACTTGTGAACTGGACCCATGCTTGTCCTGGCTGGTTAAGACCAGCGAGGAGACGTTAGGGCTGTTGCTGGCTGGTGTGGTCAATGCCTCCCTTAGGGAGGGCAGAGTGCTGAGTTGCCTCAGGAAGGCAGTGGTGCGGCCTCTGCTTAAAAAGCCATCATTGGACGTTGACTCCCTGGCCAGTTATCAACTGGTCTCTAACCTTCCCTTTTTAGGGAAGGTTATTGAATGGGTAGTGGCTCGGCAATTGCAGGAGCATCTGGACCGTGCCAGTTTTCTAGATCCCTTGCAGGCCGGCTTTGGTCCGGGTTATGGTGCTGAGACTGCGCTTGTGGCTTTGGTTGACTACCTCCGATGTGAATTAGATCAAGGTCGTTCAACCCTGTTGATTCTGTTAGATCTGTCGGCTGCATTTGATACTGTTGAACATGAGATGTTGGTGACTCGGCTGCAGGCTCTGGCCGGGGTGGGTGGGATTGTTCTTGAATTGTTCC